>CANIUD010000082.1:1200000-1692111 GCA_947470075.1 Closterium sp. Yama58-4 | reverse complement strand
CCCCTAAACCCTAAACCCTAAACCAAAAACCCTAAACCCTAAACCCTAAACCCCTAAACCCTAAACCCTAAACCCTAAACCCTAAACCCTAAACCCTAACCCTAAAACCCTAAACCCTAAACCCTAAAAACCCTAAACCCTAAACCCTAAACCCTAAACCCTAAACCCCTAAACCCTAAACCCTAAACCCTAAACCCTAAACCCTAAACCCTAAACCCTAAACCCTAAACCCTAAACCCTAAACCCAAAACCCTAAACCCTAAACCCTAAACCCTAAACCCTAAACCCTAAACCCTAAACCCTAAACCCTAAACCCTAAACCCTAACCCTAAACCCTAAACCCTAAACCCTAAACCCTAAACCCTAAACCCTAAACCCTAAACCCTAAACCCTAAACCCTAAACCCTAAACCCTAAACCCTAAACCCTAAACCCTAAACCCTAAACCCTAAACCCTAAACCCTAAACCCTAAACCCTAAACCCTAAACCCTAAACCCTAAACCCTAAACCCTAAACCCTAAACCCTAAACCCTAAACCCTGGCGTGAGGGCGTGAGGTCATGAGGGCATGACGGCAAGACGGCATGAGGGCATGAGGGCATGAGGGCATAAGGGCATGAGGGCATGAGGGCATGAGGGCATGAGGGCATGAGGGAATAAGTGCATGAGTGCATGAGTACATGAGGGCATGAGGGCATGAGGGCATGAGGGCTTAGGGCATGAGGGCATGAGTTCATGAGGCCATGAGGGCACTAGGGCATGAGGGCATGAGGGCATGAGGGCATGAGGGCGTGAGGGCATGAGGGCATGAGGGCATGAGGGCATGAGGGCATGAGGTCATAAGGGCATGAGGGCATAAGGGCATGAGGGCATGAGGGCATGAGGGCATGAGGGCTTAGGGCATGAGGGCATGAGTTCATAAGGCCATGAGGGCACTAGGGCATGAGGGCATGAGGGCATGAGGGCATGAGGGCATGAGGGCATGAGTGCATGAGGGCATGAGTGCATGAGTGCATGAGTACCCTAGGGCATGAGGGCATTAGGGCATCAGAGCATGAGTGCATGAGGGCATGAGGGCATGAGGGCATGAGGGCACTAAGGCATGAGGGCATGAGGGCATGAGGGCATGAGGGCATGAGAGCATGAGGGCATGAGGGCATGAGGGCATGAGGGCATGAGGGGATGAGGGCATGAGGGCGTGAGGGCATGAGGGCATGAGTGCATGAGGGCATGAGGGCATGAGGGCATAAGGGCATGAGGGCATGAGGGCATGAGGGCATGAGGGCGTGAGGGCATGAGGGCATGAGGGCATGAGGGCATGAGGGCATGAGGGCATGAGGGCATGAGGGCATGAGGGCGTGAGGGCATGAGGGCATGAGGACATAGGGTCGTGAGGGCGTGAGGGCATAAGTGCATGAGTGCATGAGGGCATGAGGGCATGAGGGCATGAGGGCGTGAGGGCATGAGGGCATGAGTGCATGAGGGCATGAGGGCATGAGGGCGTGAGGGCATGAGGGCATGAGTGCATGAGGGCATGAGGGCATGAGGGCATGAGGGCGTGAGGGCATGAGGGCATGAGGGCATGAGGGCGTGAGGGCATGAGGGCATAAGGGCATGAGGGCATGAGGGCATGAGGGCATGAGGGCATAAGGGCATGAGGGCATGAGGGCATGAAGGCATGAGGGCGTGAGGGCATGAGGGCATGAGTGCATGAGGGCATGAGGGCATGAGGGCATGAGGGCGTGAGGGCATGAGGGCATGAGTGCATGAGGGCATGAGGGCATGAGGACATGAGGGCATGAGGGCATGAGGGCGTGAGGGCGTGAGGGCATGAGGGCATGAGTGCATGAGGGCATGAGGGCATGAGGGCATGAGTGCATGAGTGCACCCCCACCACCTCCACCACCCCCGCCGCCTCCACCACCGCTCCCTCCACCGCCACCTCCACCACCCCTGCCACCCTTGCCGCCCCTGCCACCGCCGCGCTTCCCACTAGGAGCGGAAGCCGCTGCGACCTTCTCAGCACCGAGGAGGTTGACTGCAGCAGCAGCTGAGGCGTAGGAGGGGGCAAGAGGGGAGGGGGAGCACCCCTCAAAGAGGGGAGTGCGAGGAGTGCCACGGGCAGCATCTACAGCTAGGATGATCTTCTCTGCTGTGAGGAGCTGCTGCTCGAAGTCGGCTAGGGTGATAGTGGTGGGGTCCTTGGCAAGGAAATGGTCCACGACTGAGCTAAGAGTGTCAGGGAGGCGGGTGACGAGGATGTAGAGGGTAAAGTACAGCGGGGGGCGGTTCGTGGCGAGGAACTCGTCGGTAAGAGCGGCACGAAAGCGGGCGTCACTAGCGCGGAGGTGAGAGATGAGGTCCTCAGCGGTGGTAAACGAGGACAGGTCGGGGAACAGGTAGGGCAGGATGAGGCGTCCTACGGCTGCAGTGGCTGGGGAGGAATAGCGCGCAACTACAGCGTCATACAGCGCCTTAGCAGTCTTGTGCTGACTAAAATGCGCGCGCTCAGTGATCGGCAGGTGGTTGCGGATAGCGAGGCGCGCAGCAGCATAGTGAGTCTGCCACTGTCAGCAGGAGCAGCGGCAGTGCCAGAAGCGTGATCGAACAGTGAAACGCCGTCTTTGGCATCCGTCATAAGAAACAGGTCTAGGTCGTCAAGCCAAGTGGCAAACGCTATCGGGCTACCGTTAGGCTCAAACGCGAGAACATTCAGTGTCGCCATTATAGCAGCACAGGCAAAAGCAGCAGGCCAAGGCAGCAGGAAGAGGGGCAAGTGCACGTCAGGCAGGCATGCGCAAGGCAGGCAGGCGCACCTCAGTCAGGCAGGCGCAAGGCAGGCAGGCGCACTTCAGGCAAGGCGCAAGACAGGCAGGCGCGTTTCAGGCAGGCAGGCGCAAGGCAGGCAGGCGCACTTCAGGCAAGGCACAAGGTAGGCAGGCGCACAGGTAGGGTAGGGCGTAGCGGCGACGGACGGCGCACGGGTAGGGCACGCAGCTGCGGGCTGCGCGCGGCTGCGGGCTGCGCGCGGCTGCGGGCTGCGCGCGGCTGCGGGCTGCGCGCGGCTGCGGGCTGCGCGCGGCTGAGGGCTGCGCGCGCGGCTGCGCGCGGCTCGGCGCGGGCTGCGCGGGCTCGGCGCGGGCTGCGCGGGCTCGGCGCGGGCTGCGCGGGCGGTGCGCGGGGCAGCTACGGGCCGCGCGCGCGCTGCGCGGGCTTAAAGCGGGCTATATGGGCGACGAGCGGGGCGCGACGCGGCTGGAAGCAGCGGCGCGCGCTAAAAAAAAAAAAAAAAGGATACGCGCGCGCGCAGCCGAGGCGCGCGCGGGCAGCAGGCAAGGCAAACAGGCAGGCTAGGCAGGTAAGGCCGTAGCTGAGGTAACGCGGTATCGGGTGGGCCCAAACTTAGGTCCTAAAGACCTATTGCTCTAGATACCATCTTAGAAGCTAGGGATGAATGGATGAACTATCGAGTGAGTTTGGTACAAGGAGCAAACCCTAAGGGGTTGTACCCCACATTATCTACCCCACTACAGCCTACCCACAAATATAATATATGCATATGTTTGACAGCTTCCTCCTGTCGGAATACTAGGCACAATCGAGAAAACAGGCAAGGGAGTTTTGACTAACAAGCATAAAGATACATATAGCAAACCCTAGAAGGGCTGTACTCGCTATAGAGTACCCCACTGCAGGCTAGACAACCATTACATTCTGACACACCCCCATAGTCAAAGTGGGGTACAATCAACACAACAAGCAGGCAGAGCAGTAGGTTCACAAATACAAGCAAAGCTAGAGGCTATCACAGAGGGCAAGTGAGGAGGAGGAGAAACTGTGGGAGCAAGAAGATGAGAGGCGACGGCTGAAGCTGCAGGCACACGGGCAACAGGAGTACGCCGCACTGACGCTACCAGGCTAAACCCGGACTACACGGCGACAGGGGGTCGCAGCTGACTCGCTGTGCTCCTAGGGGAGCTCACACTGTAGCTACCGGGCGCAGAGCCCCGGACTACTCAGGCCACAGGGGGTCGTGGCTCCCTGGACTTCAGGCGCTGCGGACGACAAGTCGACGGCCTCCTCTCAACTTCCCCCAGCTGTCCCACCCCCTTTTCACACACCCCCTGCTATAACCCCTAGCACCGCTCACACGCCACCCCCTAGCGCCACTCCCTCGGCTCCCACACACCCACCCCCCTCAGCGGTAGCTGCAGCAGTGGGAGACGGAGAAGGAGGAGGAGGAGGGGACGGCGCACGCACCCGGCACCCCATACCCGCCCCCCCACACGCGCCACCCCCAAACCCTAATCGTAGGCAGGAGCGGGGGATAGCGCGCGGGCAGCACCGCGGGGGACGGCGCGCGCGAGCAGCAGCACGGGGGGACGCGCGCGCGGTCCTCAGGGCGGCGCGACAGGGCAGCGGGGGCCGCGCGCGGCTCCCCAGGGCGTCGCGACGGGCAGCGGGGGCCGCGCGCGGCTCCCCAGGGCGTCGCGACGGGCAGCGGGGGCCGCGCGCGGCTCCCCAGGGCGTCGTGACGAGCAGCGGGGGCCGCGCGACCGTCGACAGGGGGCGACGCGCAGGTCAACGGGGCAGAAAACCGCCGCGCGCCCCGGGCGCGCGGCGGGAAGAAAAAATCGCCGCGTGCCCGAAGCGCGCGGCAGGCAGGAAACAGCAGGAAACAACAGCGGAAGCTTCGGGTGGGACCACCCACAGGATCGACCCAGGAGGGTCGACCTGCTCTGATAGCATGTCGGAATACTAGGCACAATCGAGAAAACAGGCAAGGGAGTTTTGACTAACAAGCATAGGGATACATATAGCAAACCCTAGAAGGGCTGTACTCGCTATAGAGTACCCCACTGCAGGCTAGACAACCATTACATTCTGACACCTCCTCCTATCCAACCGTTGGTGTGTAACACCGGCAGCCTACGCCCTCCAAATTAGCCCTCCGCCCTCCGTTCTGGCAGTCAGAGGTGCTGCCGGTCAGCCACCGCCATTTCTGTGCGTATCCCAGCTGCGGCAACTGCTCTTCAGGCGACCTGCTACCAGACACCACTAGCTATAGCCGTAGGCAGTTACGGGGGTGTGTTAATTTATATTGCATATCTTATACCTGCCTACAGCTTACTAGTGTATTAGGTTAGTTATATCAACTGCTGATGGTGTACCTTTTGGCTTGCCTATATCTTGTACCACTCTTTCTAGTGCAACCCCTTCCTTTTGCCAAATCTCTCGATACCATCTCCTTAGTCTTGTTCCTAAGCCCAAGTATGTTTCCTAAGCTAAGCTCCTAGTTTTGACAGAACTGGATGCCCTAGTACCACATCAACGACACCGTCGAGCGTAAGAATCCGAGGCGGGTCGTGAAGGGCTTCATGCAGGTGTACGGTACCGACTATGATGAGACGTACTCGCCGGTGGGCAATTCCAGATTCCTTAGTCACACATTCCTGCAATAGGTGTAGAAAATGAAACAACATTTTTTTCCATGAAACATATTATTTTTTCAGTCGTCTCGAATGCAATTTTATTGAATATATGGTGCAGGACTGCATTGTTTGGCTGTTTCTAACCGTGTTTTTGCTAGCCAATTTACCAAGCTTGGAGCCTGGTATATATATTACTAAGAGTCATAACATAAACAGGAAGAGTTACCTTACGGAATCGTCTGGAGTCATCCTTCATGAACACTTGCGAGAATAATTTGGACATCGTGTTCCCTTGTTCGACACCTTCCGCCACGTCGACAGCCCGTGTCGCCCTTTACACTACTTCACGGCGGGAATCGCCCCGCCCTCACTGCCAGGCCGTCCACCTGAGCCATGCGGAATGGCGCAGGTGATGTGGATCGCGACAGCAGCGGCGGGCTGCGGGTCATCGCGGGGTCGTACGAGCGCTTCCTCTTCGGCTTCCGCCTCCACCTCCCCACCTACCCGTACGCCGCACCCGCCTTCCGCCCCCAACCACGCATCCCGTGCGCGGCTGGTCCTCTATTTACCCCCCCGAGCTAACGGCCCCACCCCACCTGTGCCGATTCGTTTCCGCCTAAGCCCCGCATGTGCGGCCTGAACCCCTTGTTCGCCCACTCCACCCGCCTTTTCCCGCAAACCATGCTTGTCCCTTGCGCCCTCCCTCACGCGCGCTTGCGCTCTCGTTTCTCGCACCCCCGTCAGGCTGGGCGCATCGCAACCAGCAGCGCGCGGCGGGGAGGGAGGGGAGAGCGGAGAAGGCATGGTGGAGGAGAGGAAGCAGGAGGGGCAAGGCGAGGGGGGCGGGAAGGCGGCGTTGCGGCAGCAGTTCTGCTACGGGGGGCACACGGGGCCCATCAAGTGCGTGGCGGCGGCGGGGGGGGTGGCGGTGAGCGGGGGGGCGGACGACAGCGTGCGCGTGTATGACCTGCGCGCGCGCACCGACATGGGCGCGCTGCTGCACCACTCCGCCGCCGTCTCCTGCCTCGCTGTGAGTGCCGCCGTCTCCTGCCTCGCTGTGAGTGTTAGCCGCAGCGCCCCTCCACTTGTGTGCTGCCCACTTGTTGCCTCCAAGCCTCCCCACTGTGTGCCGTCATTCGTCCGTGCCGCCACCTGTCCCACCGCCCACAGCTGCACGGCAGTGGGAGTCGCCCCACTCACCTGCTTGCAGGCAGTGAAGACCGCACCATCAGCCTATGGGAGGTCGCCACGTGGCGGCATCTATCAAGCCTCAAAGGGCACAAGGGGCCTGTGAATGACATCGCAGGTGCGTGCTGGGGTTGCTGTGGGTTGTCAGGGGTTGTTGTGGGTTGCATTGCAATGGGTTGCTGTGCGTTGCTGTGGTCTGTTTTGTGTTGCTGTGATGTGCGCTCCCTCTTGCTCCCCCTCCTCCTATCTCCTACTTCGCCTCTCCCTGTCTCCCCTGCCTCCCCCTCTTCCCTCCCCCACCCCCCCCCCCCCCCCCTTCGTGCACGGGAGCAGTGCATCCATCGGGGCGGTTAGCGCTGTCAGTGGCGAGGGACACGGAGCTGCGCCTGTGGAACCTGCTGCAGGCGCGCTGCTCCTTCCGCACGCGCCTGCCCGCTGAGCCCCTCGCCCTCACCTACTCGCCCGGGGACGCTGCCTGCTACGCGCTGGCGCTCAGGGGCGGTGCCGTGGCGGTGCACTGCTCTGCTGACGCCTCGCTCACTGCCACGCTGCCCCACCCCGCCTCCTGCCTCGCCCTCTCCTTCCTCACTGTCAGCCTGCTCGCCCGCCCTGCCTCTCCCGTGCTGCATCGCATTGCTTGCTCTTCATCCCTCCCTCCTCGCTCCCTCACCTCTAGTGCTCCTGCTCCTCTTGTTACTTGTTACTGATTCCTTGCTCTGCACGGGCGTGTACATTTCCCACTTCCTGACCCGATGTCCCGTGCTTGACCCCAAGTCCCGTGCATGACTCCATGCTGTGACCTGCCCTGTCGCCGTGTCCCCTGCAGCCACACGTGGTGGTGACGGGTGGTGAAGAGAGGGCAGTGAAGGTGTGGGATGTGCGCCAGCCACCGCTGCACCCCACTGTGTGCGTGGCGGCCGCTCACAGCGCTCGCATCCGAGGCGTGCTGGGGGCGCTGGCAGCTCGACAGGGGGGCGCAGGGGGGGGTGAGGGTGAGGGGAACGAGCTGGCTGCAGCAGCAAAGGCAGGTCTGACAGCTTGGTGCAGTGAGGGGGGAGGGGGTGAGGAGGATAGGGAGGGCGAGGAGGAAGAGGGGGATAGAGGGAAAGGAGAGGAAGGAGGTGGCATGGATGGTGGTAAGCGTGGCAAGGAGGAAGGGGTAGCGGGGCGGAAAAGGAAGAAGAGGGAGAGCAAAGGGCGCAGCAGCAGTGATGGGGCAGCGGCAGAGTGGAGTGAGCATGTGGTTGTGTCAGCAGCATCGGATGGGTGCATTCGCCTGTGGGACCTGCGCTCCCTCTGCTCCTCCACGCTTGCACCTGCCACTGCACCCACCGCACCCACCGCACTCCCCCCTGGGTGCCTCTCTCAAGTGCTCACCAACGCGCGCCTCACGTGCCTTGCCCTCTCCGACCTCTCACCCCACTCAACAGCACCGCCGCCCCGTGCCGGCAAGAAGGCGGGTGGTGTGGAGGGCGGTGCAGAGGCGAGAAAGAGGAGCAAGCGTGGGAAGGCGTGAGCCTGAGGCTGGATGTCTGGATGGAGCTGCTGTGTACACAAGGCTTTGTGGCTTGACCCACCACAGCATTGCGCTACCATAGGATTGTAGACAGAGGCAGGTGTTGAGATGTATTTCCCTTTTTCATTATTCTGAGTTGGATTAATAATGACCTGCAATTTAGCCTGCACAAGAGGGCCCTTCGGCAATCCAACAAAGCCCGATCCAACAGCAGATATACAGGCGATGCAAAAGGCAAGGCGGGGCTTCATAATCAGGTTCAGTGGGAGGTTGGTGGGCACGAAGGTGGCAGCGAGGACAGGGTGGGTGGGTGGGTGGGTGGGTGGGTGGGTGGGTGGGTGGGTGGGTGGGTGGGTGGGTGGGTGCAGTGCAGTCCCTCACACAGAGCCGTTGCGCGGGTCTGGTTGGCCGGCATCTTCTGTCTTTACCTCGTTGAACACCAATGACAGCTGATGGGGATGGTGATGATGGTGATGGTGCATGTACACACAGGTTGGGGAAAAAGGGATATTGAATATACGGAGGAGGTGAAGGTGAATGCACTTGGAACAGAGGAGGCTGTGGGGCAACCTGCCCGTGCTGACAAATGCACCAACATCCCTACCACCACAGCCAACCTACAAACCGCACCCCACCTCCCTGCACCATACCCTTTCTCCCTCCCCACCCGTCCCCTCCCCCCATACCTCTCCACGGTAGAGCACCTGGGAGCCGTCGCGGGTGATGGTGGCCTTGCCATCCCTGGCATGCCCCGGGGAGAGTATGTGGTGCGAGCGGCGCCGCGCCTCGAGGTACTTCTCCACCGCATACCACCCGATGCCCGCACTGTTCACCAGCAGCCCCACCACGTTCGTCACGCTCATCTGCGGGCGGGATGGGGAGGGGAATTGGGGGGGAGGGGGTTGGAGGGGGGTGGGGACATGGGAGAGAGAAGCACAGTGTGTAGGGGGCGGAAGGCAGTGGTGGGTGGATGAGATACAAGCAAGAGGTGCATGAGATGAGACGAGAAGAGGTAGGTGCATGCAGGGGCGTGGGAAGTGGGGTGGGGGGTGGCACAGAGCAGGAAGGCAGCGGCATGGGGTGGGGCAGCAGGGCACTCACGAGCACATCCCCGAAGGCAAAGAGGCCGCCCAGGCCCTGCAGGATGGACTTGGTGCGACCTGCATTCGTGCATGCGGCCAGGGCGGTGGGGACAGAGACGCATCAACTGAGGTGAGACGCAGCAGTGCAAGACGTGCACATGCGCATGGCTGTAGTTGCGAGGAGCAACTGCGGCAAGAGTCCGGAGCAGGCACACAGCGATACGTGAGGGAGCGGGGGCAGAACAGAGAGGGGGGGCGAGGGAGTGTGGGCACTGACCGACGATGCTGGTGGTGAGGCTGTCGTTGACGAGCGTGCAGAGGTACGTGGCGAGGTTGAGCACAAAGGCAGACGCGCACGACAGCAGGAAGCACGTGAGGAACATGGGGTCCCGCGACTGCAGCACCTGCTGCACGGCGGGCAGCTCGCCGTTGAGGGCGAGGAGCAGGAAGGAGAAGGGCAGCGACCAGCAGTTGTTGTAGAGCAGCAAGGTGAACGAGTCCAGCTGCAGTTCCTCGCCCAGCTTCCCCACGATCACCACGTACGCCGCTGTCGCCAGTGCCGATGACAGCGCCAACACGTACCCCGGCAGGTCGAACGTGAGGTCGCCCGCGCCCGCTATGACGCCCCCCAGCGCGGTCATGTAGACGGAGAGCTGCACGCGCAGGGAGGCGCGCTTGGCGCGGAGGAGGAAGTCGAGGAGCAGCACGAAGGGCGTGGTGGCGGACTTGAGCACGCCGTACATGGGAATGTTCACCCGCGACAGCGCCGCCATGTCCAGCAGCAGCTTCAGCAGGAAGGCGAACGACAGCAGCGCCACCTGCAGGGATGGGGGGGATGGGGGATACGGTGGGAGGGATGAGGTGAGAGATGGGACGTGGGATGGTGGCACAGTGATGGGTAGCCTCACGGCCGCTACTGGTGCAGGAAAGCACATTCACATGCCATCCACTCCCCTTCTCATCGCGCTCTCATTTCCTTCCACTCCTTTCCCTCGACTCCCTTTTTCATCCAATCCCCTTCCCCTCTCATCCCTACCCCCCCCCCCGTTCTTCACTCCACTCCCCCTTCTCTCTGCTCCGCTCTCACATCTCCCTCTGCTGCCCAGAACCCCAAGCACCCGGCCCATGCGCGTGGGCCGCCCATGGGCACCTGTGGGCAAGGGGAGAGGGACATACCCGCTGTGGGCAAGGGGAGAGGGACCTACCCGGCGCAGGACGGAGAGGCGGAAGGGGGCGAGGCGGATGGCGCGGGAGAGGCGCATGGCGGCGAGCAGCAGCAGCGTGAAGAGCGTCTGGAAGAAGACGAGCGTGTAGGGGAAGGTGAAGCGGTACACGCGGAATATCGCCTTGTTCACAAACACCGCCGCCACCGACATGCCGCCTAGCAGGGGAAGAAGGGGGAGTTGCGGGGGCAGGGGGGGTGAGTGAGGGGAGTGGGATGGATGAACGCGCGGAGAGAGAGGTGCGCATTGCCGTGTGTGCTTAATTTCTGGACCGACATATCGCCTGCCAGAAGGGTGGGGAAATGAGGGGATAGAGAGCGATGAGTGAGGGGAGTGAGAGGGGTTACTGAGGGGAGTGGGATGGGTGAACGCGGGGAGAGAGAGGTGGAGCGAGGTGGAGTGGATGGGAGGCGCAAGGGGCGGGGTGGGCATGCACACAGGGGGGGAGTCACCCGGGTGCAGGCCAGGGTACGGCAGGGTGACGTGCAGTGCGGCGAGCTGCGACGCATAGCCGGCAGGCATGGCAGGTGGGCGAACGGGGCGCATGGGGAGTGGGCGGGAGGGAGGGCGGCGCGACGAGTGCAGGGAAGAGTTGTCCCAAAGAACCTGAGCGTACATGTCTAGAGCCTCCTTCCCGCTGCTGCTGTCCCGCCCTACGCGGCTTGACGCACCATAGAAGGCGGCGACGAGGAGCCCCTTGTAGTTCATTGCGACCGCGCCTCGCTAGAAGCAGCACTGGATTCAACCGATCGCCTTCGAATCGCTGCCTCCCGCCCCGCTCCTCTGCCTCCTCCCCCCCTCTTCCACCGCCTTTGCCGCCGCAATTCTTGCCTCCCTTTTTTCTCTCTCCCCTTCTCTCCCTCCCTCTACCTCAGATTTTATGTCTCCTCCCTTCCAGTTCTCTCTGCCCCTCTCCTCCAACCCTCCACCGCCCAGCACCGATCTTCACCAGGACAATGACTCCTCCACACGATCCCCACTCTTCCGCGGCCTAACCTGCCCCCCGGCGCGCTCTGTTTGCGGAACGGCGCGCTCCGCTAGGGAGTTATGGTGTTTGGCTGTTCCCTGCGTTATGCGTTATGCGCCATACGGCGCGGGCACGCCGGTCGAGGCATTGTGAGCGGCGTGCGCGACGGCGGGAGGATGTGAGAGGAAGGCGATGTGCTTTCGCCAGTGGCCGTGTGCGCGCGCGTCAGACGATGCCGAGAGTGGGTGAATGGTGCGCGGTGGGCGGGTGGTACTTGCACTCAATTGCGGATCTGGTAACACAGAACGAGGTCGTACTCTCGAGCGAGCAAGCTAGCCTTCGGGCCAATTGTGCCAATTCAAGAGGCTCGTCGTGACTAGCGAGTGTTGATCACAGCCGCTGCCACCAGCCACTCGCGCAAGATGCACCCACTGCACTTGCCATTGGTGCGTAAGGCAGAGAGGCATGTTGGTTGGTGGGTGGGGACATACCGTTGATAACTCGTTAAAGAGTGGCTACATTCCAAACTAATAATCAAAACACATACATCGCCTCACGAGCGTGAAGCTAACATGAAAAAATCTAGCACTTGTCACGTTACTGCACACCAACCATGGGGGCAAGGCGTAGAATTCCCAAGGCTTATTGACTCTTTTCTAATTGCCGAAGCCGTACCGCGTGAGTGCCAGCTTGTGGAGACATGCTGGCACAACAGTACCGCACACCCCACTCGTGCCAGCAACGGCCATCCTGTGCTGCATGCAAGGACTGTGAGCATAACCATCTGCCCATGGGCTTATTGTTTCATAGAGAATTGTGGGTGTGTGGGCCGGCTGCTGAAGGCAGGCACAGGCGTGTGGGTGGCATCAAAAAGCGTCCCCATAGCGCATGCGAGGGCGTGTGCGCATGAGGTCCCCCTGCAGTGTCACCACGCGCTGTGGTGCTTGTGGCCGGGATGCCCCCGCCGCTTGCTTTGGCGGCGCTGACTGCAGCAGCTGAGGTGGGAGGTGCAGACGAAACTCAGAGCCCTGCTTTGGGATGACTGAGGCGTGGAAAGGTGGCGGGCATAGGGGCAGACATTAGGGGAGTTGGGGTCTTATGCGGAGCAACCTAAGGAGACCGACCGACGGAGTAGCATGGATGGTATGGATTGAATTGCCATGGTATCAAGATCCATGACATGACATGGCAATGCATCCCACGGCACGGCACAGCATCATGGGGACACCATATACCTTTGAGGCGATCATCCTTCGTGAGGAGGTGGAATGCTGACGTGGACTCTGCCAGCACCATGCCGCCCACCCCCACATGGCCTGAGGAGGCTGCACGCGTCACTGGGAGGCAGGGCAGAGGGGAGCGATGGTGGTGTAAGGAGAACGGGCGATGCACAAGTGGGCGGTACACTCGCACGCACCACCAATGTGCACTCATGAATGGAGGAGTAAGCGGTTGGTGCTCGCCATGTGCTTGCTGCTCCCCGGATCTGTGCGCCGCATGCTGGCGGTCATTCCATGAGTGCGACCCCCCTCCCCCTCTCACCTGTGAGCATGGCGCCATGGAGGTCCATCGCTGCCACCCATGCGCACATTCGCCTGCGGTCACGGTGCACATGGCGGGGGGAAACGATAGAAGAACATAAGAGTGTCGGTGTACGGTATGCAGCGGGGAGCGACACAGAGGGCTGTGCAAACAAATGGAGGGCAATCGGGCGAGCGAAAGAGAGCGGGGGAGAGGAAGAGAGGGGGGTTGAGAGGGAGGGATGGAAGGAGAGTGTAGGGGAAAAAGGGAGTGAGAGGAGTGGCCGATGACTGCACTAGGTGCCCTGCCCACACACGCACTCACTCAGAGGCGGAGGCAGCAGGCCTGGCGGGCGTTGGCTGGTGTGCAGCAGCAGAGCGGCACAGGGCAGCAGCATAGTCGCTCCATGCTGCCGCCAGGGGGGCCAGACGGGTGAAGCTGCGGGGCAGGGCGGAGGCGAGAAGAGGAACATGGCTCTGGGCAGAAGGGATGGGTGTGGGGGAACTGGAGAAGCGGAAAAAGAAAGGAACATGGATGGTGCTCGCACATACGGCACTAGGACATGGCAACGCTGCCCTTCCTCATCCCTCCCTGCGCTTCCCCGACCCTGCTGTCTCCCCCTTCTTCCACCTTCTCCCTCTTCTTCCACCTTCTCCCCCTCACCTCACCTGCACAGCTCAGGCCGCGCCTTCAGCTGCCACACCAGCCGCTCCACTCCCCCCGCTCTGCTCCGCTGCCTGCTCCGCTTCCCCGCTTCCCGCCCGCCTGCCTCCGCGACACTTCCCCCGCGCCTCACCACGTCCTTCCCCGCGCGCTTCTTCCCCCCTGGCACCTCCAGCAGCACCTCTATGCGCGGAATACTGTAGCTTCCGCCACCGCCGCCAGCCTTGCGCCCGCCCGACGCGAGCAGCGCGCCGATGCGCGCCTCCACGCCCGCCAGCGGGTCGCTCGATGCGCCGCCGCCGCTGCCTCGTGCGGGTGCAACCTGACATGCGGACACGGGAAGCGCGACGTGCGCGAGTGGGGGGCGACGCGGATGGTGTGAGAGAAATCGAGAGCGGAGGAGGGAGCGGCGCATGAGCGTCGAGTCAAGGAGGCGCGACGAGGGTGCGGCGGAGGCCATGTGTCGAGTCGACTCACACGCCACTGACGTCATCTCACCGCGGTATCGGCGGGGCACACTGCGCGCATGACATCCTGCTGCGCGCCACTGTTCACTTCCGCATAAATCCGCGCCGCATCCCCGCCTCCCGCCTCCTTCCCCTTCCCCGCCTCGTTCTCCCTCCCCCGCTTGTTCGTCGCTCCGCCGCTGCCCCCATGCGCGCCCGCCCTCCGTGGAGGGGGCGGGCGCCCGCCAGTCGGCACGCGGGGGGGCTGAGAGGGAGGCATGCGGAGCGCGGTGGACGCAAGGGCACTCTAGTCGAGTGACGACAAAAAGACGATTGTTCGAGTGCACATTCGCCACCTCTTCCCGTAACAGAGTCTGCAAAAGAAATTTGTTTTGTATGCTGAAGGTATTTTTCGCAAATCGGAAGTAACACTTGAGCTCGTGCGACAGCATCTCTCCCCCGAGCTTTCGCCAACCCCTCAACCCCCACCCACGTCCACTCCCCAAAACCTCCCAGCCCCACCCATCAATTCCTTGGCGCATTCCCTAGCCCGCTCATCTCCCCTCCTCCTGCCCTTACATGGCCTCACTCGCCCGCTGCTCCCGACCCGCCCTCCGCCTCGCGCGCGTCGCTTCTCCGCCATCGCTTCTAACGCTGCGCCACTCGCCGCATTGCCTCGTCCGCCTCCTCCCCACTCTCCGCGCCGTTCTTCTCCCCCGCGCCACTCCCCCCCGCCGCGCGTCGTTCGCGTGCGCCCATCGCCACGCGCGCCCCCTGTCAGGCTCCGCGTACCTCAGCACCACCAGGGGAGACAGCCGTGCTTCAGGGGCAAAGGGGCAGCGGAGGGAGGGAGATCGGGAGGAGGGGCGCGCAGTTCAGAATAGGGGGAGAGAGAGGGGGGCTTGGCGGACGCGCGCGGGGCCGTTAGGATCTCGGGCGGACGATTTGACGGCGGAACCATCGAACGCAGCGGCAAGGGCAAGCGGCATTGCGGTTGGCGGTAGAGGCAGAGGGGCGAGCGCGGGGAGCGGAAGGGGGGTGGGCGGCGGTAGAGGTAGAGAGGCGGGCAGTAGTGGGTTAAGCCGCAATAGCGGGCAGCGAAGCAGCAGCGAGCGGGGAAACAGCAGCCGACCGCAGACTATTGCCGGCGCTGCAAGAGCAGCAGCCGCACGGAGTGGTCTGGTCACTTCCACGGATCGCAGCGGCGGGAGCAGCAGCGGCAGCGGCATTAGCGGCGACAAGGGCAGCGGCGGCGGCAGGAGCGACGGCGAGGGCAGCGGCAAGGGCGGGATGCCGAAGCGCAAGCGCGGGTACACGGCGGAGGAGGAGGCGAAGCGGCTGCTGAACCAGTGCAGCAAGCACGGTGACCTGCGCACGGCGCTGGCGCTGTTCGACGCGCACGTGGCGGGCACGGGGCCCGCGTTCAAGACGTACGAGTTCAACATCGCGCTCTACCTCTGCGCGCTCGTCGCCTCCTCGGGGGAAGTGGGCTCCGTCCCGCAGGGGGGGAAGGGGAAGGACGGGGGCAATGGGGCAGGAGCAGGATCAGGTGGGGAAGACAGCAACGCGGCAGGAGGGGGAGGGGGAGGGGAGAAGGAGAAGTGGAGCAAGGAGGAGGCGAAGGCGGTGGCGGCGGCGCGCGGAATGGACGTTTGGGCGGACATGCAGCGGAGGGGCGTTCCGCTCAACGAGGCCACCTTCACCGCCCTCGCGCGCCTGGCTTCCGCGCGCGGCGACGCTCCTATGGCGTTCCGCGTGGTGCGCGACATGGCGGAGCAGGGCGTGCCCCCGCGCCACCGCTCGTACGACCCCGCGCTGCTCGCCTTCTGCCGCCAGGGGGACCTGCGCGGCGCGGAAGAGGTTTTTCAACACATGGCTGCCCGCGGGCTGGCCGCGCTGCCCGAGCAGGTCGCAGCCCTGCTGGACGTGAGCGTGCGCGCGGGCAGCCCGGGCAGCGTGTACAAAAACATTCAACGAATGCGGAAAGTTGCGCGCGGGCTGCCCGAGGACGTGATTGGGACGCTGAGGGCGTGGTTTGAGTCTGAACGTGCGAGGCAGGAGGGTGTGGAGAGCGAGGGGGAGGCAAGGGCGGAGGGGGCACAGGAGGCGGGCAGCAAGGACGCGGACGCGGAGGGGGAGGGGGAGAGGGAGGCGCGGGGGGAAGGGGCAGAGGAGGGGCGGAAGGGGTGGACGCAGGAGGAGGCGGAGCGGACAATGGCAGTGAACGGGGGTGGATGGCACGGGCTGGGCTGGGCCATGCACAGGGGGGACGCGGCTGGGGGAGGTGCAGAGAGAGCGCAGAGGGGCTCATGGCAGGTACAGGACGTGCGGGTGGACGAGGGGGGCACGTGCAGCGGGTGTGGCACCCGTCTGGCCACCATCGACCTGGACGACGCGGAGACGGAGCGCTTTGCGCGCGCCGTGGACGCACTGGTGGAGGCGAGGGGCAAGGCGCGCGAGCTGGCAGCGTTCAAGGCGTGGCTGGCGCGGCACGGGCCGTTCCCTGCCGTGGTGGACGCGGCCAATGTGGGGCTGTACAACCAGAACTTCGCCCAGGGGGGCTTCAACTTCTGGCAGCTCCACTCCATCGCCAAGGCTGTCGCCGCCCTGGGGCCCGCAGGCTCGGGTGGAGGTTCGGAGGCAGGTTCGGCGGCGGCGCCCCCTCGGCTGCCGCTGCTGGTGGTGCATCACAAGCGGGTGAAGGGGGGCCCGGCAGCAGAGCCGTTTGCACAGCAGTGCCTGGCGCAGTACGAGCAGCAGCACTGCCTCTTCACCACCCCCACTGGCGCCAATGACGACTGGTACGCTGCTCTGCTGCTCTGTGGCCTGCTGCGCTGCAGTGCAAACCCATGTGCCTGTTGCCCTTGTTGCGCCTGTTTGCTCCCACTGCTGCCACGGCACGGCTCTCACGCCATGGCAGCAGGTCCACCTCTGCCTCGCCCTGACCCAACCTCCTGCCCCATTCTTCATGCTCCACCCGCCTCCCTTCCCTTCCCCCCCTTCCTCCTCTCCCCCTCGTGAGCAGGTACTGGCTGTACGCGGCCATATCGATGCGGTGTCTGGTGGTGAGCAACGATGAGATGCGCGACCACATCTTCCAGACGCTCGGCGCCGACTACTTCTCGCGCTGGAAGGAGCGCCACCAGGTGGGCGGGCGGATGGGTGGGAGGGGGGTGGATGGCGGGTGAAAGAGGGACGTGGTTGAGTAGCGAGGGCAGGTGGTGTGCTGCCATGGGGGCACCATGATGACTCGTGTGTGTTCCGCTCCTAGCACATCTCACACTCATGTGCTTTCACTCCCATTGCATGTTCATGGATTTCATTGTGGCATGGTGTGCATGGCATGGCATGGCATGGCATGGCATGGCATGGCATGGCATGGCATGGCATGGCATGGCATGGCAGGTGCGGTTCACGATGACAGCGCAAGGACCAGTACTGCGCATGCCACCCAACTTCTCCTTCGTCATCCAGGTCAGTCCGTCGCCGTGCGCCGCTCCCTCCTCCACTTCACGCCCCCCGCTCCCCTCCCTTTCTAACCTTGCATGCTCGTTGTTTCGTCACCATGCTACATTCAGCACCACTCAATCTGCGCCCTCCGCATCTCCCCCATCCACCCCACCCACCCTAACTTTCCCCATCCCCACCACCCCCTCCTTCCCCACCATCCCTCCCATTGCCTCATCCCTTGGTCTGCTTCTCCCTCGCCCTGTGCCCCCTGCATGCGCATTGCCGCCTCCCCCAGGAGTCAAGCAATGGCGGCTGGCACTTCCCCAAGGCGCACAGCGCAGGGGGGCAGTGCGGGGAGGGCGGGAGGGAGAAGGGGGAGAAGGGAGAGAACGGGGAGAAGCCGGCGGAGGGGGGAATGGGAGTGGAGATGGGGGGAGAAGGTGAGGGGGAAGAATGCGGGAAGGAAGGGAGGGAAGGGGAGGGGGCAAGCGGAGAGAGTGGAGGGGGGGTGTTTGACAAGTGGCTTTGTGTGCAGTGGAAGAAAGAGTAAAGGGGTGTGACGTGAGCAGGCAGTGAGGGATGTGTGCAGCCTACAGAAGGTGCCAGCACACTTGACAGGAGGCACCACGAGCACAACGAAGGAGAGCTTCCAAGTCATTGCTGCCAGATCAGAGGACGTTTAGTTGCTTGCTGTTCAGGATGCCATGCCTTTTATTTTGTAGAAAATGGTTAGGCATTATACTAGACTAATAAAGTCCTCCCCTGACAGCGTGTTCTCTCTCTTCTCTACCACATGCCATCACAATAGCCCCTAGTGCGCTGGTGGCCAATGCTCATGCACTGAGCTGAGCATCATCCTGAGCCATCCTCATGCCGCCCTACCCTATCCCTTCCCTATGTGTGTCCCCGTCACCGCCGGCCCAGCCTGTTTCCTCCACGCCCTGCCATCTTCTTCACGGCGTCCATCACTGCACAGCCCTGCCAGGGATGATGGTGGTGGTGTGGGGTTTGGCGGGAGCGCGGTGGGGAGCAAAAGAGGTTGGCATGGGGGCATGGCACGCTTGCGAGATGATGTGGAAGAGGAGGAGAAGCATGCCAACACCACTGCGTGCGCGCACGCAATGCACATCACTGCTTGCCACTCGCCGCTCACCAGGGCGGTGATGCCGTCGCCCACCCACATCGCCACGTCCACCGCCTTCCGCACGTTCTCGTTGCCTATCCTCTCCGGGTGGTAGCTGCCACCACACAATTTGGGAGAAGAGGGGGGACGGGAAGACAGAGCGGTGTGGAGAGAGTGAGAGATGACGCGAGTGGTGAGAAAACGGACCACGGGCAGGCAGCAGCCGTTGAGGCAAGCCCCCGGGCAGGCAGCAGCCGTTGAGGCAAGCCCCCGGGCAGCCCAGCCATCTACTGCACGTGGCTGGGAAGAGTAGCGTGGGCGGCAGCGCGGTGGCGCGATGGCAGTTCCGCCTCAGCACGGCGGGGCAGCATGCGCGCAGGCCACCGCGCTGCCCGCCGCTCGTCCTCCGCCGAAACTGCCCGTCGGTTGGCCCCCTCTCTTCCCCGCGCGCGGTGCCTAGACTGTGCGAATCTCAGCCTCGCCGCCCTCACCTAATCCACCCGGCTCGCCGCGCCGCCGACGCGAGCGTGACGCTGAGCGCTGTCTGGATCACCAACGCGTCGCCCACCCCCATGCCTGCCTGCCGGCCCGCCAAACGCGGCTCACCGGAAATCTATGTGGGTAGCTGTGGTGGTGAGGAGGAAGCGCGGACTGAGCGGGATTGTTGTGGAAGTTTTACGTGAAATGCCATGTGAGAGTAGCATAGTACTGTACCGAAGACAAAATTCACAATTCGACATCTCTACGCCGGAAAAGTAGACTATAATGTAGATTATGTACACTCGTGTGAATGCAATTACGGGTAATGCCTTTTATGAACAAACAACTGCTGACTTCCCTATGAGTCGTCACTAGTGAGCCGGTTGTCCTCGGCATCCTCATCCCCATCCCCATCCCCATCCGCACGCAAATCACCCATCTCCCCCTCCATGTGCACCTCGGCCTCCACCAGCCGTTGATACATCTGCCGCAATCGACGGCTGCGCAGCCACGTGACAAGCGAGAGATATCCAAAGCTCACAATGAGCACGCCCAGGCCCACGAACAGCGCAATCCACATGGGAGACAGCGCCTCTGAAGGCACGTACACCCACCTCTGCTCACACGCACCCACCAGCTCCGGTGCCGGCAGGGAGGCAGCGCCGGGGAGAGTGGGGCTGCAGTGGTGCGGCTGGCGCCATGAGTACGTGACGTTGTGGTTGCCATTGGCGTCAGCACAGTCCCCCTGGGTGCGGATGATGTCGCCTGGCTTGCATGGCTCACAGGGCTCGTCTGGGGGTAGAGGGTTGGAGGGGTTCAGCTGACAAACCTGGAGGGATGAGGGAAGGAAGGGGAGGAGGGGGGAGTGGGGCATGAAAAAGGAGAGAGAAGTGGTGGAGGAGCGTTGAGGGGAGACCGTGATGAAATGACAAGCCATTGGAGGTAACTGGACGATGAAAATGCAGTACAAAGGAACACCTCAGGGCGCAGAACACTCAGGCACTTTTTGAGTGACCTGACTCAAAAGCCACGCAGTAAACAGCAGCACCACATGCGTGCATGCAGCACAGCACAGCATACCCGGGGAAATTTCCACTTGTATGTGGCCCTTTTCTCGTCCATGCACTCTGCTGTCTCCACGCGCTCGTAGTCCTCATGCGAGCACAGCGGGCACGCAAACAGCGAGTACCACACGAGGCTGAAGGAGCAGTCACTCTGCTCGATGCGCTGCACCGCTCCCCCCCGTTGCGCGTACTGCGGGTATCCCAGCACCGGGTTCAGCGCTGCCATCTGCCCTTCCTCCGTCCATGCTTCTGGCTGCCCGTGGCCTGGTGGGGTTGGAAGGATGGAGGGTGGAGAATGGAGGGTGGATGGTGGTGGATGATGAATGGCGGATAGCTGGGGTGTGGTCTGTAAAATGAACAAACAGTGCTGCAGTGCCTGGCTACTCGCCACCATGCACGCACATTCTTCTCTCAAACCGCACCCCTCTCACACACTCCCCCCCACTCCACACACCAGCAGCGGGGTCACAGATGAAGGTGAGGTTGGTCTCGCGGGGCAGGTTGGTCTGCGGGCACTCGTCCCCTGTGAACGCCATCACCAGCCCGCGCCGGTACAGCCCTGCATGCACCGCTGCCAGCGGATAGACAGCCACTGCACTGCCTAGATTGTGCCCCGGCCGTGCTCCGCTTGTGGCCTCCCGCGGGTCCACCTGCATGGGATGACGCGCAGTGGGGACATGGGGTGAATGGAGGTGGGGTAATTGGATGAGCTGTGGGATGTTGGAGCGAGGGGATGAGAGAGTGGGGGAGATGGGGAGGATGGAGAGCAGGATGGAGAGTAGGGGAGGAGGTGGAGTGATGCAGTGAAGCAGAGAGTCAGGAGCAACACTAGCACATGACAGCAGCATGTTGGGTAACGCCCTCTGTACCTTGCATGCATAGGTGTTGAGTGACCGCCCTGAGTAATCGTAGCACGTGTCGTTGCTGCTGTCTCTATCGCACACACTCAACAAGTACTCCACTGCCTGGCCCCCCGCCCTGCTCCCCTTGCCCTCCTGCCCACCACCCCCTGCCGCCCCTCCCTCTGCAAGTTGTCCCCCCCCAGCAGCATCACCATCAGGCTCAGCAGCAGCAGCAGCATCGAGCAAGGGACCAAACATGCGGCCGGGGTGCATGCGAGACAGGGGAGAGAGGTCAAACACCACTGCCGCCGCCGTCTCATTGCCTCTCACAGCAACCGCCGTGCCACCCGCCGGCAGTGCCCCCCCTTCCCCTGCTTCCCCTTCCATCCCCCTCTTCCCCTTCCCCTCCTCCCCCTCCGCACCCCCTCCCCCCTCCTGCCCCGCCTGTTCATCCGCCGCTTTTTCGCCGAGGTGGGGGCTGCGCGGCAGCTGATCGGTGGGGAGGTTGAAGGTGCAGAAGGAGGCGGGGCGGGCAGCATCACCAATGAAGCACTCCGTGCTGCCCGCCAGGGACGACGTGCCCGCTCCACACGGCATGCACTCCCACTGCCGCCCCTACCATGCATGCCATGGGCACATGACACGCACAGTGGCACCAGAGGCACAGTCACAGGCAGCAGGGAGGGGGGAGATGGCGGAATGGAGGCACGGTGGGTGTGGGCCATAGGCATGTCGTGAGGATGTGCGGAACAAGTGGTTGGCATGGCAAGCATGGGATGCATGCCGCAGTACCACACAGCATCCTGCATGGATCGGAGTGGGCATGGACTGGGTTGCCATGGAATGGAGTGGGCGTGGCATGGCAGGGGCGCACCTGGGGCTTATTGTTGAAGGTGTTGGGTGGACACGGCAGGCACGAGGACGCACCGCCCTCACTGAAGGTGCCGGGGGGACACGGCACGTACGAGTCGCCCCCACCTGCTAGCGTTGACCCCGGCGGCACCTCCTCACACCGCGCTGCACCGCCGTCCGCCACTCCCTCTATCTGCATTGGATGAAAGACAGGCAGGCAGAGGTGGGAGCATGATGGCATGCAATCGTGCTCTGACTCCACCGGCTTATGATACGACACACAACTAGACCTGCCACCGTTAACACCATTTCACCATGCCACCATACCGTCATGTATGTGCATGTGCTTGCACAGCAACCGCACACGCACATGGATGTCACACGCACATGGATGTCACACGCACATGGATGTCACACGCACATGGATGTCACACGCACATGGATGTCACACGCACATGGATGTCACACGCACATGGGATGTCACACGCACATGGATGTCACACGCACATGGATGTCACACGCACATGGATGTCACACGCACATGGATGTCATACGCACATGGATGTCACACGCACATGGATGTCACACGCACATGGATGTCATAGATGACAGCCGAGTCGCGGGTGGTCCTGGTAGCAGCACCCGTGTCATCCAGCTTCTGCCACACCCACATCAGCGAGTGCCGCCCCGCAGTGAGCTCCCACATGCCACTCATGTGCGTCTCATCCTCCCCCGCCCCTGGGTGCTCCTTCTTCTCCCCGCCATCCTCCCACTCCACCCGTTGTTGCTGGCGGACGGAAGGGGCAGTGGGAGGGGGGGGAGAGTATGAGTGGGGAGGGACATGGGGAGCAGTTGGTTGGACAAGGGAGTGAGGATGGAGAGACACTGCTGCGCCCTGCATTGCACAGAATATGCATGGCATGACGGCTATGCAGCTTCACACCTCTAAGCACATCACCAGATTACCTCCAGATACTTGGACCATAACTTCATACGCTCTCACCTTCACATAGTCCATGACGTCACCTCCACATAGCCCATGACGTCACCTCCACATAGTCCATGACGTCACCTCCACAGTGCATGACGTCACCTCCACATAGCCCATGACGTCACCGCCGCATTGCTATGACGTCACCTCCACATCGCCCATGACGTCACCTCCACATAGTCCATGAGGTCATGGTCGATAAAGAAGAAGAAGGCCCGGCCCGGGTCGCCAGGGAGGATGTCAACGGAGTAGTTGAAGGACATGTACCCGCGCACCGCCATCTGCACGTCCAACGCCAGCCATATCTGATGCCACACGGGCGCCAGGGGTAGCAGTAGCAGCAGCAGTTGGGGGGGGGAAGGTGAAGGAGAAAAGGGGAGAGGTTACCACTGAGGCCAGAGGAATTCGAGAGAATAAAAAAGCCACTTGCGGCCATATTTGAAATGCCTCCAAAGCCACCAGTGGGCGTGTGCGGCTGCTGGAGTCAAGATGGTCGTGAACCGAGTCTACACCACTTTGGTGCCATGAGGCAGCGACCATCGCCCACATAACAACCGTGCAGCACGTGTGCGGTGAGCACGTCCGTCCTTTCTCACGCTGGCGGTGGGGCTGTGGCCCATGATCCATCCATTCGTCCATCCATGTCTCACCGTGGCGGTGGGCCCGTGGCCGCTGCCGGAGTCAAGGTGGTCCTGAAAGGCGCGCCAGCCAAAGGTGCCACAGTCGCCATGGCAGCCGGTGGTGAAGTTGGGCGGCAGGGCGCCGTTGGGCTGCATGGTGAAGTGCTTGAGTGACAGAATCTTCATCGCCACCTGCCCTGCGCTGCACGCCTCGCACCGCCCCTCTAAGATGCTGCCAGCGCTGCCCGCCCCCCCCTCGTAGCTCGCCTGCCGCGCTGTGCCCTGTGGTGATGGTAGGTGTGGGAAGAAAGGGGGGTGTGCAGGGGAGAAGGGTGCATCAGTAAGGTTTGGTGGTCGAGCAGGCAGCAATGGGTAAATAGGGCAGAGGGAGCATTGGGGGCGCAGGCAAAGAAAGCATTGGATGGTGCGGAACGGGAGGGAAGACTCACGGGAGGGCAGAGCGTGCAGCGAATCTCCCCTGACTGCGGGTCGGGCTCTGCCTGCTGGCCGTCAGGGCATGGCTCTGATGGGGCGAGATGAGACACGGTGACGGCATGGGAGGCATGGAGGAGAGAGGTGCAGGTGGAGGAATGCTAGTGGCTGGGCCTAGTGGAGCGGGAGGAATGGCACCGTGTGGGCATTGGAGGCCGTAGCCCGGCATGGCTTGGCATAGTTGGAAATGGTGTGGCGTGCATGCATGGCATGGCATGGCATGGCATGGCATGGCAGCTCACCACAGTCAAGGGGCATGTCCATTGGGAGAGTGACGTTGGAGGGGTCACAGATCTGAGGCTGGATCCACTGCCACTTCTGCATGCATGCATGCACCATCCATGCATAGCACATGATGGAGGGAGGCAAGAAGCATAGTGAGGAGACATGCACGGACGGATGTCACGGGCAGCCCACGCAGTGATTGCAAGAGGGCAGAGGCATGGAGAGACAGCCATGGCGTGGCATGGCATGGCATGGCATGGCATGGCACGGCACGGCACGGGCTCACCATGATTCGCTTCTTGGAGGCGAGCTGGCATGGCGTGTATGTGATGGTGGAATCGCTCACACTGCATGCTGATTCGTGGTGGGGGAAAGGGAAGAGAAGGGAGGTGGCATGAGGGAGAGGTATGAGATGAGAATGCGTGGTGCGAGGGATGGCAAGGAGCGAGTGACAGGAGGCCACACATGTGGCAATGGTGGGGTGCCTTGCAGGCTCACGAGAGCAGGGTATGCAGGGTGAAGAGGGCAGGGCTTGCAGGCTCACGCAGGCGGGGCTTGCAGTCAGTGCGGGGGACGATGCGCGCATAGGCGCTGCTCCCACATGCCGTGCACTCTGATGCCCCCTCCCTGCCATGGGTGCATGCACGCACATGCACATGCACATGCACATGCACACGCACATGCACATGCACATGCGCACGCACATACACATGCACATGCGCACGCACATGCACATGCACATGCGCACGCACATGCACTTGCACACATGCACATGCACATGCACATGCACACACACATGCACACGCACATGCACGCGCACACGCACATGCACACAGACATGCATACTCACACGCACATGCACAGGCACAGGCACACGCACACGCACATGCACATGCACATGTGTGAGAGGTGTGTGAGCATAGAGCCTTGCACATGGCAACATGGACGGGTGGACCAAAAGGATGCCCACGGTATGGACATATCATGTGGTGACTTGGTTAGATTGAAGACTCCAGTCCGTTGACTCTTGTATGACTCACCTGGAAATGGTGTTCTCAGAACACGGCTCACATGCACCCGCGCCCTCCGCACTGCTCACATGCACAGGGACACGTGGGGGGATGTGGAAAGAGGCGGGGAGAGGGGGGAAGGGAATGAGGGAATCAGGGGATGAGGGAAGGAGGCGGAAAGGAGAGGAGGAGAGGAGAAAGGGACGAAGGGTGGACGGAAGGATGGGGGGCAGGGAGGGGGGAAGGCAGGGAGGAGGGGAGGTAGGAGTGGCAGCAGGGCAGTAGGCAGGAGGGGAAAACATTGCAGGTGGTGCATGCGGAGAGATTGATTCGAGCAAGCACGCAGCATTGAAATGGCATTGGCAATCCGCCACGGAAGGAGTGACTCGTACACGTGCTATCGTGTGCGCCAGTGCAAGTGTCTGCAGGGTTTGGGCCCCAGCAGGGCAAGTGCAAGTGCGAGTGTGAGCAGGGGTTTAGGGCATAGGGTTTAGGCGGGAGAGTGGCGACCTGTAGAAGCCGGCGGGGCATGGCGTGCAGTGGAAGTCATTGAAAGCCACCCCGTCCACCTCTATGTACTGCCACGTGGTGAGGGGGGGAGGAGGGGGGTTGCGGTATGTGTGTGTGTGATGAGATGAGACAGCATGGCACATGGATGACATGGATACATGCGGAATGTGAGCTTGCATGGCATGGCATGGCATGGCATGGCAATAAGGGTGTAAAAACGAATACGGGTTCGAATGCGGTTATCTTAGACGAATAATTGTCGAATACCTGGCTGTTTTTGTATTTGTTCGAATACCTGTCCCTCCACGAATTCGAATACGATTTGAATACATGGTGTGTCGAATACGGTTTCGAATAAAATTAGGTTGCGCAAACAAATATCTCGTGATTCACGGTGGGTCTTAAATGCATAGTGAAGTACCATTAACCCCCTTTTACTCTTACTCATTGGCCCCTTGCTCAGTGAACATGGCTCTGATGGCCGATCTGTAAGGTCCTTTGTATTGTTTTCTCAAGATTTCATGAATAATAGCGGCTGGGTTGGATGGTTCAGTAACTTAAAAGCGAATCGAATATGCATTCGAATAACCGGTTATTTGAACCGAATACTCGAATACTTGAACGTCGAATAGTTTCGAATAGTAAGGGGTATTTGTATTTGTTTTGTATTTGATATTTGTCGAATATCGAATACTAATACGAATACAGTGGTTTTTGTTTACACCCTTACATGGCAATGGTGCCTGACCGGGATGGTGGCGATGTCTTCCCCCTTGCTCCACTTGTCATCCTTGCTGTACACCCACACCAGCCGGTGCTGCCCCGCCTCCACCGGGAACGCCATCTCACGTGGCTCAAACTGGAACGCACACACGCACAGCAGAACAATGGAAGGAGTAGGTTAGAGCGTAAGCCGCACACTTGAGGTCTCATGAGGGACGGCGATAGGAGGGAGATGGGAGGGAGGCAACAAGTGGGAGGGAGGTCATAAGAGGGGCTAGCCATAGCTGGTACCTGGTAGGAGGTGAGCGCCATGAGGGGCTGTGAGAGCGAGTCGATGTAAAAGGCAAGTCCATCGTGGCCCATCTCTGCACTCACTGTGAAGTTGAACTTCACGTACCTGTGCAGGGCGGGATGGAGGAGAGGGGAGAGGAAGGAGGTTGGGGGGGAAAGGATGAAAGGAGGGAGAGTGGAGGAGCGGTAATTGGTGCAGAGGGATGGTGAGATCAAGCTTTTCATTGACGTGCCATCTTCTTTGCTTCCCTGTCCTGCCCTTACCCACCCTCTCGCCTTCCTCCTGTGCATCCCCCTGTCTGGACCCCTGTTTCGCCACCACCACTCCCTGCACGCACTGCGACCTGCCTACCAGCCGTGCTGCTGCCTCAGCCGTCTCTCATGCGGTGCACCGTGCACGTGAACGGAGAGCGAGACCTTTTAGGCGCCCCAAGAACAGCCTCCCTGGCAGCCGTGCATTCACCGTCTCACCCGTCTCTGACGAGGTGCACGTCGAGGGAGAGCGAGGAGCGCAGGTTGTTGTGGCAGTTGTATGCCGGGTCTGATGCACACACCTCCTGGTGGTACCGGGTCAACCAGGTTCGGGGTCAAGGAGGTTCGGAGTCAAGGAGGTTCGGAGTCAAGGAGGTTCGGGGTCAAAGAGAGTTGGAGCCGAAGGGGCTGGGGAGAGGCAGTGAGGGGCACAGTGCAACAAGAGGCAAGGGGGAGGGGGGAAAATGAAGGAGGGGGGTGGCAGAACATGTGTGTGAGTGAAGTAGTGGCACACACCTCATGCCTGTGGGACTAACTAGGGGGGAGTCCCACTGCGAGCCTCTCATTTCTCCTGCCTCAGGTTAAAAGCATCTCACAGGCAGCCAGTCGTTGATGTAATCGTATGCGCCCGCCTCAAACGCACCATCGTCCGCATACCAGCTGTGGCGTCAGGGCGGGGAAACATGCAGTCAGGGCGGGGCCATGCAGGCACAGAGGCGAGTGGAAAATAAGGCGAACGGTGAGCAGTGCAGTGGGGCACACAGGTTGGGTGGGCAGTAAGGGCGATGCAGATGAAAGCCGCTGAAAGGCAAGAGCAGCAGGTAGTGAAACACAAGCTCCGCACTTTGAGGGAGCAGCAGCACAGCGGGGAATGGTGGGTGGAGGGAGCGTGTGGGTGTTGGCATGGGCGGGGTGGGGAGCAAGAGGGGCAGCATGGGTGGTGAAGGGCAGGGGGAGCAACGTACGGGTCGCAGTGGAAGGTGCCAGACGCGTTGGTGAACCTGCACTCCGTCTGGGGTGGGGTGGGGGTTCAGCAGGGGGGGTTGAGCAGAGGGGGTGGCAGAGGCGTGCACTGCTGAGGGCTGGAGAGAGAAGAGAGAATTGACTGGGTCCACCTGAGGCGCGTTGAATGGGCATACGAGAGTGAGCAGCGTGAATGGGTGTGTATACACGACAGCATGATGTGGTATCAGCCATTCCGCACGCCATCCCTGTGTGCTCGCCCTCGCCTCATGCCATGCCATGCACTCGCTACCATGCGCGTCCTCACAAGGCACGCCATGCCATGCGCAGGCTGCACTGCACTGCACTGCACTGCACTGCACTGCACTGCACTGCACTGCACTGCACTGCACTGCACCTTGAAGTAGCGGGCGTCGATCTCAGCTATGTTCTGGAACCGCCATTTCCCACCCATGCTGTACGTGCCTGGTGCGATAGATAGATATAGGGAGGGTGGAAGGGGTGTGGCACAGCACGTGAGTAGGACAGCAGCAAGCAAGCACCTTCCACTGCACCTGCTCCTCTCGCCCCTTCCTGCCATCCCAGCTTACAAGCCATCGCTTCTCCTACTTGCCTTCCCTTCCCCTGCCCTCGCCCCATCACGCTCCACCCATTCCTCACATCTTAGATTCTCAAATGCGAGCGGGGGGGGGCTGCACACACCTGCAGGGCACTTGTGGCAGTGGTCGTGGTGCAGGTAGTGCCCTGCCCCGCACTGCATGCCTGCCGCGCGTGCAGGGGACGCAGGGCGTGAGGGGAGTGAGGGTACGGTACGGAATGAGTGGCGTGAGGGGCAAGGCACTTGCAGAAGGAGTGTGGCAAGCAGTTACGGGGAGTGTGGGGGTGATGAGCCGCAGTGCAGGGTGGAAACAGCAGCACAGATGAAGTGGTGGCAGGTGTGGGATAGGTGTGAGAGGGTGGGAATAAGAGTGTGGAATAGGAGCGGTGTACCGCAGGGAATGAATGTGGTGGGGGGCAGGTGCACGGAGCCCCGTCTGTAGGGGTCGCACTCGTGGTTGAAGAAATAGATCACCTGAGCAGGAACACATAGAAAGGGCGAGAGAGGAGGAAGGGAAGAACGGTGGGCAACAAGGGGGCACGTGGTGCATGCATGCATGCATGCAAGAAGGGGAATGAATGAGGCACGACAAGTGGTGGACGCGGGATGTGAAGGAGTGGAGGGCAGGAGGAACAGAGCGAGGCAATAGGAGCACATGGGCAGGATAGAGGGAGGGAGCAACCCAGGTGCACCTCAACGAATGGTGTGGCGGAGATGTTGAGCCCAGTGAGCGGGTCACGCATGAAGTCACAGTCGGAGTATATGGCATCCACATGCGCCTCCGTGCATGGCGCTTGTGATAGCCCTGCATGGTCTGCATCGCATGGCATGGCATGGGATGGCATGGCATGGCATGGGATGGCATGGCATGGCATGGGATGGCATGGCATGGCATGGGATGGCATGGCATGGCATGGGATGGCATGGCATGGCATGGGATGGCATGGCATGGCATGGGATGGCATGGCATGGCATGGGATGGCATGGCATGGCATGGGATGGCATGGCATGGCATGGGATGGCATGGCATGGCATGGGATGGCATGGCATGGCATGGCATGGCATGGCATGGCATGGCATGGCATGGCATGGCATGGCATGGGATGGCATGGCATGGCATGGCATGGCATGGCATGGCATGGCATGGCATGGCATGGCATGGCATGGCATGGCATGGCATGGCATGGCATGGCATGGCATGGCATGGAATGGCATGGCATGGCATGGCATGGCATGGGATGGCATGGCATGGGATGGCATGGCATGGGATGGCATGGCATGTGGGTGGTGCATGGCAGTCATCGCATGTGGGTGTGTGCGAGTAGCATTCAAATGGGAGCGGTGTGTGTGTGTGTGACATGCATGGCATGGCGCATTGTGTTCGGGCAGAGAACCTGAGAGGGAGAACAAGGCATTCAAAATGGAGTGAAGGGGCAAGGCGTTGAGGGAGATGGGGGGGGGCGTGGAGGAGTGGAGGAGGAGCACTGACCGCAGTAGACCTTGTCCACTGGGATGACCTCTGACTGCTGTGCTCCCGTGCAGTCTGACCACGGCCACGCAGCATATGAGGATGGCAGGGCAGGGTGAGAGGGATGGGGAAGAGGAGAGGAACAAGAGGTTAATCTTGGTGGGAGGTTAGGAGGAAGAGGAGAGTGTCATCAATGCAGACTGATAGGCATGTGTTGATATTTTTGCATGCTGCATGCATGGTTGATGGTGTATACACTCACTGCTTGGCAGGTAGTGCATGTTGCAGGCGGCACCATCATCAGAGGGCGTGTAGATGACGTCATAGTCTTCTGGCGTGCATGCTGCCAGGCACAGGCACAAAGGGCCATGGGTGGATCAGCATGAGGAGGGGGGATGTCAGTTGATGGGCTAGTAAAAAGGCGAGTTGGGGGTGATTCTGCAAGGAGGCCGGAAAGGGATGGATGGGTTGAGGCCAACGTGGCTTCACTCTGTCTGTGCACATGGCGTCATTCGCACTTGCTGCACTCACTGCACTCCTCCTGCACTCACTGCACGGCTCCTGCTGCACTCACTGCACGGCTCCTGCTGCACTCACTGCACGGCTCCTGCTGCACTCACTGCACGGCTCCTGCTGCACTCACTGCACGGCTCCTGCTGCACTCACTGCACGGCTCCTGCTGCACTCACTGCACGGCTCCTGCTGCACTCACTGCACGGCTCCTGCTGCACTCACTGCACGGCTCCTGCTGCACTCACTGCACGGCTCCTGCTGCACTCACTGCACGGCTCCTGCTGCACTCACTGCACGGCTCCTGCTGCACTCACTGCACGGCTCCTGCTGCACTCACTGCACGGCTCCTGCTGCACTCACTGCACGGCTCCTGCTGCACTCACTGCACGGCTCCTGCTGCACTCACTGCACGGATCCTGCTGCACTCACTGCACGGCTCCTGCTGCACTCGCTGCACGGCTCCTGCTGCACTCGCTGCACGGCTCCTGCTGCACTCACTGCACGGCTCCTGCTGCACTCACTGCACGGCTCCTGCTGCACTCACTGCACGGCTCCTGCTGCAGTCACTGCACGGCTCCTGCTGCACTCACTGCACGGCTCCTGCTGCACTCACTGCACGGCTCCTGCTGCGCTCACTGCACGGCTCCTGCTGCGCTCACTGCACGGCTCCTGCTGCACTCACTGCACGGCTCCTGCTGCACTCACTGCACGGCTCCTGCTGCAAGGGCTGCACGGGGAAGGGGTCGGTGCAGTTGCGCACCTTCACAAACGACACTGTACGCCGCCCTGCACCTGCACTCCACTCCGCAGGGCAAGGCACGTGGGGAGAAGCAGAGGGAGAGGAAGGGGAACGCGGAGGAAGGGACCACCAGTAGGAGGTTTGGGGTAAAGGAAGGACGGATACGGTTCAGGTGATCGCGAGCTTTGTGTGATTTGAGAGTCGACTTAAAAAACGCTGAAGTAGCAGCGAGTGGTAACAGCGAGTTGGTATGTGTATGTCTGGTGAGGACGAAGGCACAGACACCACACTAGCCACATTTCGCGAGGCGAACACAAGCCAATCTCTAGTTAGAAGAGCGCTGCTCACTGTCACATGCGCCCGACTGCCTAATGTAGTCCGTCAGCCCGCACGTCGTCGACAGCTGCTCCGCCTCCTCGCGCGACGCTTCCGCGCCCCCCTTCTCATTCGCCGGCGCTCCGCTCACGCTTTCTCCCCCCGCAGGGGAAGGAGGAGGCGCGGCTTCCGGGGAAGCAGGCAGAGCGGGAGTGTTATTCCGCTCATCGCTGTTCGGCTCTGTCCTGTTTTCAGCAGGCGGAGCCTGTGGGGGAGCCGACAGCTGCGGAGGCTGCTGCACCGGCGGCTCCGCGGATGGCTGGGATGCCGGCGCGTTCGCAGTGCTGAGAGATTGTCGATCATTCAAGGACTGCGGGGATCGAGCCGGAGAATGTGCGAACAATTCGGACTGCATTGGCGGCGATGCTCGTGATGGAGTCTGGCTGGACGGTTGCTGATCGACAGATGATGGGAAGGTTGCTTTAAATCTAAATTGTGAGCCTGAGACGGCTTGCGACTGCTGCGGCAATCCCGAGGGTTGCCCGCTTGGAGGATCATTGGCCAGCGAAGGCGGAATGGACACCAGTAAAATTGCTAGAACGGCCGTAACCGTGAACCAATCAGCCATTGGCAAATTGATGCCCGCAATTCGAATGCCTTCTTCACGAACTACTCGGCCCCCTAGAATGTAGGGGATAATGCTACCTCCATTCCCAGAGTTATCTCCTGAGCATGCGTCAGGGTGGGATGATATCACGGGGTTCGTGCCGTCAAAAGGTGGTTGCGGTTTCAGCGTGGAAGATAGGTGCTCGCAATTTCTAGTAACTGCATCTCGCAACCAATAGCATCAAATGTGTCGTGGGCGCAGTCGTTCCACCATCCTTCCCCTCAAACCTCCCGCTTCGCCATTGTCGAAAGCTTGCGGCTACATGTAGAAAAGGTAGTCAGGTTAGAAGAGGTTTCGGTGCTGTTTTCAGGTTTATTGATGTATTGAATGCATCAATGCTTTTGTAAGGTCATTTGAATGAAAATAACAATACGTTAACCCAGTTCAGGAGATATTCTTGTAGGATTACCTTCTCTGTGATGTATATCTTTTGGATTATTCGCATAAAGTTCTCCTAAAACTTTCACCATACGTGCATGTTGGTAAATATCTTCCCTAAATTAATTGAACATAGTTATCTGGTGTTTTACAATGTTTACAAGGCTGCCACAAAATGAAACTCAAGCATTCGCGCCGCCGTCGGGAACGGGGAATTGGGCAAAAGCAAAGTCAAGCCGCGTCATCCCAAAATGACCGTTCCAAATGTTCGGTCCTCCTCATTTCCTCCCGTTGCTTCCCACCACCACGGTCCATCCATACCATACACTCCCCATCCCCAAAGCCTTCGAATCCCTTCCTCATCCCACCCCACGTTATCGGTTTCAGTTTCCCATTTTGACAACAGAGAGAACCCGTTCGCGTGACGCATTTGCATTCCTTGTTCATCCAGCACTTCGGAAACTCAGAGACTTGGCACTTTCAGAATCACAACTCGCGTAGATTAGCCGTTTGACATGCGCCTCCTGCAGCCCCCTTGGTGCACTTTCCATCGCAATGGCTGTAGGCAGTGGACGATTAGTACATGAGAGCATATCGGAATATGACGTGCTAACGTCGTCGCCATCCAAAGCCGTTTTAAACTTTGTCCATGGAGAGCACGATGCGGCGTCTAGCTCCGTGTCGCCTCTATCCATGTCGCTGTCGCTGTCGGGCACTTTCAGCTGCGACAGTTCGCGTTTCAGCTGCGACGGCGCGCCTGACGACACGGGCTGGGAGAGCCCCTCGGATTGCGGCGCTGACGCGGTCTTCGGCGCGCAATACGGGGACCGCCCCGCCAGCCGTAGGCGGAGCTTCGCAGGCGCGGGCACGAACCTCTCGATCGGACGGCTGTCGGATGGGCATTTGAGCCTAGAGCGTGCGTGCAAGTCGGCGACGGTGCCGCGCGTCAGCAGCCGCCTGCTGGCCCCCACGCAGTCATCGCAGGCCAAGTCGCGCTCTCACGCCCATCGGCGCGCAGGGGCGGACGACGGGGCGGTGGGGCGCGAACCGTTCAGCACCTTGTCGCAGCCGCGGAGGACCAAGACTGTCACGGCAGCAGCAGGAACGGCCCGCGGAACGGCGGCAGCAGCAAACTCAAACGAGCGTGTGCATGCGCTGATCTGTAGCCCACCTCGCGGAAAGATTTCAGTGGAAAAATCGGCACAGAACGTGGCAAAAGGCGGGCAGCGCGGGCAGGGGCGGCGACTGTCTGACGCGAGTGAGAATCTGGCGCTCAAGCTGGCCAAGCACCGACAGGGGCTGGGGGTGGTGGGCGCCGGAGATCCCAAGTCGGGTGCTGGTGGCGCCGCTGCCGCCCCACAGGTGCCACGTGGCGGGAGGGTGGGATCTCGAGCGGGGGCTGCGGCTCCGCCCGGGTCCCGCAATGCGCTGGCAGCGGACAGGAAGCCTCTGGTCGCGGGATCTGCGGGGAACGTTGCGCAGAGCCGCGTTGTGGGGGGGGAAGTGAAGCCCCGACAGCGCCTGGCGGACGGGAAAGGCACGCCTGGTGGTAGCGGCGGACGAATCCCCGCGCATGGCGCACCGGACGGGGGAACGGGGCTGCGGGGACACAGTGCGGGGGGATTAGGGATCGGTAAGGGGAAGAACGAGAAGCTGGTAGTGGGGACTGTCGGAGTGGGAAACGGGGGGAGGGGCGTGAGCGCGGAGCAGAGGACGAAGGAGCGTAATGAAGGGCGAGAGGCAGCCCGTCACACAGAGCCGTCCGGGACGAGGGCCTGTGGACGGCGGGTAGCTGCGCAAGGCGCGGGAAGCAGCTGTGGTGCGAAAGGCACGCAAGAGCGCGGTCAAAGTAAGGAGATCCACTCTGCACCCCATACGGCATCGCTGACTGCCCCCCACGCGCAGCATGCTCCTTCGTCCCAGCACCCGCCTCCTCCCCATGATCAACCGCCTTTGATCACGCAACTAGCTGGTAACCAGCTCATCAGCCAAACCACCCACGCGCCCTCCACCACCTTCACGCTCCCGCCCAGCCTCCTTCCCCTCCCGCTCACCTTCCCCTCCCCCTCCCCATCCTCCGCGGGGTCCGCGGACGACGCGGACATGCCGTGGGCGGAGCTGATAGGCGACGTGCGCGGCATGGAGCAGGACGTGCAGTATGTGCGCCACGCCATGCTCGCCGCTGGCTTCCTCTCCGACGCCCTCCCGCCGCTCTTCTCCCCGTACCTCCCCATCAACCCCGCCTTCTTCCACCACCTCGAAGCCGCCTTCCTCATGCGCTGCTGCGCGCACGCCCCCCACGACCCGGCTCTCCTCACCACCAGCCTGCCCTCCCTCCCTCTCGCCATACCCGCGTCATACCACGAGGAGCGCCGACAGCGCATGCTGCTCTTCGACGCCGTCAACGAGGCCCTCGGCCGCCGCCTCGCGCCTTTCCTCCCGCGCGCGCCGTGGTCCCCCGCGCCCGTGCAAGTGGCGCCGCGCAGGCGGCCTTTGGGCATGGAGCTGGTGCAAGAGGTGTGGTCGGAGATTCACTCGTGGCCCGTGGCATCGACTGATGAGGTGTACACTGTGCTGGATGAGTCAGCGAGGCGTGACCTGTGGAGGGGCACGGAGAGGTGGCGTGCACAGGATGTGGCGGAGGAGGAGCCGGGTGTTGTGTTTGATGTGGAAGGGATGCTGCTGGAGGAGCTGCTAGAGGAGGTGTGTCTGGAGTTTGTGGAGGTGGAGCAAAGGCGGGCGAGTAAGAGGATGTCAGTGCACGGGGTGGTGAAGGCACATATTGCATCGTCGGGATTCGTATGTGCGACTCATGTGAAGGGATCTGGAAGGGATGGAGTGGTGGCACTACTTGGTCCTGCTTGTCCAGCTGCTGTGAGCAAGAACCTTCTTCGGCTTCCAAGGATGTGATGAGTTGCTAAGAGGGAATAAAATATGTTCATAAAGTTTCAAAAACATAGTGTCAGTTTTGCTGCTTTGCTGTTTCTTGCTGCTGCTGCTGTTAGTACTATCGTAGAATTTATTGACACCCTTCTTGTTCTATATAAGCTCCATTTTTCTTGTCACTCATGTCACTTGCACTACATAGGAAACTCTTGATAAATTATTATGGGAAGAAATCGTCTTAAGGATAAAGTGAACACTGTAGAGAAACTCGGCAACGAACGTGATTGAACTGTACCCAGGGGAGTTTCAAGCAGACCCGCCACAGTCCCCAAACGAATATTCCCTAGAAAAAGTGCCCCACCTCATGCTCGAGAATGCCGACGGATCAGGCAACTCGAATTTCTCCAATTTATCACCCAACCCATCGTTGCTTGCTGCTACTCCAGTCATAGCTCCTCGTGTTCGTGAGCATCCTCATGACTCTATGTAGTCCTCCGAAATAATTAGTTTATTACAGCAATTGCCACGCTCTTCGCGACCTCGCATCTGACCGACATGCTGCATGCTCCATTGGACTGAATCTCCATTTTCCTAGACCACCACCGGCACCATCAGCCATTGCGTTATTGGTCGACATCCTCCTGATATCGCCTACATTGCAACTACCATTCTGATATGTAAAGACGGCCGCTTTGACGCTATTACTAGGACCTACTAGCCTCAAGATCCCGCTCTTATCGCAGTCATGGCGGAGAGGGATCAAGACGCGTCGTGTCCTCCCCCTGCCTTGCAGTCGGCACCAGACGTTCCGAATTCCCCGCCGTCAGCGTCCGGGTCTCCCGAGGCGGCTGACTCGGGGTGGGTGCGGCTGGTGCACGTGGAAATCGCAGGCGCGCGGAAGCTTCTGCCCAGGGACGGCGCCTCCTCCAGCCCCTTCTGCGTCGTGCGTACCTCGTCTGCGTAGCGCGTCGGCGTCTTCTGGTCGCAAATCCTCTTTGGACGCTCAAGCACTTCCGCTCTTTATGTGGTGTGATGGCATGGTATGGTGTGTCATGGCATGGCATGTTATGTCATGACATGGCGTTGCACGGCATGGCATTGCACGGCATACATGGCATGTGGTGGGTGGCAGGTGGAGTTCAACGGTCACACGAAGCGGACGCGCACAGTGGAGAGGGACCTCAACCCCGTGTGGGACGAGAAGGTGTGATGGGGGAGATGAACGCTCACGTACTATGGAATTTCCCCTTATGCGCTCGATTAAGCAATTTTCCTTGAATTATGCTCTGAAACCGTGTGATTCATTCAGTCCCTTTTGTCACCATATTTCCTACTGGAGTGACCCACCCAATAAGACAGATATTTGATAAAATCGCGAGACAACACCCTAGCCTGCTTAGGTTGATTGAACCCACAAATTCCTTTCCAGTTGCCATCCTCTCCACGTGTTCTCTACCCCGTCACTCCCCTCCTCCCCTCCCCCTTCTCCAGTTCGTGTTTTCAGTCCCCCTGCCGTCGCCCCTCAATCCCGCACTGGCCGATCACCAAGAGCCGGTCCACGTCACCATCTACACCCCCTCCTCTGCCACCGCCCCTCTCGTTGCGGCCGGCAGTATCTCTGCCAGCCTTCGCCGCCCGGCGGTGGGCTTCGGCAGTGGGGGGGCGGCTGCAGATGCGGAGAGAAGCGTGTTTCTGGGAAAGGTGCAGGTGAGCGGTAGAGGGAGAATGCGCAGGTGAAATCTCTGCAGGGTAGGATGCTGAGGAAGGTGCGTGAGAAGAATTTGGTTGGGAATTTGGTTGGGCGTTGACAGGCAGTGTGGAATCTGGGTGTGTAAAACGCAATTACTTGTGGAAGGAGTGGATGAAGATGCAAAGAGAGAGGGGAACCGGGTGTGTTGTGGCAGATGTATGAAGTTCAGGGAGGGACGTAAGGAGAGCATTTGTACTTCTTCCTCTCCCTCCCTTAACTTTCCCCGTTCACCTCCACACACACACACACACACCCCACACAGAGACACACTCGCACACACACACTCACACACACACTCACACACACACTCACACATAGACGCACACACATTTCCTTTTCCTCTCGTCTGGTCACATCCTCACATTGCCTGCCCTTCCCATGCCCCTCTCCCCCTCCCATTGCCCATAACCCTCATCCACTCCCTCTGCCATAACCCTCACCCCCTCCCCTCCCTCTGCCCATGCCCCTCTCGCCATCCCCACACCCCACTGCCCCACCCCACCCCAGGTGCCCGTCCGCATACATGCCCCTGCGCCCAACATCCCTCTCCACCCCTCTGCACCCCTCGCGTGGCTGCCTCTTGAGCGCCGCTCCCTCGTCAACCGCGTGCGGGGCGATCTGGGGTGAGATGGGGGGAGGGGAGGGTGTGGGGGTGGGGGTGGTTAGAGTGGAGGAAAGAGGGTTGAGGGAAGGGGAGGTTGAATGCGCAGGGCGACCTGGGTGAGATGAAGGGGGGGGGGAGGAGGGAGGAGGGAGCAGGTGGTGGAAAGGGGAGAAGGGGGAAAGTTCGAATGTCCACTTCGCCTGCACATCCTTTCCTGCCCCTCCCCCCCCAACCCCATGCTCCACTTCCCCCACCTCCTCTCTCAGCCTGGCCGTGTCTTACCAGGACGTGCCAGCCTCATCCATCTCCCTTTCCCATGCTCCAGACCCCCCATCTCTGGCTCTAATTTCCCCCCGTCCCTTCCTCCTCCCAATCTGTCTGCCCTCCCCTCTCAGCCTGGCCGTGTCCTACCAGGACGTGCCAGCCTCATCCATCGACCCTGACTGCCTGGACGAGTTCGACCAATGCGAGGCCGACAGGTGGCACCTCCCGCCGTCCGCGTCCACGTCATCCTTTTCGGATGATGAGAATCTGCCCACAGCCCTGTCCCACCAACTCTCCAGACACAGCAGCCGCAATGCTGCCTCGCATTCCTCCACTCCTCCCACCTCTCTCCCCACTCCCACCGCTCCCTCCGCTCCCCCCGCTCTCCCCACCCTCCCCACTCTCCCCACGTTCCCCTCTCTCTATTCCTCCTCCCCCCTCTACACCATCGTTTCTTCTGACGAGTCTTCTCTCGCGCCTGTTTCACCCTCCTCCACCGCTCTGTCCCCGCTGCCCCCCCCTGCCTTTGCTCCCCGCAAAGCTCTCCCCCCTGCCACTGTGCCTGCTGAGAGAGGAGGGGCAGAGGGCGAGCGGGGAGGGGGTAAGGGTAGAGACGAGGGGGAGGGGGAGGAGGAGGGCGAGGCTGAGGGGGAACGGGAGAGAGAGGGGGGTGGAGGAGGAGGAGGAGGAGGAGGAGGGGGAGGAGGAGGGGTTGTTGGCAATGGAGCCAATTCTGTTTGTGCGTGTGGTGCAGGCACGGTCACTGCTAGGGCTCGACCTTAATGCCTCCAGTGACCCTGTGAGTGCGCTGCTTGATGCCATCTGAAATCGTGTGATATGGCATGATCATCTGATATGCTTTGATATCATGCTCGCACTAGTGCAAACTTCACCCAACATTTACCCCCCCCCCCCCCCCCTTTTCAACCATGCCCCGTAGTAGTCCCCTTGCACCTGTCTCAACCGCCCTTCTTACCACCGCCCCCGCACCACCCGTTCTCTCGCCCCTCACTCTCCCGTGTGTACATGTGTGTGTGTGTGTGTCAGTTCCTGGTGGTACCGCTGGGCCATGCCTTGTATGCTCACCTCCCGCACATCCCTCTCACCATCCCTTATTCCCGTTCCCCCTTGTCGTTCCCGTGTACATGTGGGCCAGTTCGCCATGGTGACGGTGGGCAAGGTCACAGCACGCACTCGCACCGTGCCAGATGACGTCAACCCTAAGTGGAACCAGGTCACTTCTCCTCCTTCTATCTCTCCCTCCCCTTCTTGTCCACTGCTCCCTGTCTTGCATATCCATGTGCCTCCTCCCACTCCTTGCACCTCTCCCCAATCGCCCATCACGTCCTTCTTGCCTCCTCGCTGCCCCGCAGGTCTTTGCCATCGGCCAGTCCCCCACTACCTTTTCCCTCGCAAATCCCTCCTCCGAGCTCCAGATTGTTCTCAAGAACGAGGTGTGTACGTGTATGCAGAGCGCTCTTAAGCAAGGTCTGAGTGTGTGTGTTACAGCGAGCGGAAGCCAGCGGAGTGCACATGAGCAAGCGGGCAAGCGTCATACCCGTAGCAGTGTCACCATGCACGCATCTGCATCTGCTCGCTCTCTCCTACCGCTCACAATCCTCTCCTGCACCTCCCCCTTTTCAAACCTTGGTCTTCATCTCCTCACCACCCCTTTACACCTCCTCCATCCCCTCAACCCTCTTTTCCCCCATCGATCGCCCCCCCATCGTACACCTTCTCCATCGCCCGTCAATCAGAACCGCCTGATGCGGGACTCCTTCCTGGGAGCCATCTCGCTGCCTATCGCCTCTCTCCCCCACCGTGTCCCCCCGGCGCTCCCCGTTGACCCGTGCTGGATTCGCCTCGACAAGAAAGCTGCCAGCGCCCCTGCCAGTGCTGCTCGCAGCACCGTCAAAGGTAGCACTGTCACAGGTAGCACTGTCAAAGGTAGCACTGTCACAGGTAGCACCGTCAAAGGTAGCACTGTCACAGGTAGCACTGTCACAGGTAGCACTGTTTAAAAGTAACCTGCTGGTACAGATGTTACAAGTGCTCTGCTGCACCTCATAGCCCCCAACTCTTGGGCCCAATACTTGGGGCTATGATATGATATGCAGCACAGCACCTCTATACCCAACAGTTGACGCATACACTCTTTCAATGCCATACCCATCCCTCCATACTCCTCGATACCCATCCGCTTCCATGCTCCTCCACCCGATCCTTCCTGGCTGGTCAATCCCGTCCCGCGCTCCATGCTCCTCAAGCCCATCTCTCCTTGCTCCCTGCCCCCAGGCGAGCTGCAGCTGGCGGCGTGGATAGGAGTGAGGGCGGACGAGCAGTTTGCAGAGGCGTGGCAGTCAGACGTGAAGGGAGTGGCGCACCACCGCTCGCGCACGTACCCCTCTCCACGCCTCTGGTACCTGCGCGTACACCCCTGCAAGATGGAGCACCTCCCTGTAGCACGTGTTGCACCCAACCTTGTGAGTTCTGCAGCATCTCAAAAGCCACTCCTCTGGAAAGCCCCCGGTATCCCCCTCCTCGCCTCTGTTACCTGTGCTCTCTTTGTGCTCACATCTCATGTGGTGGTCACTTCCTGGTCCGTGTCCAATGTCCGCCCAATCCCGTTTTCTCGCAACCCCTCCCACCAATCAGGTGGTGCGGCTACGCGTGCCCGGCGGCATGCAGGTACAGACAGGCCCCGCCACCCACCGCACTCCGGTGCCGCCCGGCGAAAGTTATGCAAGCCGGGTGAGTGACCGCAAAGAGAGCGGCTGTAGCGACGAAGAGGATGAGGAGGACGGCGGGGAGGAGGGCGAGGAGGAGGCCGAGGAGGGGAAGCGGGAGGAGGAGGAGGGTGTGGGTGGAGATGAGGGTAGTGGTGGTGGTGGGAAGGAGAGGAGCAGTCCACCCAAGGGAGCAGCGACGGGTATGATAGCAAGCCCGGGCTCGCGCCCTGGCAGTCCTGCTGTCCCAGGCGCAGGGACAGATGTGCCAGCCGGCCCAGGAACAGGCACAGGCATGGGCACAGGTTCGGGAACAGGCACGGGCACAGGCTCAGGCACAAGTGAACAACCAAGTTCAGGTGGCCTGAGGCAGCGTTTAGGGCAGCGGTTGCAGAACAGGCAGGTCAGTGTGAGCAACGCCATGGGCAACGTGAGCAACGCGATGGGCCGCATGCGGAGCATTGGGGGGAGCTTGCGCAGCATAGGGGAAAGCATGCGCATGGCCCCTGTCTTCCCCCTCCGCGGGGCCGCAGCAGATGGCTCGAAAGCAGGCACAGGGCCGGGCACAGGGCAGGGCACAGAGCACGGGGCAGTGCAGGGGACAGGGGAGAGGATAGGCGCAGTGGGCAGTGCAGGAGGGGAGGAGGGGCCGGGGGAGGGCGTGTGGGTGTGGGGCGAGGAGGATGAGCAGGTGCTGGTGGTGTCGGAGCCTCTCAATGGGTACCTGCACGTGCAGATCGTGAACGTCATCTCGCCCTCCTGGGTGAGTTGTGAGCCTAGAGTTGACTTGACTCAAAGTGGTGAGTCCAGGTTAGAGCAGCTCAACGATCACATGCAAGTGCAGATTGTTATCGGCATTGTGCTCTTTGCTGCTATCCCAGGCAGGCTGATTAGCCTCTTTGCTTCCCATCGGCCATTGCCCTTCCCAATCTAGCATGCGTCGCTCAATTCACCCCACTCCTTAACGCCCCTCAACAACCCTCAACACCCCTTCACATCCCTTCACACCCCCTTACACCTCTCCACAACCCTCCCTCCACCCCCTGTGGCAGGAGGAGGTGGTAGCATCAGCCAACGTGCTCATCTCCTCCATCCCCACTCGCATCACCCTTGACCCCCTCAAGCCCATCTCAATCGCTCTCCAAACCACCGCATCTGCCGCCGCTGCAGCCATCACCATTGCGAACCGCAACCCCTCTGCCGACTCCCTAGAATCCCCCTCAAAACCATCCCCAGCCCCCACTCTCGCCTCCTCCCACTCCACCTCCTTCCTTTCCCTCTCCTCCACCCCCTCCTCCTCCTCCCTCGCCTCCACCCCTCTCCTCTCCCTCCTCCTCGCCCTGGAAGGAGGCCACCACGTCTTCACCCAGCACCCCCGCTTCCTCTCCTCTCCGCTCCCCGCCGCCCGCTCCCTCTACCCGCCGCCCATCGCACGCCTCGAGATCGGAATCATATCGGCAAAGAATCTGCAGCGGCCCGTGCCGAGCTCGCTGGGAAGTGTGGGGATGGATGTGTATGTGGTGGTGCGGTACGGCGGCATGTGGGCTCGCACACGCACTGTGTGCGGAGAAGTCAACCCTGTGTGGCGCGAGCAGTTCAACTGGCCTGTCTATGATCTCTGCACTGTTGTAACCATCGGTGTGTTTGAAAACAAGTGAGTGTGCTGCTTGTGTGCCATTACCTCTCTTCTTTTTCTTCCTCTCATCCCTCTCATCCCTTCTCATCCTCACACGAGGCGGGAACAAACACATTCCCAAAATCCCAGTCCTTCCCACAGCCCTATCTCACACATGACCACTCATGCTTCTCTCTTCACCCATCCCCCATCCCCTCCTCGCCCACCACCCACCAGGCACAACAGGGGCATGACAACCTCAACAGACACCCCTCTCGGCTGCATTCGCATGCGCCTGAGCGCCATAGACTCAACACGCGCCCTCTCCTCGCACCAGCCGCTACTGTGCCTCACCAAGAAGGGCGTGAAGCAGCTAGGCCACCTGCACCTCGCGCTGCGCCTCTCCCCTTCCATCTCCCTCTCCCGCCTCGCCTCCACCTACATCCGCCCCACGCTTCCCCCTGCACACTACCACTTCCCCATCCCCGAATCCCAAGAACCTGTTCTCTTACAAGAAGCAGTGGGGCTGCTGTGCAAGCACCTGGGCGCATTCGACCCGCCGCTGCGAGCCGAGGTGGTGCAGTACATGGGGGAGTGCGATGAAGACGTGCTGTCCGTGCGGCGGCTTAAAGCCAACCTGCAGCGGATCAAGATGCTGCGGGCGCGCTTCTCTGCCATGGCTGCTGGGTTCAAGGCCGTGCAATCATGGAAGAACCTTCCTCTCACACTCGCCGTGCACCTGGCGTACGCCCTTGCAGTGTTGTACCCGTCCTTCATCCTCCCCACGCTCTTCTTTCTCCTCGCCTGGCAGCTTCTCGCCTCCTCCCCCACTCGCCCCCTCGGCCCGCCTCTGATGGATCTGAAGCTTTCGCAGGGGGAGGCTAGGGAAGAGGGGGTGGAGAAGGGAGGGGAGGAGGGGGATGATGGGGATGAGGAGGACGAAGAGCAGGAGAAAGGTGGTTCGGGTCCAGTGGCGTACTACAAGGTATGAGCGGGGGCATGGGAGGATGTGGTCGTGAGATACTCTTTTATCTTAGTTGCACCGCCACCATAATTCAACCCATTGCGATCTTCCGTTTCTCCCTCCCCCTCCCTTCCCTCTTTCCCCTTCCTCCTTCCCCGCTCTGCTCTGTTCTGTTCTGCTCCGCTCCGCCCTTCTCTGCTCCGCTTTGCTCTGCTCCACTCTACTGTGCTCTGCTCTGCTCTCTGCGCTGCCCTGCAGGCCCTGAGGGCCAAGTACGACAAGCTCATGGACGGTGCAGGGAGGGTGCAACGGGGCCTTGGGGTCATTGCTGACTCAGCTGAGAAGATAGAGATGCTGCTGACGTGGCGAGACCCAAGGTGAGGGGTACCCAAGACCTTCCCCCGTCACCCCTCACACCACGACCCACAACCTTCACACCGCTCACTTCCCGTTTCGCCCTTCCTGGATATCACTCACACCACCCACTGTCCCTAGATGTCATCGCACCATTGTTCTGCACCCTCTCCCCCCTTGCCCTTCCACCCTCACCCCCACCACACCACACGCCCTCCTCTCCCATCGCCTCAGCGCCACGTTCCTGCTCATGGCACGGCGCAGCACTCATGCTGCTGCTCTTTGGGCCACCTTGAAAGTCTACCCCTTCCACACCTCCCCCCCCCCCTTCCACACCTCCCCCCCCCCACTTCGTTCGCCTCAGAGCCACATTCCTGCTCATGTCAGTGTGCACGGGGCTCATGCTGTTGCTGCTGCTGCTGCCCTTCCGCCCTGTGGCGCTAGCAGCGGGCTTCTGGGCGCTCAGGCACCCGCGCCTGCGCCGCATCACTCCCACCAAGGTCAAATGCTTCCTCGCTCGCCTGCCCACCCGTGCCGACACCATCTACTGACAACTTCTGATGCACCTCAAAAGGTGGGCTTTTGGGCGCTCTGTCACCTACACCCGCGCCTGTGCCGCATCACTCCCATGAAGCTCAAATGCTTTCTTGATCGCATGCCCACCCGCGCCAATGCCGTCTACTCAGCATGTGAGCAAGGGCGGAATTTGGGCGTGCGTGCCATTGAACTGCTGCAGCTGCTGCTGTTGGTACGTGTGTGAAAGGGAGTTGGTGTGCTTTGAGTTGAGTGCAATGTGAGCGGTGATCGTGTTCCTTGGGTTGAGGCCATTAGCTGCACATATTTATGGGAAGCACACAGTGAGAGGAGCACACCAGATCTGGCATGGCTGCAGCTTTCAAGCTGAAGCGCCACAGATACTAATTATCTCATTACATAAGAACATATGTACATGTATAGAATACAGGTAAGTATTAATCTGTCTGTTCCATCGGCCTCACGGCCCACAGCCAACTGCTGGGGGGCTTCATGGCATCCCTTTCAATCTCAACTCCGATCCTGGCAGCCCTCTCCACTCAACCACCAATCCTGGCTTCACGGTCGCTGCCTCTGGTGTCTGTTCCTGCATGCCCCACATGCTCCCTGTCACCACTGCCCACACCACCACCCAAACCACCAGTCACACCAGCGGCACCCACACCGACCTTGCCTGTCCGCTCCTGCCCTTGCAGCTGACACTCCTTTAACACCGTCTCATATCCCATCCCCCTTTTAAACTGCTCCGCTAAGCGGTCCACAGCGAGCTCAGGGCCTGTTAGGTCTGCTCGCATCTGCCGCCTCTCCTCCAGCTGCACCCCGTACCGCTGCTCCACCGCTGGGGAAGAAAGGGAGGGGGGAAGGGGAGGGGGTGGGGGGAGAGGAGGAGAGAGGGAAAGGAAGGAGAGGGAGAGATGGAGGTCGGAGAGACTGCAAGGCAGGGGTGTGTGGGAGAGGGTGGACTGAGAGAGCGAGGGTTGGAGGTGGTTGGAAGGGTGAGATGATGGCAGCGCCAGTGGCAAGCACAAGCTTACCCAAAGCAATCTAGCAGCAGCGTACCTTTAGGCAGGTCTGGTTTGAGCTGCCCATCGGCAAAGAAGGCCCCCATGAGCTGCGGCACCCCCAGCGGCAGCGCATCACCCCTATCAAACTGCCAGAAGTGCCACGTCTTGCCGAACGTCTTCACCAGCTTGCTCATCACAGGCAGCTCTGCCACTGCCGGCATGCCCGGCATGATCAGCAGCCCGTTCTTCACCTCATACTCGTGCGAGTGCCACATGCGCTGCTCCTCCTCGGGCAGCGAGAGGAAGATCTTTTCGGAGACGATGAATTCGACGCCGATGAGGCGCGCTGAGGGTCGGTCTGAATCGTAGACGAGGCACTGATGGACGTCCTCTGACACGTGCGAGCAGTAGTGATGCGCCTCCACCTGCCGCGACATGTCGTTTGCGTAATAGTGGAAGCTGGCGGAGTGCATGGTTGGGGAAAATGGAAAAGTAGTGCAGGATGGGCGATTTCATGGTCATGGCGGAATGGCTCATCCCAGCTAAATCCCAAGGCACGCATCAAAGAGCAACACAAATACAGCGGAAGGCAGTCAAAATGGGTTCGCAAACAAACTCGAGAAGGCCAATCCGAGCAGGCAGATGGAAGAAGGATGGAGAACAAAGCAGCAAGGAATGTTTTAGGGTCCAATGGGAGAACTAACGCGCAGAGGTGTTGGCCGATCTGGCGGATGGGGCTGAACTGCTGCACGGTGCTCGCACCCGTCTCCATCACCCTTGTCGTCACTGTCTTCGCCTCGCCGGGCACGTCCGAGAACTCCGAGGCTGCCGCCCCGCCCGTCGATAAGGGCTTGTGCGCCGCCATGATGACGTTGTGAAGTAATCGCGAGGAACTATCCTGACTACGTCGTGGAATTTAGCGCAAAAGTGAGTTGACGGAGGAAAAGTGAGTCAGGCTGACGAAAAATGCTCTTCACTTCACTATTTACAGCGGGTCGAGGGTTTGAGCAGGAACCATGTATCGCGAGATCGGGGGGGTGGTTCGGCTTGCTTCTGGAGAGCTGCCTCAGCGTGCGCGCGGAAGGGCCCGCAGTACGGCGTGCATGCAGGCGAGAAAGTGATGCTTGATGTGCACGTGGTGGGGTATGGGGATGGTTGGAGGGAGAAGTGTGGGGCGGAATACAATCATAGGCTGGGCGAGACGAGATTACCAGGGGTCGGGCCGCAATGTCAGGCTGCAAATTCATGACATTCGCGACTCGCAATGCGTGGGATCTTGATCTGCGTGTTGGTGTCGAGGTTCAATGTATGCGGAATGCACTTGCAAATAAAGGTGAATACACTACAAAAACAATCGATACAATATGAACCACACCTCCACAACACCATCTCATCAAAGCAATGCTAGTATCTGCGACCACCAGAATTTCCTAGCAACATACAGTCCGAATCGGAAGCTGCCTCAAAAATCACTCCTGCTTGTTTTTCCTCCCGGCTCGCATGCGCCCCATCTCCACACATCCCATCCAACAGTGCTCCATGCGCAAACAGCCCATCATTGGGCAACGAGCCCACCATGACAGGAGGCGACTGTCCCTCGCATGCAGAGAGCACCACATCACCTGCACCTGCTCGCACCAACCCCTCAGACTCCCCCAGATGCTCAACTGGCACCACCTTGCTGCCACCCTTCTCCCTCTGCCCCTTCCCCAGCAGCAACCCATTCTCACTGTCACCCACACCATCACCATCACCCCCATCCCGCGCACCATCCCCACCGCCCTCCTTCCCACTCGCTCCCTTGCTTGCCACCCCATCATACCCCTTCTCGCCCTCACTGCCCTCGTCCTCGTCATCCATGAGAGCCACGTCTGGCAGGCCCGGGTCCTGTGTGAACTTGAGCACGCCGTGGTGCTTGGCCCACATGAGCAGCGGGTACATCAGCAGACCCATCAAGGCCGCTATTGAGCTGCCAGGGGAACGGGTAGGGGATGGCAAGGTGCATGTAGAAATGGTCAGGACAGGACGAGGGACTGGGACTTTCAGATGGAGATGAAGTAGAGGCTGGAGAAGAGACAGAGGTACTGTAGGGGAAGAGGGGAGTGGGCAACTGGCAATGGTGCACACCTCTGAATGGGCCCACTGCACACGCCCCACGCCCCACGCCCCACGCCCCACGCCCCACGCCCCACGCCCCACGCCCCACGCCCCACGCCCCACGCCCCACCCCCCACGCCCCACGCCCCACCCCCCACCCCCCACGCCCCACGCCCCACCCCCCACGCCCCACCCCCCACGCCCCACGCCCCACGCCCCACGCCCCACGCCCCACGCCCCACGCCCCACGCCCCACGCCCCACGTCCACACCTCATGCCTCACCTGACAATGACAGTCTGCCAGGAGGCAAGGGCCATGACAAGGACCAGCAACAGCGAGGGCGGCAGGCACAAAAGAGCTGCTCCCATGGTGTCCACAGGGATCCTGTGGGATGAGATCCAGCGCGTGGGGGAGAGAAGTGCCAAATGGGGGCGAATCAGGGAGCAGGAGAGAAGCACTGAGTGAGCACGAAGCAGCGCCACATGGGTATGGAGGAGGAAGAATGGAGGAAACGGCATGGAGAAGGGGGCCATGGAGAAGGGGGCCATGGAGAAGGGGGCATGGAGAAGGGGGCATGGAGGAAGCATGTGGACGAAGGCATGAGGGAGGGAACATGCAGGGGAACGTGGGGGACAGGAACGACAGCTATTCCTTAATCACGACTGCATTCAGAGACGAACAGCAGATACGACACTCAACAAGCGAAGCATGATTGAAGCAACGCGATTGAGAGTGCAGTGGCACGTACTTGTACGGCCGGGGCAGGTCGGGCTGGGTGACGCGGAGCACCACGAAGGCTGCGAACTCGAGCAGCATGCCGAAGCAGTAGAGGAAGTTGAGGAACTCCACGATCTCCTGGAAGCTCATCCACGACAGCAGCAGGATGCCCGTGGCGCTGCATATGATGCCCAGCACAGGCGTGCCGTGCCGTGAGCGGTATGTGAAGACCTCGGGCAGCATGCCCCTCTCTGCCATCCCCAGCAGCTGAAACGCGTCGCTGCGCGGGTGCGAGAGAGGGAGGGAGGGAGGGAGGGCGGGTGGACAGAGGGGAGGGAGGGAGGGAGGGAGGGAGGGAGGGAGGGAGGGAGGGAGGGAGGGAGGGAGGGAGGGAGGGAGGGAGAGAGGGAGGGAGGGAGGGAGGGAGGGAGGGAGGGAGGGAGGGAGGGGGGAGGGAGGGAGGATGGGAGGGAGGAAATCACGGGTTGGTTCTGCAGTGGCATGCAATTGAGAGGGGAGGGACCTGGGCCTATGAGACAAGGAGGTGAGCAATAGAAATGAGGGCGGTGGAATGAAATAGTGAAGATATCAACAGCATGAACGGTGCAATAAAGAAGTGCTTTCAGGTTCCAAAGACGTAGAAACAGCGCGGAAACACACATTGCCTTGCCACCCTAAACACACCTGCTCATCTCAGCCTCGAATGCGCCCATGTTGGAAAGAGCAGCGGCACATGCGATCCACCAGGCGAGCCAGCCGCCCCCAATGGCGCGACCCACCACGGCCAGGTACCCATCGTCCCAGCCATCTGGAGAGAAGGGCATGGTGCCCGTGCCTGCCAGCAGTGGCACCAAGTATGACACCACCACCAGCACCACCGCCCCCATGAGCGCCCGTGGGAAGGTGCGCTTTGGCTCCTCTATCTCTCCTGCTAGCGTGCTGTGCGGGGCGATGATGCAGGGGGTGCAGCGGATGCAGACAGCAGGGTGGATGGTGAGGAAAGTTGAAAAAAGCGAGGGAAACAGCCGTCGGTGAAACAAAGACAACACAGTCTCCACCTGACAGAGTACTTACCTGACGGAGTCCCAGTAGTTGAGGTTCCAGAAGAGCGTATTAAAGTATCCTCGCCAGTGCACGCGGTTTAGATCCACGACCAGCCTGCCATCACACACACGCCACCCATACACTCCCCCAGCATCCCCCAGAGAGATGGATATGAGTGTTCCTGAAACCTTCTAGTGGTAGAAAGGAGCATTGGAGCGACTTAAAAGAGGAGGCAGAGCGTGAGGTGAGGACTCGTGTGATCACTCACTTCACTATCACAACCCCTCGTATGCTCTTGACCCCTTCCCTTCCCTCCACTCCCCTCTCTTCCCCCTTCCTCACCAACTTCCCCGCCCCTGCCCTCCCCTGCCAACCCTTAACCACCCCTGCCCTTCCCTTCCCTTCCATTTCCCTCCCACCAGACCCTGCTATTGAACAACAACCCTCCCCCCCCCGAATGACAGACCAGCGGGCGGGTTGGATCTTGGGGATGGCGAGCAGCGCCATCACCACAAAGGGCAGCAGCCCGAACACTGCCAGCGCGATGGCAGTGACGCCCACTATCGTGAGCCCGCGGTAGTTGACGTATGTCAGCAACTAGTGGCGGTAGAGGAGGGGCAGTACCCGAGAGTGGGGAAGGGGAACAGCCAAGGGGAGGAAGGATAGAGGCGAATTCGGGTTTTGAAACGCCTCAAAGCCTGATGCCAACTATGGTGAGCCTGTTCGTTCACAAAAGTGAGCATCCGGGAGAGGAGAGAAGGGGTTGGCGGATGGCCTGTTGGGCTGGCCTCAAGAAAACGGAGTGTGACAACAGAGCTGATGATGAGTGCAGGCAGCTGAAGACCAGACCAGGAACGCACCAGAGTCATGGCGAGCAGCGCAGCCATGCGAGGCAAGCCGCCGTCAAACACGGGGAGTTCGCGCTTCAAGTAGTCGAGGAAGAGCAGCGGGTAGAGCGAGTTGTCTATCACGCCACTCAGCCACTTCCACCACCCCTCCTGGAAGCCCCAGAAGGGCCCAAACGCCGCTGACACCCACACCACGTAGCCCCCGTTCTCCGGGAACGCTGTTCCTAGCTCCGCTGTCGTCAGGGCCTCTGGCAAACTCCAGATCTGAGGGGGGTGACGGGGGAAAGGGGGAATGGCGGACCGGGGATGGGGCGTGGCAGAGCAGAGAAGGGGGAGGAGGCGCGGAGGGGGAAAGGGGGGAGTGGGGAGGACGGGGGAATGGGGTGGATTCGGGGCGGTAGAAGGTGATGGGAGCAGCGTAAAGATAGGGTGATGGGGTGGTGGTCGATTGCGTGGCTGACATGGAATACTGTGGAGGACTGACGAGACGAGAGAAGTAGCGACGGGAGAGTACATTGGGATGTGCCGTGAGGAGGGTGGTGTGTGTGGGGATAAAAGATGTAAGATGCGGAAGATGCGGAGGGCGTGGAGGGGAGAACAGCCCGCACGAGGGGGAAGACGGTGAAGCCAAGGATGGCGAGCAGCGGCCCGCCGTACTTCACGGCGTCCTCCACGCCGTACGGCCCGCCTGACACCTGCACGCACGAACGGAAATGAGAGGACGGGAGAAAAATGTCAGGAAAAGGGAGAAGAAGCCAAAAATACGTACGGAGGAGAAAATAAGAGCCTTCATCTTCGCCTGGACACGCTTGAAACGCATGACCTAACCTAACCTCTCGTCCCCTCAAATCAAGAATTGTGCCCACCCATGACCATAGCTGACCTCGAAGAAGATGAGCGCAATGAGCGGCAGCAGCGTCAGCTTCTGGCCGTGCGGCCCGTGGCTCTTCTCGAACTGCTCGTGCGCCGCGTCCTGCCGCACAGAAGGACGCGCAGTAACGACAATCGACTCAGTAACAAACGATTTCAACCAGGACAACCAGGTATTGCGATATTAGGTCGTCGAAAGGGAAAGCGGCCTTGTAAACGACTGTGCGGTCGGATTGCGGGACAAGATCGAGGGTACCTCGTGCGAAAGCGGAGCTCCCTGCGTGAGGCGCTCCTTTTCCCCCGATACTTGCGACCCCATTGCTGGTTGCGCGCGGCACCGCGACGCCTGGCAGTGGAATAACAGAATTAGGATCGCCGAGCAACGGTCACCGCGACCTCAGCCCATGCTTGAATTCGAATTTACCTTTCCCTTGCTGGAAACTGCGTCGCTATAGCATGGGCCAATCAGCGGGGAGGCTAACGACTCTACCATAGGAGAGCGGCTCCTTGCGCGCTGCCGCACAAGCGGCGGAGATTCAGCGGTTATTATTGACACTAAGACAGGCCGCGGAGTCTCAGGGGACGAGGAGGCAGGGAACTGGTGCATTCGTGAAAGCTCACTCTGTTCCAGACTCCACTAGGGTGGTTGCGCGAGACCGGAGGACATTGGGTCGTCAAATCCCAAGAACGTTTCGTCTGAATCTTTTTTCCTTGTTCGCAGGGGTCGTCAAGCCGCCATGGGGGGTCAGATCGGGCAACACCTAGGAAGTGCCTGAAAAGTGTCGAGTGCATCTCGACCGTCCAATCCAGCAGCTGGCCAACTTCGAAGAGTGTGCGGAGTAGGGGGCGCCGGGGACAGACTGCGTAGGGCTCGCATCGCCGGGCTGTGTGATGCAATCGATGAGCGCCGCGTGAGCGCAGCTGAACTGGCTTTTTGTACACGTGGTAAATTTGGATTGCATGAATTTCACATGGGACATCCAGCTCTACGGCTCCTTCGCTTGGAACAACTCAATTACCGGTACAACTTTGGCAAAAGCAGCTACACAAAGCAGCCACAAGTAGGTGCACTACCCTTCACACTTTCCCAACCTTCTTTCGTGCCTCCTTGGTAATCTCAGCACACTCTGCGTATGCGCCTTCCAGATCCTTAACCAATTTCTGCCTGCTCCGCCTCTGCTTCTCCACAATTCTCTCCACTTCACCCTTCAGCCGTTGCTCCAATTCTTCCTCTGACACCACTCCAGTCACATGAACTGCAGAAACCTTAACAAACTCTTCCAGGTGGCTAACGGCAGCCATCCCAGAAGCCATCACATCCACCAGCCCGTTAGCAGCAGCTCTCCTCATTTCAAACGTTTCTTCCCGTGTGAACCCTTTTTTCCGAGCTCCACCAGTATCATTCCCTCGCGACTCTGTTTGATCATGTGCTGCTTCAGAACCTTGTGCACGGGGCCGCTTTCTGCCAGCACTCCCTGGCAGGAAAACACGAGAATGTGCATGGAGGGGTGCGCCAGGAGGAGAGCATGCAGTTGATGTTTAACTGAGTGTGACCAGAAAGGAGGACTGCAGGGGAGGACTGAGTGGGTGTGACTGCAGGGGAGGACTGAGTGGGTGTGACTGCAGGGGGTACTGAGTGGGTGTGACTGCAGGGGGGGACTGAGCATGTGTACACGGATCGATTCAGCAGAAAATGCGCTGTAAGAGCAGCACGAATGGAAGTCACGTTTTTCAATATGCAGCGGGTGACGCAAGAGGCGGGGCAAATGGAGCATGGCTGCATGGCTGGCTGGCGATGAGCAGAAACCGGGAGGGGGGAGCATCAGAAGTGGGGCAGAGTGTCCTAGGGAGCAAAGGGTGGAACATGGTAAGGGGCACATACCGGAAACGTGAGTGGGAATATGGGGAGTGATGCTGGGAGTCCTTGGAGCAAGGATGGCAGTGGGGGTTACGGATGGTGAAGCAAGGTGATCATCCTCCTCCTCTTCCTCCTCCCGTTCCTCTTCCTCGTCTTCCTCTTCCTCCTCCTCCTCTTCCTCCTCCTCTTCCTCCTCCTCCTCTTCCTCCTCCTCCTCTTCCTCCTCCTCCTCTTCCTCCTCCTCCTCTTCCTCCTCCTCCTCTTCCTCCTCTTCCTCACTCCCCTCCTCATTGCGCTCCTCATATGCATCACTCCTTCTCCTGACCTCCCAAACATCGTCCTCCTCGCTGTCTTCCTCCTCTTCTTCCTCTTCCTCCTCTTCCTCTTCTTCCTCCGTTTCGTCTCCCTCATCTGATTCAACCGTCCTCATCACTTCAACGTTATCATCTTCCTTGTCATCCTCCTCTTCCTCCTCCTCTTCCTCCTCCTCCTCCTCTTCCTCCTCTTCCTCCTCTTCCTGCTCTTCCTCCTCACTATCATTATCATCAGTATCAGAAGACCCGCTAACGTATTCCCCACTACTCCAATCCGCCTCGTCCCCTTCCTCGCTCCACTCCCATTCCTCCTCTTGAATCCTCACCCCCCTCCGTCCCCTTCCTCTCTCCGCTCCCCTGCTCCTCTCCACTCCCCTGCTCACACTCAATCCCCTACCATTCCCTTCATCCCCTTCCCCTCTCCGCCTCTTGCCCGCCCCTCGCATCACCCTCCACTGATCCTTCTCCAGCCCCTCCCCCCCCGCGTCCTCCGCCTGCGCCACCTGCTGCGCCTGCAGCGCCTTCAGCTCCCGCCATCTCTTCTTCATCCACGCACTCCGCGCGCGTCTCAGCGCAACAGAACAAGGCCGCCGCGCCACTACGCTCGGCCCCGCCTGATTCCTGTGGCTCTTCGCCCTCCTCTTCCCCTCAACCGCCTCCTCCGCTCCTGAGATCCCTCGATTCCGCCTTCCGCCCACGGCTTTTCCCCCGAACACAGCTCTCCCCCCCAGCGTTTCTGTTCCCCCCGCCGCTTTTTCCCCCCCGGCTACCTCTCTGCCCACCCCCCTCTCTCTTCCCCCTGAGCCTACGTCTCCAGCTCGCACCGCTCCCCTCTCTTTTCTTCCCCCCCTTCCCAATTCTCTCCCATCCTGCTCCCGCTGCCTACCTACCGAAACATTCCCCTGCTCTCTCACGCACGGCATTTGCGCACCTACTACCGAAATATTTTCCCCGTGCTCCCCTCTTCCCCCTCGCTCCGCTAACCCGTCCCTCCGCTCCCGCGTCAACGGCCCGTCTGTCCCGCCTTCCCCCCCGCGCTGCCTCCGCTCACCTCTCGCTTAAGCACTTGCGCGAAACCCGCTCCCGCTGCCTTCCGTTACGCCCCGCGCCGGGAACCGCGAAAGGGACAAACACTGTGTGATTCAGATATCGCTACTCGCGCACAGCGCGTTCGCGTCGCTAAACTATACGCCGTTGCAAAGAGGACCGCTGAATCGCTAGAAACCAACGTGCTTCGAAGAGCGCGCTGAGTCGAATGTGCGAATCTGGTCCTAAGCGGGTGCTCGACAGCGGCAATCGCGGTCGTCAATGGTGCATAGTCGATTCGCCAACACACTGCTGCCACAATATATTGCTATGCACACTAATAAGAGACGTCCAAACCCGTCATAAGAGCGATATTTAGGGTGATCGAACCTGATCCCATTCAACTTATAAGTTGAGCCGGCTTGAGACCTGTCAGCAGTAGGCTGCGAAACTGCTACCGCGGACGCGCGCTGCTAATGAATGACACGTAGCAGATGGGGAATTGCTCGCACGCTAGAAGCCGAGAGCATTGTAAGCATTGCTTGCACGTAATATATTCCAGTCAAGGATCCTTGCTCACGGCGGAGGAGCAGGGCACAATTATGAAAATAATAACTCCAGCAATTGGCGGGCGTGTCAAGTGGTAAGTTTGTGGGACCTGCAGAACGGTTACCTGAAAAAATGTATTTTTTTGGACATATCACGATTGGTTGGAATAACCATAGCTCATTTACAGGTCCCGTATATCAGCTTCTAGATTAAAGCACACAGACTAGAAAAAAAAGGGGGGGAATAAAAACCAAACTGGTTATCAAGGTTCACTAACTTCCCCCTTCAGGCTTAGCGGCACCAAATCCACAACACACACACACAGTGGCTCCACTCAAACAGGTCACATCATGTCAGGGAAGGTGTTTCCCCGGTTAATATTCGAGCGACCTTGCGCCACCATGGCAGCACGCGCCTGCATCAGCCCCGCCGGGTGCAGCGCTTGATCCATTCCTCCCCACCCCGACATGTCGCAGAACCGCTTGTCGAATTGCGCAGACGGCCCTTCTGTAGCGGCCGTGCGACCGCAACCGCCGGCATAATAATGGGCATTCCTCCTGGCGATATCGCCTTGCCCGGGAACTACTTGTGTATCCTCCATTTCGTAATCAAACGGGTTGCGGCGCGACTCTTGTTGCCCTAAGTTGCTCTGCTGGTGCTGTCTCGACGACCGGGACTGGACCCCTCCGCCGGGCCCGCTGCTCACTTCATCCTCGCTATCGGAACTTCGCTGTTGGCTATAAGCCGCATCTGGCTGAGCCTGCACGCTGCTCTCATCAGCACCAAACGGACCGTTGCCACGTGGCAACGAAGCTCCGGAACGACGCGCGGAGCGGATGCAATCCAGTGAGCTTCGTCGGCGTGAAGGGTCGTCGTGAGGCGCGTACAGAGCTGCATAATCATTGCCGGACGGGCCACCTTGTTCCTCCTTAACCGTGGACTGTCTCCCCGCAGCAGAGTTTCGCCGGTGAGACGGCCGTTCAAGCTCCTCCAGTTGAACGGACTTCCGTCGAGGCATGGCAGTTGGTGACGGAATGTCTTCTTCCATTGGAGCGGGAGCCTCAGGCTCCTGTGGCGAAGCATATGTTGCCATTGCCTTCTGCAGCTCTAGCCGCTGCCGTTGTGAGCGGTCTTTAGCGAGGAACCGAAACATGATTGCTATCTGTTGCTAAGGGGATGAGGGGAGAACGAAATGGGTTAAGTAGCTGTCTCAACCCCGGCTAAAGGCCTGCGAAAAAAAAAAATCTCGAGTACCGCCAATAAACTGATAAGAAGTTGCTGATAGAACACGACTGGTATGTAGACTATGCTGGTGCTAACACCAAAAAAGTTCTAGCACCTAAATAGGTAGCAAGGAAATTGTCTAGTGGGGTTCACCGATTTGGCCACAGAGAAGAGAAAAGGCGAAGGGAGCAGAGGGACTCAGTCACAGCCACAGAGGTCCACACAGGCAGGCACAGGTAGCTGGCGCTGCCCAGATGAGGTGGCCCAAGGTGGCCGAAGGGGCCTGGGAATTTCGGTGAGGGGTTGGTTTGGTTGGTTCGCTTGCTGGGTTTGTCGTTGCGGGGGAAGATCAAGGGTTTCTTTCCGTTCCACAGAGACATGCCACTTGCAGAATATGTCCGCTTTGCTGCCGCCGCGATTTCGTGACGGTGAAGCACGTGATGAAGAATGTGATGGGAGGTCAGCGAATCCCCTCAGCAAATCGCCACTGATCAGCGATGAGCTGGTGAGTAGTTGCAAGGAACGGCTGCGATTACTTGACGGAAAATCGACATAATGCAGGGCTTGTGTGAAGAAGATGCTCCCTGGGGGCTCTGCTCTGCTGTCCAAACCAAACTATTCGCTGCCCGTTCTCAGCTGGGCTAGTCGATTCTGATTCCATAAGACCTGGCAAGAAAATGCTGCAGCCGTGGCTTCATCGTGAGCACCCACGCCAACAACTCCAAATTGGGACAGATATTTGCCAATTCACCGAGGTTCTCAGACATCAAAATAGTGTGATACGCACCAGCAAAAACACGGTCAGGAGTGAAAGCAAGCTGGCAAAAGCAGTCAATTGGTCCATTATAGGACAACTGGACTTTCACGGTGAATACATTAATTGAGTTGTTTCTAAGAATGTTATCAGAAATAAGTTACGCAATGAGAGTGGAATCTGTGGGATTCATCTGCATTTGATTGAGGCTGCAAGAGAATTAACTTTTAGCCGAATTTGTACATTTTGTTTTTGCATTAGGAATGTACGTTAAGTGAAAGGATGTGTTTCCAAGTATATATTCCATGTCTATTACTTTCTGTGCTAACAGTTATCACAAGTTCACTGTATTGTGGATGGTTCCTTACGATGAGAATTATAGCTCCTTGTTTTTTTGCAGCTCTTCCAGGTCAACAAGGGTCGTCGAACCCTTTTTGTTGCGTGTTCGCATGAATCAGGTGGTCGTCCTACTGTGTGTGCGACGACTTTGTCGCGAAAGCATCAGCGCAAAGCACCTGGCCAGTAGAAAGGCGAGGGGAATCGACGTTGCTATCCAGCTGGGCGAAATTCATCCCCGTCAGCTTTGGAAAATCGCAAGAATTCGCCCCCATTCCTCTTTGTCACCATGCCCACCGCACCCCAACCCGCCGTTCTCTTTCTCTTTCGTTGCACCTACCTGTTCTCTCTCCTTCCCACTCCTTCCCTCCCCTTCCTCTCTGCCCGCGCCTGTTCTCACTAGACTTCCTCAACTGCCACTGCTAGTCTTCTCTGTGTCCCTCCCATAGTTTATAATTCGAGCCACGGCAGCCCCAACTATTCAACCTCGCGATCACTGCTAGTATTAATTGCACCGCTGCATTATACTTCCCTACATCTAGCCTCGTTGGTGCTCGCATTGTCAGTTCTTTGAGATAGAGACCAGGAAAATGAGTGAGAGTATTCCATTGACGAGTACGACTTCCGAGACCGAAGGCGCGTACTCTCCTCCCCTTCTCTTCGAACACGCGCAGCCCGCGGAATGCGCGGAAAACCACGAGCATGCAGAACGCTGGGCGGACGATGTCGGCGACGTCAAGGTCACCGTTTCCGAGCACCTCGTGTCGCACACCGCCGATTCCCCTCCGCTGAAAGCCGAACCGAAGGAAGAGCAGGCTGAAGCTCGCAAAGCCGCGGCGTGGATTCCTCAGAAGAGCTTTGGCTATCCGACGGCTGGCGGCTGGAACGATTTCGACAAATCGTCCGCCATTTTTAATTTCAGCGAGCGCCCCGTACGCGACGCGGGATGGCGGTTCGTCTTCGCCGTGCCGCTCGTCGTCCTCGTCGTTGCGGCCCTCTTCGCATTTGTCGCTGCGCTCTTGGACCCCTCACCCCTCCTCCTTTTTCCGTTCCTCTATCCGATAGCGTTGATTATCCTCTTCGCCTTCAGCCTTCCCCTGCCCGTGTTGATCGTCTCTTCTCTCCGCAAAATCCCCGCTCGCGTCTTGAACGCGCTCATGATCCTCGCCGCCGTGATTTGCGCTCTGCAAAGCGCTACCTCCGCCGTGCACTACTTCGCGTCGCCCGCGCTCGTGCCGCCAAATGCAGCTGACGTATCCCCGGTAGTAAATTATGGTTCTTATTCGCCAGGCGACGATGGCTCGTCGAGTAGCTTTTCTATTAACACGGACGTTCCGGAAAGCGCGGAGGGGGAGAGCGGGGAGACGAACGAAGGCAGTGGCGGGATGATGGGGGGAGAAATGGGAGAGGAAGAAGAAGCCGCGATGATGGACGCCATTATGGCGGACGAGGCGAAGGAAGGCACACAAGGGGGCATGATGGAAGGGGGCATGGAAGGGGGAACGGAGGGCGCCATGGGGGAGCACATGGAGGGGCAGGAGGACCCATCTGAAGCGGCGGTCAGCAGCGCTGGTCACGTGGCAACAGAGGCTGAGAGCAGCAGCAGCGCACCTACCAGCACCAGCAGCGCTCCTAGCGGCAGTAGCAGCGCTGCGGCCACGAGCGACCTCGGCAGGGGCCTACTCGAGCTCATACTGCCCACCGTCGCACACCCCGTGGTAACCGTTACCGCACAGCACGCCGGCCACTGGGTGCGCGTCGCCCACTCCGCCGCCCGCCGTCATCTCCAAGTCCACGCGTCAGATGCGGAAAAGGGAGCGCGCGGGCGGTCCTTGCAAGGCGAGAATCGGCTGTACGGGGTGGCGCCGCTGGCTGACACCCTCGTGCTCCGTCCTCTCTACTTCATCGCGTTTGTCGTCTTGGGGCTGCTCAGTGTGGTCGCCATGCTCCTCGTGCTGCGCTGCAGTCACCACCTGTCACTCGCCGCCTCTGCTGTTGCGCATGCCGCTCAAACGACCGTCTCCCAGGCCCCTGTCATCTTCCTTATGCCGCTTCCTGTTATCCTTGCATTTTCGTTCCTGGTCCTCCCTTTCATGTGTCGCAGCGATGGTGCTAGTGTCATCCTCTTCGTCCTCCTGCTACCCATCTTTCTCTTCGTCGCTCAAGTGCTATCAGCTCTCCTCACCTACTGCAAAGCAGCTGTTTTCGCCCGGCTGTACGTCACAACCAGCAGCAGCAGCAGCAGCAGCAGAGGGAGCAGCGAGGACGGGAAGGCGGGTGAAAGGGAAGAAGGCGTGTCATTGAGAGGACAGCTAGAGCTCTTCTCCTCAGCCTTCTCCCTGGCTTGCACCTCGTCCCTGGGCACCTGCTGTGCCGTTGCCTTTACCACCTGCACTACCACCATTGTCCTACTCCTCCTCTCCGCCCTGTCCCTGGCTCTCCTTGGCCAAGGCGTCATTGGCTGTCTGCTGGTGGCACTGCTTCACTGCACACAGCTTGCCATCCACTTCTTCCTCAACTCCCTCATCCTCCCCACCGCTGCCATGAGCGGCCATGGCTTCGCGCGCTCTCTGCGCCTCTCGATCGACATACTGCGGCGCTTCCTGGCGGCTATTCTGACGGCCAATGCTGCTGCGCTCGCCCTGCTTGCCGTGCTCCTATTTCCCGTGCTCATAATAAACTCCATATTCGGGGTTGTTACGGTGAGTACACTCTGTTGCTGCACGCTTCCTCTGTGCTTCAGCATGAATTTCTGTTACGGTAAGAATTGTCTATCATGTTGACTCTCCTTGGAAAGGCATGGTCTTACTTGCATTTCCCATCCCTTTTCATTTGCAGGTTGTTTTGAGGATATTTGCAACTGGAGGTGGCCTGGAATCTCTAGTTGAAAATATATTTATAGCTTTTATCGTGTATGCAGTTTCTCTCCTCTCCACTGTAGCACTCTCCTCCGTCCTCACCACAGGGGTCGCTACCACAGTGCTGTGTTTCGCCTGGGACAAGAAGCTTGAGCCAGAGGAGGGCTCTGATGCTGCTGGCTTGGTTGGTGACGGTTTTATATCCTCTGCTGATGCCAAGGATACTACCGGTAGTTCAGTGTAGGAGATACTAAATTTCCCCACTCATGGCTTGGTTGTGTTATGTGTTTTTACAATAAGAAACAACTATTGTAACCATCATATGCGTATGCTAAAAGGATAAAAGGTAGGTAACAAGCGGAAGCTTATGAGCGATGCAGCTGCAATTATTTTGCAGCAGAGAGCAGGTCGCTGATTTGGGATGTGTAGAAGTCAGGGCGGATAGTGTTTTCAGGACTATTGAGGGTCTCCAGAGTCGTGACTCCTGGGGCAGCAGGAAGGGTATCGCAAGGAAGAGGGAGATGTAGAGTAAGGAGGGCATGCAGGGGGGTTGGATAGAAAATGTGGTGGCACCATGAAACATAAGTGTGAGCGCACCAGCAACTTACCTAGGGCATAAAGCACACCTAAGAGCGCAGGGAGCACACATGAGAGCACCAGCAGCGTGAGGCAGTCTCACCTGAGAGCACCAGCAGCGTGCGGCAGTCTCCGTTCTGCCCAAAGAGAATGTCCGTGTCCAGGCGGTCGCCCACCATGCAGATCTGATTCTTGGCAATGCCGAACCTGGAGGGTGACAGGGGTGAGGCAGAGGGAGAATGGGAGGGCGAGGCATGGCGTGAGCAATGCTGAGGTCTGTATTGCTGTTGGGACAGGCGGACCCCCAGCATGCAGGTCAGCATGTAGAGGAGGCAAGTTTCCCTCCCCCCCATCCCCCACCCCAACCCCCCACCCCCCTTCCCTCTCCCCTATTCCCCTCTTTTCCCCCCTCATCTCACTTGCTGGTGAGGTAGTCCATCATGAAAGTAGACGGTTTGCCCACCACCACGGGCTCCTTCTTAGTCGATCCCTTGACGCCCACCATCGTGCACGTGGAGGGCTTGCCCACCCTTGACTCAACCAAGCCCCCGTCTCCCCGTTCACCTAGCCCTGCCTCTTGCACCCTACCCTGGGCTTACTTGCTGGCGAGGTAGTCCATTATAAAGGTGGAGGGCTTGCGCACATTGTCTGAAACCCCACCTTCCCCATTGCCCCCCCCCCCCCTTGCATCTCACTTGCTGGCGAGGTAGTCCATCATGAAGGTGGACGGTTTGCCCACCACCACGGGCTCCTTCTTGGTCGACCCCTTGATTGCGCCCACCATCGTGCCGCCCCCCGCCCACTCCTGTGCGTCTGTCAGGTGCGTCACGGCATCGCAGTTGGTGGCAATGAAGAGGCACCCGGGGTTCTCCCGCAGACACAGCGTGGCGTACCTGGGAGGGTAGTGAGGGGCGCAATGCGAGAGAGAGAGAGAGAGAGAGAGAGAGAGAGAGAGAGAGAGAGAGAGAGAGAGAGAGAGAGAGAGAGAGAGAGAGAGAGAGAGAGAGAGAGAGAGAAAGAAAGAACGACAGACCCATTGAGGTCAGTCAGGATCACCACACTGAAAGGTTGTGGATGGCCTTGTAGAGGCGCCAAGGGGGAGGGGTAAAGAGAGGGAGGGGGAGACGAGACAAGAGGTACATCGGCTGGGAATGGGAAGCGGGCTGGTTGAAACGTTTCAGCTGGTGGCGAGGATGGCGCGGAGGGCAGGAAGAAGGAAAGGAGGCAGGGGGGGAGTGAGGTGCATGGTGGTAGAAAATCACAAGTAGCGGACGTTGCATGCTGCTAGGAAGTCAGGCAGAGGAGTTGTTGCGAGAAGGGGAGGAGGGAGTTGAGTGAGAGGATGGGGAAACAGGCGAGAGAAGGAAAGGAGAGGAAGGGAAGAGGGGGATGGGCGGTGTCATGGCGGAGACTCACTGCAGCTTGTAGTAGTTGACGTAGCGGTCAAAGCCCACCACCACCGCTCCCACCTGAAGGAAGGGGTTAAGGGGGAATGCATGGCGGTTATAGGGGGATGCATGAGGTGAATGCGGTAAGATGGGTTGGATGGGGTTAGAAGAATGGTGCATGTGCAGGTGGTGCACATGGGATGCATGGAGTGGTTGTACACGTGGTGCTTGGGCCATTACCCACCTACTCACATCACCATCCACATACTCACATCACCATCCACATACTCACACCAGCATCCACATACTCACACCACCTCACCACCATGCATCAGACACTCACGTCAGCGTCATGCTCCATGTACTTGCCCAGCCCCAAGTCAATCGACTTCTTTCCATCCTCCTGCGATCCACCAGCAGCACAACACGCCAGACATAAACAGACACGCACAGTCAGTAAACACAGAAACGAGGAGAAATTGAAGATCAAAGGGCCAGCTGACCCGTTCTGGGCGATCTGTGTAGGTAACGAGGTGAACGATGGTGCGTGTGAGACTCACGGATGCTGATGTGGATGGCACACACTGGGTCGCTGATGTGGTTGACGCCAGCGAGGTCCAGTTCCAGCTGGATGCCCTGCTCGCCCACCACGTACACCTTCTTCGCCACCACGTGCATGCAACACTCAATGTGTTTGATGCTTGTGCATGTGTGAGACTCACCGGCCCCCCCAATGTGGTTGACGCCGGCCAGGTCGAGTTCGAGCTGGATGCCCTGCTCGCCCACCACGTACACCCTTCTTGTCCGCCACGTGCGTGCATCACTCACCGGCTCTCCAATGTGTTTAATGCGGGTGCAATTGAAAGAGACTCACCGGGCCACCAATGTGGTTGACGCCAGCAAGGTCCAGCTCCAGCTGGATGCCCTGCTCGCCCACCACGTACACCTTCTTGTCCGCCGGGAAGTTGATGGACGTTAAATACGCCGCCGCCGCGAACGACGACGCGAAAATCTCCTCCTGAGTCAAGGGATGGGGTGGTGAGGGTGAGGGGAGGGAGGCGAAGAGGTGGGAAGGACGGGTTTAGAGGTCAGGCAGCGGCAAAGGGGTGAGCGCTTCCTCGGTTTCATCACTGGCCCCTCTCCCCATCTATACGCTCGAGTGTCTCCACCCACCCCCTACTCTCGCCTGCAACACATTCCCTTGCAATGGAGCATGCATGCAGTCCCAGGGAGCCCACCTCGGTAACGGCAAGTCCTAGGGACTCGAACTTCTTGCCGTACTGCTTGCGCGACTTGGTCGAGTTGTTCGTCACGAACACCAGCCGCTTGCCCTGCGAAAAACGCGAAGAGGGTTATTCCGTAAATTCCGTGATGCTGGTTCGCCTGATCGTAAAACAAATTACGTGCACAAAGGAGGTACTACGGGTATTTACGAATCGGGTAACTCGCGAAGCAATTCACCAATTTACCATTGCTCGCAGCATGTCAAGAGTCTCCGGGACGCCGTCAATGAGCTTGTCACCCTTCCAAATGACACCTGAGGAGACATGGTCAGAGGCATGGCCATACGATGTGAGAGACACGATGAGCACAACAATGCCTGATGTCATACGTGTACGTTACGCTGAGAAAGGCACAGGTTAAATCAGCAACTGTAGGTAGATATGTGTTTATTCGAGCTGTCTAACCGTTGCATTTTCTATGGCAAAGGCCATTCATCATCGCATCCGTACCGTCGCAGTCGAAGAGGAACGTCTCCACGCTGTCGATCAGCGCCCGCGCGTCCGTCAATAGCGGCGCCTTATCCGCCGCTGCTGGGGGGAAATGTGTCAATTGCGATGATTGCGGTAACCATTGGCATGATCATTCCAGGTCGGATAAATCTGTTCAGGAGAATACTAAAAGTGACACACGGAAATCTGACGATAAAGCATGTCCGTGTGTGAAACGCGCTAAGTACCTTCCAGATGAGAGGAATTGCATCGGTATATTCCACCAGGTCTCCTGTTTTCACTCATCTGTCAAATCACCTATGTTCGTCATTCAATCCAGTTTTTACAGAATGTCAATGCTGCCATTGATTCAGCTGCATGTGCATTACGATCACTGAAGCAGCTGTTCCTGCTGACATCACAGGGTGACACACCCGACCCGGTAATCTCACCATTGGCTGCGCTTCCGCTCTCCGCCTCCATGACGGACGACCCGCTCGATGCTCGCACAGACACAGCGCTTCGCGACGACCACCGTGCGACGGCCTCCTGCGCGTGCGGCAAAGCTAGTCGCACGCCGCTGATCACCTGGGCCTGTTGCGACAGCTGCTGCGATGACGGCGACGCAGGCTGCAAAAATGCGCGGGATGTGGAGAGAAGCCGCTGTGCACCGCAGAGCCGCAGGGAGTGCGCCATAAGACGAGCAGAGCAAGCGGCAGCAAAACAAGGAGACTCCCCTAAATTCCACTGAAGCAAGCAACAAAGCTCCAACCAAACTGAGGTGATTGTGCTGTTATCCCAAAAGCATGCTGAATGTGCTGGATGAAATGAGACATGACCCCACCCACTGGAAATTCTGACCAGGCTACGGTCTGGAGTGGAATGCCTGGCGGGCCAGAACCCACACCCAGGGCGAACCAAGCCGAGCCTGAAGCTGGGCAATCCCAAGATCGGTTTGTTTGGGCGTAATAGGCTCGGAACAAGCCGAGCTCATTCGCCTGGTTCGGTATCCTCTGTGGTTGTCGATTGGTGCTTTTGGGAATGCTTTTGTTTTTGACCCTCCAAGATGCTCACACTCAGCATTCATCGGTCACCTGAACCACGGAATGAATTCCCAGGTGGCTATGTATGACTCGTTGATTGCGGTGACTTTTCTGACGAGGTTCATCCGCTGACGTAAGTGTAACGTGTCATTGAGCATATAGAAATGGTGAAGGAAAAAACACTTCTGCTACTCCAAGGTGTCAAGATGGCCAAAAGGGCGTGGGTTCTAATCCCACTCTAGACAGACTTTTCCATTCCATGTATGCGGTGTATCAAATCATGCGCTGGCACTCGTTTCTGACATCTGGTTCCCGCCAACTGCACCTTGTTCGGCTGAGGTCGCGGTCCTGGGATGTCCTGGACATTCCAGCTCAGCGGTAGGTGTGGGAAACACGTGCACTTCAGGTGTGCAGCTGATGACGTGTACAACAAAAGTAGGTCTAAGACCCTGGGGTTTTAGAGATTTCGCAAATGATGTTTCGAGAAGTAGTCGAGCAGATATTAGCAAACTCATATCTGCGGGGGGCATGCCAGGAACACGTGCTGATGCTGACGTGTATGTCCGGAGTTCGGGTGTCCTGGACACCCCAGGACCGCGATCTGAGATTTCTGCTGGCAGAGGGAATCCCAAATTCGCCCCACCCATGCCTTTTGCTGACATTTACCGCTACCCACAAATTCTCGAGTCCCCGTACTCCAACTTTTGTTCGACGTCGTTTGCTCGTTAGCCATCTCCTTCCGGTTATCCTTTCTTGTGTTTCCGTCAATCATTGTCTGTATCCCTCCTCGTCGGATGATTAGCTCCTTGCAGTCATCGCTAACCTGAGTTCGTTATCCCAGACTACCGCTTCGTCCTGATATCTCCTCCTCTCCTTGTCGAGGATAGCGTAATCCCTTTCGAATCAGTTTATTTCAGTGATGTCGCCCCCCAGCGACACTCGTGGCACCGCGACTGCTGGTAGCGGTGGATCAGATGGGAGCGAGATGGCCGTCGGATTCGTTGGTCTGGGCGCGATGGGTGGTGGCATGGCGGCAGCCCTGGTGAAGCGAGGGTTCGCTGTGAAGGGATTCGACGTGAGTGGCTGAAGGGATTCGATGTAACTAGCTTGAAGGGATACGATATGAGTAAATTTGATTGAGAGCTTTCGTGGCATCACGTGGGTAGGTGTCAGCATCGTAATACATGGGCCTATATGGATTCTTTCCGTAAATTAATTCTGAATTCGCCATCATCCCGTTCCTTTGCTGCCCCAATTTCTCTCGAGGCTCGTTGTGTCTCCTCCACTTTGCCGGCTCCTTGTCTTCGCTGTCCCCTCAGTTTCCTCATCTCCTCTTCCGCGCATCCTCCACTCCGTAGTCTACTCATTTTCCTCTCTCTTCCACTCCCCCATCTCCTCCTTATCTCCGCTCCACTATCGGTCTCCTCCCACGTCGCTTTTTTTCCGCTGGAAAGTCTCGTAGTACTGAAATTGACGGGGATGTAGCTCAGATGGTAGAGCGCTCGCTTAGCATGCGAGAGGTACGGGGATCGATACCCCGCATCTCCAGGTTTGCGGGGATAGCTCAGTTGGGAGAGCGTCAGACTGAAGATCTGAAGGTCGCGTGTTCGATCCACGCTCACCGCACTTTTGTTTACCTTTCTGCCTCGGGAGCATGTTGTGTAGAGCTTTTGCAGCGCCTGGCTGAGCTTCGGAACCGCCCCGCTCTATGTCTTCCTCGCCTCTCGCTCCTCGCCTCTCGCTCCTCGCCTCTCGCTCCTCGCCTCTCGCTCCTCGCCTCTCGCTCCTCGCCTCTCGCTCCTCGCCTCTCGCTCCTCGCCTCTCGCTCCTCGCCTCTCGCTCCTCGCCTCTCGCTCCTCGCCTCTCGCTCCTCGCCTCTCGCTCCTCGCCTCTCGCTCCTCGCCTCTCGCTCCTCGCCTCTTGCTCCTCGCCTCTCGCTCCTCGCCTCTCGCTCCTCGCCTCTCGCTCCTCGCCTCTCGCTCCTCGCCTCTCGCTCCTCGCCTCTCGCTCCTCGCCTCTCGCTCCTCGCCTCTCGCTCCTCGCCCCTTGCCCCCCTCACTCCTCTGCTTTCTCTGCACTTACATGACCCACGCTCTCACCACAGGTGTACCCCCCAGCATGTGAGAAGCTCAAATCCGCAGGGGGTGCTGCTGCTGCCTCCGCTGCTGATGCTGCAAACGGTAACACATGGCCTCTGTGCCGCTCTGAACACCTTGCATGCGATCCTCCCACATGCTGCTTGCGCCTCTTCTTCCTGGATTCCCTTGACCTCATTGTTTATATTCCCCTTCCATGTTTCCTGTGGGTCTTCCCCCCTCATGCTTCTCTTCATTTTTCTCACCCATCACTTCCATGCCTCCCTTCGGCCGTCTCTCTGTGCGTGTCTCAGGAGCCGCGGTGCTGGTGCTGATGGTGACCACAGCAAAGCAGGCTGAGGGGGCTCTGTTTGGTGATCAGGGGGCGCTGGAGGGTGAGTGTTCGGTATGGCTGTGAGTTGAGAGTGGTAGAGAGGGGCAGCGAATGGTGTGAGGCATCTCGAAACTGTGTCTCTCAGGAGCTGGGGTGCTGGTGCTGATGGTGACCACGGCACAGCAGTACGAGGGGGCTCTGTTTGGATTGCAGCGGGAGTTCAAAGGAAGGTGTTTGGGATGAATGTGAATTGAGAATGGTAACGAGGGGCAGAGGATTAAAGAAGTGGCTGCGCACAGCAAAACAGCAGATGCGCGACCTTTTCTTATCCTCCTTCTCTCATGTCCCATTTCTGTGCCACCTCTCCTCTCCTTCCCTTCACCCATTCTTTCCCGCATGCCCTCTACTCCCCCCCTGCAGCTCTCCCCCCTGGTGCCATCGTCATTCTCTGCTCCACTGTTCCGCCTGAATTTGCGCGGAGCCTTGGCACCAAACTCTCAGGTATGATGTGTAATGATGTTTCTTTCAAGGCACCCATTTCTCTTTTCCCGTTCGGAGAGTGAATTCTTGGATAGAATTCTTGATCATCAGGGTCTGATGCCATCTGCACTCTGTTTCAGCACTGCTCTCTCTTGCCGCTACTTCTCATCCCGCCTTCACCTCTCGTCGCTTTTGCTTCCCTCTGCGCTGCTCTTCCCCACCCCACACCCTTTCTGTTGCCTGCATTTTTTTCTGTGTTTTCAAATCTCAAGAGAAACCCTTCTGTTTCTTCTGGGATTTCGCAACCCCCCCCATCTGTCCCTTGCTGATCGTCCATGTGTGCAGAGCAGGGCAAGGGGTGGGAGATGGTGGATGCACCGGTGTCGGGAGGGGTGGCACGTGCTGCTGACGGCACCCTCACTGTGAGTTTTTTTCGAGGTGCCCAGAACATTGTCTTCTGAGGCACCTAGAGAATGCACCGGTGTCTGGTTGGCTGGTGACCTCGCCCTGGCCCTCAGTGTGATCTTTGTTTCCGAGCAACACTTTCTCTTTGTGCATTATTAGCTCGTGCATGAGGCAAGTGGTATCATGGGACGTGTCCACGTCTCTCACCCGTCCTCTTCCCGCATCAATCTCTCTGCTCCCTGGCCCTCTCAATCCCCACGTCTGCCCGCCTGCAGATAATGGCTGCAGCCACACCTGCTGCTCTCACCAAGGCACGGCCAGTGCTGGAAGGTACGCACGCTTTCGAAACTGTGTACGCCGCCTCGTGCCTGCCTCTGGCTCTTAATCTCGCGCAACTCTGCCTCATTCCCTCCTTTCCCAACATCCTCCTCTAACATCCTGATCGCCCCATTATCCCGTCTCCTCCCTCTCCCCCACTCTCCCTTTCCCCTGGTGCAGCCATGAGTGCAAAGCTGTATGTCGTGGGTGACACACCAGGTGCAGGCAGGTATGTGGGTGGGAGGAGAGGGGGGGCGAGGGCATAAGGGGGGGACAGGGAGGCAGGTGAACCAGGGTGCAGATAGGAGCGGCAGAAGGTGGCTCTCTCGTCTCCCTCTCTTCTCCCACGCTGCCTTCTCCTTCTCGCCATCCTCTACCACCCCCAATCTTCTCTCTCCAGTGCGGTGAAGATGGTGAATCAGCTGCTGGCAGGGGTGCACGTAGCGGCAGCAGCAGGTCACTCCTGTGTGGGCTTAAATGTTTCTTCCTTCCCCATTCTCCCCATCACTCTCCCCATCACTCTCCCCATCACTCTCCCAACTCCTCTCTCCCCCCCACCAGTGCGGTGAAGATGGTGAATCAGCTGCTAGCAGGGGTGCACATAGCGGCAGCAGCGGAGGCGATGGCACTGGGGGCGAGGGCAGGGCTCAATGCGCGCATGGTGTTTGACATCATCTCACACGCTGCTGGCAACTCCTGGTGAGTCCAGCTGCTGTGCTGTGGTGTGCCCTGTGCTGTGGTGTGCCCAGTGCTGTGATGTGCCCAGTGCTGTGGTGTGCCCTGTGCTGTATTGGTCCCCTCATAGCGGCAGTAGCAGCAGCAGATGCGATGGCACTGGGGAAGAGAGCGGGGTTGAACGCATGCATGGTGTTTGACATCATCTCACACGCCGCTGGCAACTCCTGGTGGGTTGAGACATGCTTGGTGCTGCGTGCGAAGCACTTCAAAAACCGCTTCAAAAATCGCACATAGGATTCTCCACTTGCACAACTGCTCTCCATCTGCACAACTGCTCTCCATCTGCACAACTGCTCTCCATCTGCACAACTGCTCTCCATCTGCACAACTGCTCTCCATCTGCACACCCCATCCCCATAACCGTTTATTAAGGCGCCTCAGAACTCGATCTGCACACCCCATCCCCATAACCGTTTATTAAGGCGCCTCAGAAATCGATCTGCACACCCCATCCCCATAACCGTTTATTAAGGCGCCTCACAACTCGATCTGCACACCCCATCCCCACAACCGTTTATTAAGGCGCCTCACAACTCGATCTGCACACCCCATCCCCATAACCGTTTATTAAGGCGCCTTACAACTCGATCTGAACACCCCATCCCCATAACCGTTTATTAAGGCGCCTCACAACTCGATCTGCACACCCCATCCCCATAACCGTTTATTAAGGCGCCTCACAACTCGATCTGCACACCCCATCCCCATAACCGTTTATTAAGGCGCCTCACAACTCGATCTGCACACCCCATCCCCATAACCGTTTATTAAGGCGCCTCACAACTCGATCTGCACACCCCATCCCCATAACCGTTTATTAAGGCGCCTCACAACTCGATCTGCACACCCCATCCCCATAACCGTTTATTAAGGCGCCTCACAACTCGATCTGCACACCCCATCCCCATAACCGTTTATTAAGGCGCCTCACAACTCGATCTGCACCCCCACACACACCCATCCCCATAGCCATGCCAACGTCCATCCCCAGCCTCATTGCCGCGTCCCTCTCCACCCCAATCCTCATGCCAATCACTATGCCCATGCCCATCCCATTCCCACGTTGGCACCCCAGCCTCACTATGTCCATGCCCATCCCGTTCCCCACGTGCAATGCAGGATGTTTGAGAACAGAGTGCCACACATGCTGGACAACGACTACACGCCCCGCTCCGCGCTCAACATCTTTGTCAAGGACCTGGTACGCGCTGCTGTGGTGCTTTATAAAGCCTCTCAGCCTTGGCGCTGGTATGGCAGTCTACTTCTGAGACATCTCAAAAGACGTCTACATGCACGCCTCGCTCTGCTCTCAACATCTTTGTTAAGGACCTGGTACGCGCTGCTGTGGTGCTTTATAAAGCCTCTCAGCCTTGACGCTGGTATGGCAGTCTACTTCTGAGACGTCTCAAAAGACATCTCCATGCAAGGACGTCTCCAACGTCTACATGCACGCCTCGCTCTGCTCTCAACATCTCCACATCTCCGTGAAGGACCTGGTACGCCGTGCTGAGGCTCTGCACTATGGCAGTGTCTGTATCTCCTGTCAGACCTGGGACCCTGTGGTATGGATGTTCACATTGGAGGCATCTCGCTGTATCACTCGGGGACCTGGTCTCACTCGGGGACCTGGTCTCCAGCACAGTGCACAAGTGACTGCCTCAGTAAGGCAGTCCAGTCCAGCAGCCTTTGTTCGTTTTGTTGTGTTGAGGCAGCCTCACCATCTAAAGTTGCTCCTGCGTGGTGTGGTACAGCGCAGTGGAGTGCGGTGCGGTTGGGTGCACTGCAGTGCGCAGCGTACAAGGCACTGGTTGAGAAACACACCTCACATCACAGCATACCCATTCACTTCATTCTTGCTCCCTCCTCCCACTTCCCTCTCCATTTCTCCCTTCAGGGCATTGTGTTGGGAGAGGCACAGTCGCTCGCGTTCCCGCTGCCTCTCGCAGCAGCAGCTCACCAGCAGTTCCTAGCGGGCGCAGCAGCAGGGCTGGGCAGGGAGGACGATGCTGCCGTGGTTAAGGTTTGCCAAGGGGTGGGGGCGGTGTGGAGGTCTGAACATAGGTCCCAATGCGAAGGCAGGTGTGTCATGCTCTGCACTGCAGGTGTCACATCACACCGCATGGCAGCAGCTACCTATGATGGATTTAACGTGCTCATCGTTTCGTCGCTTTCAGTTTTGGGCGTCAAATCCATCATAGGCAGCTACTGCATTGCGTGCATCCTGACTATTGTTGCCCACCATCTCGTTTAATAATCTTTTGCTACTATCACTGTCCAGCTCCCTCCTTCATCCCTAGTCCCTTCTCGCACCCATTTCCACCCATCCTCATCCATCCTCATCCATCCTCACCCATTCCAACCACCTCTGCTCATCTCCCGTCCAGGTCTATGAGCGCCTGGCAGGGGTAACAGTCGCCTCCACCCTCCCTGCCTCATTCTCCCCTCCTGCCACCTCCTCTGCTCCGTTCCCGGAGCCCACCGTCCAATCAAAAGCCGCCATGCTGGCAGCGCTGCCGCCCGAGTGGACAGGCAGCCTGGAAGTGACAGGGGTGGCCGGAGAGGGCAAGGAGGGAGGGCAGGGAGAGGCGGTGCTGCCAGTGGTGGTGGTGTTGGATGATGACCCCACTGGCACCCAGACCGTTCATGGCCTGCACGTGCTCACCACGTGGTAAGGAGTGTGGTAGCCACGTGGTATGTGGGTTGTCACAATGTGGTATGGTGGATGGTAACTGCGTAGTCTCTCGTCTCATTAATTATTCTTATCCTCTCAGTCCTCTCGTCTCATTAATTATTCTTATCCTCCAGTCCTCTCGTCTCATTAATTATTCTTATCCTCCAGTCCTCTCGTCTCATTAATTATTCTTATCCTCCAGTCCTCTCGTCTCATTAATTATTCTTATCCTCCAGTCCTCTCGTCTCATTAATTATTCTTATCCTCCAGTCCTCTCGTCTCATTAATTATTCTTATCCTCCAGTCCTCTCGTCTCATTAATTATTCTTATGCTCCCAGTCCTCTCGTCTCATTAATTATTCTTATCCTCTAGTCCTCTCGTCTCATTAATTATTCTTATCCTCCAGTCCTCTCGTCTCATTAATTATTCTTATCCTCCAGTCCTCTCGTCTCATTAATTATTCTTATCCTCCAGTCCTCTCGTCTCATTAATTATTCTTATCCTCTCAGTCCTCTCGTCTCATTAATTATTCTTATCCTCTCAGTCCTCTCGTCTCATTAATTATTCTTATCCTCCAGTCCTCTCGTCTCATTAATTATTCTTATCCTCTCAGTCCTCTCGTCTCATTAATTATTCTTATCCTCTCAGTCCTCTCGTCTCATTAATTATTCTTATCCTCCAGTCCTCTCGTCTCATTAATTATTCTTATCCTCCAGTCCTCTCGTCTCATTAATTATTCTTATCCTCCAGTCCTCTCGTCTCATTAATTATTCTTATCCTCCAGTCCTCTCGTCTCATTAATTATTCTTATCCTCCAGTCCTCTCGTCTCATTAATTATTCTTATCCTCCAGTCCTCTCGTCTCATTAATTATTCTTATCCTCCAGTCCTCTCGTCTCATTAATTATTCTTATCCTCCAGTCCTCTCGTCTCATTAATTATTCTTACCCTCCAGTCCTCTCGTCTCATTAATTATTCTTATCCTCTCAGTCCTCTCGTCTCACTAATTATTCTTATCCTCCAGTCCTCTCGTCTCATTAATTATTCTTATCCTCCAGTCCTCTCGTCTCATTAATTATTCTTATCCTCCAGTCCTCTCGTCTCATTAATTTTTCTTATCCTCCAGTCCTCTCGTCTCATTAATTATTCTTATCCTCTCAGTCCTCTCGTCTCATTAATTATTCTTATCCTCTCAGTCCTCTCGTCTCATTAATTATTCTTATCCTCCAGTCCTCTCGTCTCATTAATTATTCTTATCCTCCAGTCCTCTCGTCTCATTAATTTTTCTTATCCTCCAGTCCTCTCGTCTCATTAATTATTCTTATCCTCCAGTCCTCTCGTCTCATTAATTATTCTTATCCTCCAATCCTCTCGTCTCATTAATTATTCTTATCCTCCAGTCCTCTCGTCTCATTAATTATTCTTATCCTCCAGTCCTCTCGTCTCATTAATTATTCTTATCCTCCAGTCCTCTCGTCTCATTAATTATTCTTATCCTCCAGTCCTCTCGTCTCATTAATTATTCTTATCCTCTCAGTCCTCTCGTCTCATTAATTATTCTTATCCTCCAGTCCTCTCGTCTCATTAATTATTCTTATCCTCCAGTCCTCTCGTCTCATTAATTATTCTTATCCTCCAGTCCTCTCGTCTCATTAATTATTCTTATCCTCTCAGTCCTCTCGTCTCATTAATTATTCTTATCCTCCAGTCCTCTCGTCTCATTAATTATTCTTATCCTCCAGTCCTCTCGTCTCATTAATTATTCTTATCCTCCAGTCCTCTCGTCTCATTAATTATTCTTATCCTCCAGTCCTCTCGTCTCATTAATTATTCTTATCCTCCAGTCCTCTCGTCTCATTAATTATTCTTATCCTCCAGTCCTCTCGTCTCATTAATTATTCTTATCCTCCAGTCCTCTCGTCTCATTAATTATTCTTATCCTCTCAGTCCTCTCGTCTCATTAATTATTCTTATCCTCCAGTCCTCTCGTCTCATTAATTATTCTTATCCTCCAGTCCTCTCGTCTCATTAATTATTCTTATCCTCCAGTCCTCTCGTCTCATTAATTATTCTTATCCTCTCAGTCCTCTCGTCTCATTAATTATTCTTATCCTCTCAGTCCTCTCGTCTCATTAATTATTCTTATCCTCCAGTCCTCTCGTCTCATTAATTATTCTTATCCTCCAGTCCTCTCGTCTCATTAATTATTCTTATCCTCCAGTCCTCTCGTCTCATTAATTATTCTTATCCTCTCAGTCCTCTCGTCTCATTAATTATTCTTATCCTCCAGTCCTCTCGTCTCATTAATTATTCTTATCCTCCAGTCCTCTCGTCTCATTAATTATTCTTATCCTCCAGTCCTCTCGTCTCATTAATTATTCTTATCCTCCAGTCCTCTCGTCTCATTAATTATTCTTATCCTCCAGTCCTCTCGTCTCATTAATTTTTCTTATCCTCCAGTCCTCTCGTCTCATTAATTATTCTTATCCTCCAGTCCTCTCGTCTCATTAATTATTCTTATCCTCCAGTCCTCTCGTCTCATTAATTATTCTTATCCTCCAGTCCTCTCGTCTCATTAATTATTCTTATCCTCCAGTCCTCTCGTCTCATTAATTATTCTTATCCTCTCAGTCCTCTCGTCTCATTAATTATTCTTATCCTCCAGTCCTCTCGTCTCATTAATTATTCTTATCCTCCAGTCCTCTCGTCTCATTAATTATTCTTATCCTCCAGTCCTCTCGTCTCATTAATTATTCTTATCCTCCAGTCCTCTCGTCTCATTAATTATTCTTATCCTCCAGTCCTCTCGTCTCATTAATTATTCTTATCCTCCAGTCCTCTCGTCTCATTAATTATTCTTATCCTCCAGTCCTCTCGTCTCATTAATTATTCTTATCCTCCAGTCCTCTCGTCTCATTAATTATTCTTATCCTCCAGTCCTCTCGTCTCATTAATTATTCTTATCCTCCAGTCCTCTCGTCTCATTAATTATTCTTATCCTCCAGTCCTCTCGTCTCATTAATTATTCTTATCCTCCAGTCCTCTTGTCTCATTAATTATTCTTATCCTCCAGTCCTCTCGTCTCATTAATTATTCTTATCCTCCAAGTCCTCTCGTCTCATTAATTATTCTTATCCTCTCAGTCCTCTCGTCTCATTAATTATTCTTATCCTCCAGTCCTCTCGTCTCATTAATTATTCTTATCCTCCAGTCCTCTCGTCTCATTAATTATTCTTATCCTCCAGTCCTCTCGTCTCATTAATTATTCTTATCCTCTCAGTCCTCTCGTCTCATTAATTTTTCTTATCCTCCAGTCCTCTCGTCTCATTAATTTTTCTTATCCTCCAGTCCTCTCGTCTCATTAATTTTTCTTATCCTCCAGTCCTCTCGTCTCATTAATTATTCTTATCCTCCAGTCCTCTCGTCTCATTAATTATTCTTATCCTCCAGTCCTCTCGTCTCATTAATTATTCTTATCCTCCAGTCCTCTCGTCTCATTAATTATTCTTATCCTCCAGTCCTCTCGTCTCATTAATTATTCTTATCCTCCAGTCCTCTCGTCTCATTAATTATTCTTATCCTCCAGTCCTCTCGTCTCCCTGTTTCATTCCACTCTTTCCCCAGGGATGTGGAAACACTGAAGGCGGAGATGGCAACACTGGTGCACACCCCCAATTGCCCCAATGCCGCCTGTCATGTGGACGTAGGCACATGCCTAGGCAGACTGGGACAGGCCCCCCAGTCAAATCTTTGTTTACTCCCGTCACTCACTCATCCCTCTCCCCTCTCTCCCCAGCGACGTGGAAACATTAAAGGCGGAGATGGCATTGCTAGCGCACACCCCCAATGCTGCCTTCTTCATTCTCACCAACTCCCGCGCGCTGCCCACGCAGCAGGTGGGTGGGGCATGACATTGCATGATGTGGAATGGCATCACGTGACGTGGCATGGCAAGACATGGCGTGGCATGGTCACAGTCCTCATTTTCAATACCACCACCTCCATCGTCCTGTTCCATCCTTCCCCATGCTGCTGCTTCCCTGTCCTTCCAAGCTGCTTCTTTCTTTCCGTCCTCTCCTCCCTCCACCATACTACCATCGTCCCTCCCTCGCCATGCCAGGTAGCAGATCTTACGCGCACCATCTGCAGCAAAGTTGTCACAGCTGCCCTTGCACCTCCCTTGACCGCCTCTCACTCTTTCCCCTCCCCTCCCCTCCCCTCCCCTCCCCTCCCCTCCCCTCCCCTCCCCTCCCCTCCCCTCCCCTCCCCTCCCCTCCCCTCCCCTCCCCTCCCCTCCCCTCCCCTCCCCTCCCCTCCCCTCCCCTCCCCTCCCCTCCCCTCCCCTCCCCTCCCCTCCCCTCCCCTCCCCTCCCCTCCCCTCCCCTCCCCTCCCCTCCCCTCCCCTCCCCTCCCCTCCCCTCCCCTCCCCTCCCCTCCCCTCCCCTCCCCTCCCCTCCCCTCCCCTCCCCTCCCCTCCCCTCCCCTCCCCTCCCCTCCCCTCCCCTCCCCTCCCCTCCCCTCCCCTCCCCTCCCCTCCCCTACCCCCCACTCGTCCGCCCACCCCACCCATTGCAGGCAGCAGATCTCACACGCACCATCTGCAGCAACGTCGTGACAGCAGCCCAGCAAGCAGGGATCCTCAGGTAAGAGGTTTGGAGATGGGCGAGAATGGGTTGTAGGGAGTTGTGATGTGGAGGTGATTGGTTCTGTGAGTGGCTGTGGTGGTGAGAGCAGTGGCTTGGCTTGGCTTGGCTTGGCTTGGCTTGGCTTGGCTTGGCTTGGCTTGGCTTGGCTTGGCTTGGCTTGGCTTGGCTTGGCTTGGCTTGGCTTGGCTTGGCTTGGCTTGGCTTGGCTTGGCTTGGCTTGGCTTGGCTTGGCTTGGCTTGGCTTGGCTTGGCTTGGCTTGGCTTGGCTTGGCTTGGCATGGCTGGGTCAGTATCCCCACGGAAGCACAGAGCCTGGCAGGAAGCAAGCCGTCCCCTCTGTCACTCTGTGCCTGTGGTGTGGCTTATGTGTGCGCAGCAGCAGCAGTGGTGGCAAGGACCCGGGATGCAGGGGCATCACGGTCATTCTCCGAGGGGACTCCACCCTGCGAGGCCACTTCCCCCAGGTACCCAGATTCTCTGCTTGCTGCCGCTGCTTCCTCTCCCACCATCCTTCCCCTGCATTTATCCTCGCTCTGGTACCATGTACTCTATTTGACCAATGAGGCTGACACGTGGGGAAGAGAAGGTTGTTCACAGTCATTCCTTCTCTCATGTCCCCCTCTCTGCTCTTCCAATGCCCCCGTCTCTCCCTTCTGGGAGGTAGAGGAAGCGGAGGCAGCGTTGGGTGGTGGTGTGTGGGTGGGTGCATTGGTGGTGTGTTCCTTTTGCCTACTTTTCGTCTTGCGTCACCGCCCATTCCTTTCCTATACTCCCCTCGCTCCCATGTCAGGAGGTAGAGGAAGCGGAGGCAGCGCTGGGCACAGCAGTGGATGCGTGGGTGGTGTGTCCATTCTTCCTGGAGGGGGGCCGCTACACCATCAATGACGTGCATTACGTGGCTGATGGGGCTGACAGGTGTGCGTTGGGGGGGGTGCTGGTGGGCAGGGGTGCTGGTGGGCAGGGGTGCCGGTGGGGAGAAGTGCGCGTGTGATGGCCGCTACACGATCAAAGATGTGCATTATGTGGCTGATGGGGCTGACAGGTTGAGTATGTGTGAGTTCACTAAGGCATAGCATAGCACAGGGGCATTGGATTGGAACTGCCTGACATGACATGACACACACACACACACACACACACTCACACACCCACCATTCCTCCACCACCCCTCCAACTGTTAGGCTGTTAGGCTGTTACGCTGTTACGTTGTTAGGCTGTTAGGCTGTTACGCTGTTAGGCTGTTAGGCTGTTACGCTGTTACGCTGTTAGGCTGTTACGCTGTTAGGCTGTTAGGCTGTTGGACTGTTAGGCTGTTAGGCTGTTAAGCTGTTAGGCTGTTAGGCTTTTCGGCTGTTACGCTGTTAGGCTGTTATGCTGTTAGGCTGTTACGCTGTACGGCTGTTACGCTGTTACGCTGTTAGGCTGTTAGGCTGTTAGGCTGTTACGCTGTTACGCTGTTAGGCTGTTACGCTGTTAGGCTGTTAGGCTGTCAGGCTATTACACTGTTACGCTGTTAGGCTGTCAGGCTGTTACGCTGTCAGCTGTTACGCTGTTAGGCTGTTAGGCTGTTACGCTGTTAGGCTGTTACGCTGTTAGGCTGTTACGTTATTACGCTGTTAGGCTGTTACGCTGTTAGGCTGTTAGGCTGTTACGCTGTTAGGCTGTTACGCTGTTAGGCTGTTACGCTGTTAGGCTGTTACGCTGTTAGGCTGTTACGCTGTTAGGCTGTTAGGCTGTTAGGCTGTTAGGCTGTTAGGCTGTTGCGATGTTAGGCTGTTAGGCTGTTACGCTGTTAGGCTGTTAGGTTGTTACGCTGTTACGGTGTTAGGCTCTTACGCTATTACGCTGTTAGGCTATTACGTTGTTAGGCTGTTAGGCTATTACGCTGTTATGCTGTAAGGTTGTTACGCTGTTAGGCTGTTACGCTGTTAGGCTGTTAGGCTGTTACGCTGTTAGGCTGTTACGCTGTTAGGCTGTTACGCTGTTAGGCTGTTAGGCTGTTACGCTGTTAGGCTGTTACACTGTTAGGCTGTTAGGCTGTTAGGCTGTTAGGCTGTTAGGCTGTTGCGATGTTAGGCTGTTAGGCTGTTACGCTGTTAGGCTGTTACGTTGTTAGGCTGTTACGCTGTTAGGCTATTACGTTGTTAAGCTGTTAGGCTATTACGCTGTTATGCTGTAAGGTTGTTACGCTGTTAGGCTGTTACGCTGTTAGGCTGTTACGCTGTTACGCTGTTAGGCTGATACGCTGTTAGGCTGTTAGGCCGTCAGGCTGTTAGGCTGTTACGCTGTTAGGCTATTAGGCTATTACGCTGTTAGGCTGTTACGCTGTTAGGCTGTTACGCTTTTAGGCTGTTACGCTGTTAGGCTCTCAGGCTGTAACGCTGTTACGCTGTTAGGCTATTAGGCTGTTAAGTTGTTAGGATGTTAACCTGTTAGGCTTTTAGGCTGTTACAATGTTATGTTGTTAGGCTGTTAGGCTGTTAGGTTGTTAGGATGTTAGGCTGTTACTCTGTAAGGCTGTTACACTGTTACGCTGTTACACTGTTACGGTGTTAGGCTGTTAGGCTGCTACGCATTTTGGCTGTTACGCTGTTACGCTGTTAGGCTGTTAGGCTGTTAGGCTGTTACGTTGTTAGGCTGTTAGGCTGTTACGCTGTTAGGCTGTTATGCTGTTATGGGTGTTAGGCTGTTACGCTGTTACGCTGTTACGCTGTTAGGCTGTTAGGCTGTTACGCTGTTATGCTGTTACGCTGTTACGCTGTTAGGCTGTTACGCTGTTACGCTGTTAGGCTGTTAGGCTGTTACGCTGTTAGGCTGTTAGGCTGTTAGGCTGTTACGCTGTTAGGCTGTTAGGCTGTTAGGCTGTTACGCTGTTAGGCTATTACGCTGTTACGCTGTTAGGCTGTTAGGCTCTTACCCTGTTAGGCTGTTACGGTATTACGCTGTTAGGCTGTTACGCTGTTAGGATGTTAGGCTGTTACGCTGTTTTGCTGTTAGGTTGTTACGCTGTTAGGCTGTTACGCTGTTAGGCTGTTAGGCTGTTACGCTGTTACGCTGTTAGGCTGTTATGCTGTTAGGCTGTTACGTTGTTAGGCTGTTACGCTGTTAGGCTATTACGCTGTTAGGCTGTTACGCTGTTAGGCTGTTAAGCTGTTAGGTTGTTAGGCTGTTGGGCTGTTACTATGTTAGGCTGTTAGGCTGTTACGCTGTTACGCTGTTAGGCTGTTACGCTGTTGGGCTGTTACGCTGTTAGGCTGTTACGCTGTTAGGCTGTTAGGCTGTTACGCTGTTACGCTGTTAGGCTGTTACGCTGTTGGGCTGTTACGCTGTTAGGCTGTTACGCTGTTAGGCTGTTAGGCTGTAACGCTTTTACGCTGTTAGGCTGTTAAGTTGTTAGGCTGTTAAGCTGTTAGGCTGTTAGGCTTTTAGGCTGTTACGATGTTATGCTGTTAGGCTGTTAGGTTGTTAGGATGTTAGGTTGTTACGCTGTTAGGCTGTTACGCTGTTAGGCTGTTAGGCTGTTACGCTGTTACGCTGTTAGGCTGTTAGGCTGTTACGCTTTAGGCTGTTTGGCTGTTAGGCTATTATTCTGTTCGGCTGTTACGTTGTTAGGCTGTTAGGCTGTTACGCTGTTAGGCTGTTAGGCTGTTACGCTGTTACGCTGTTATGCTGTTACGCTGTTAGGCTGTTAGGCTGTTACGCTGTCAGGCTATTTGGTTGTTAGGCTGTTAGGCTGTTAGGCTGTTCCACACCCCTCCACCGCTCCACACCCCACCACCTCAGGCTAGTGCCTGCGGCACAGACAGAGTTTGCCAAGGACGCTGCCTTTGGGTACTCCCACTCCAACCTCAAACAGGTGCGCGCCTGTGCAGTGCGGTGCTGTGCGGTACTCTGCTGTGCTGTGTGGGCACGACATGTAGCTGTGGGATTCTGGATTTCATGTGTCCGAATGCATTCATGTATTGATATGCACCAAACCCCTTTCCCGCCTGTCCCTCCCTGATGTGGTCTGCTCAGTGGGTGGAGGAGAAGACAGGTGGCGCCAGGTCAGCAGCTGATGTGGCATCCATCTCCATCTCGACCATCAGAGAGGGCGGCCCCTCGGCCGTCCTTAAAGCCCTCATGGCGTTGCCTAAGGTGCCTTCCTCTGCTCCCTGCTGCTCCCGGGTTTTCCCAACTGTGCCCTGCCGTGCCCTGCTGCCTCCATGCATGTGGTGTGCTGTATTGGATACCCAAGGACCCCTGTCCTTCCTGCACCTTCACTAGCTTGCCTTTGCGATCTCCGCTTTCTATTCTAAACCCTACAAAATATTAATCCTGAGCCCACACGCTCAACCCCAACAGGGCAGTGTGTGCATTCTAAATGCAGCGAGTGACAGTGACTTGCACGTGGCAACAGCGGCCCTAAGATACGCAGAGGCGGCAGGGCGCTCCTTCCTCGTGCGCTCTGCTGCTTCCTTCGTCTCCTCCCTCCTCTCCCTCCCCAAACTGCCCCCGCTTGGTCCCCCTGAGTGGGCGCAGCTGCTGCTGGCGGGGGGGGCGGAGGGGGATTGTGGGGGGGAAGGGGAGTGGGGGCGGAAGTTGAAGCGGTGGGGATGGTTGCGGAGCAGTACCGGGGGATTGATTGTGGTGGGGTCATATGTGCCGAAGACGAGTGCTCAGGTGCGTGGGAGAGGGTAGGGTTGAGAAGTGAGTGAAAAGGGGAAGTACGGAGGGAAGGAGAGGCAAGAGGAGGAGGAGAGGGGGGAAATTAGGCGAGGAGGGGAGGAGGCGAGGAGGGGAGGAGGCGAGGAGGGGAGGAGGCGAGGAGGGGAGGAGGAAATGGCGGAAAGGGATGGGGACACGACTCTGGTGTGAATAAGATCTTAGCAGGGTGGTGACGCAGGAACTGAGTGAGTGCAGCAGTGCATTGGCCTTTCAGCGTGCTTTCCCTTTCATGCCCCTATTCCCCTCTTGCTGCGAAGCCAACAAGGCATTCTCGCCTTCCCCACTCAACCATCCTTCCCTGCCGCACTGTCCTTGCTTCCCCGTCCCTCCCACTCGCATGGCATCAGCTGGACGAGCTACTCTCCCGCGTGGGCTCGTCGCTGCACGTGATCCAGGCAAGTCCATGTGCATGCATGCATGGCCATGTGATTGTTTGGTGGATTGCAGAAAGGGGATTGATACAAGCCATTGCAGTCAACACTAATCGATTTCACATTTATTGACGGTCTCCTCACACCCATCGCGAGGCCATACTGATTTTGATTCGACTCAATTGCAAGCACTGGCAGTTGTCCATTTGTGCCCTTCCTTGTCCCCCTTCACGTCTCTCCACGTCATCGGACAGGTCAGCGCTGCTGACGTGGCGTCTGTCAGCTGGCAGGGGGAGAGGAGGGAAGCAGCGGTGGCAGGGATGGCCGAGGAGGCGGAGAGAGCACTGCGGGAGGGCCGGGATGTTGTCATCATGACGTCTCGAGAGCTTATCACTGGCTCAGGTGGGTGTTATTTGATCAGAGGCTCGTGCGGGTAATGTCTTGTGAGAATTATCTAAAAAAGGGAAGGCAGCAAGAGCACTGCGGGAGGGCCGGGATGTTGTCATCATGACGTCTCGAGAGCTTATCACTGGCTCAGGTGGGTGTTATTTCATCAGAGGCTCGGGCGGGTAATGTCTTGTGAGAATTATCTAAAAAGGGAAGGCAGCGAGAGCACTGCGGGAGGGCCGGGATGTTGTCATCATGACGTCTCGAGAGCTTATCACTGGCTCAGGTGGGTGCTAGCAGCGGGGAGGACACAAGCGGCATGGGGAGAGGAGAGAAGCGGCATGGGGAGAGGAGAGAAGCGACATGGGGAGAGGAGAGAAGCGGCATGGGGAGAGGAGAGAAGCGGCATGGGGAGAGGAGAGAAGCGGCATGGGGAGAGGAGAGAAGCGGCATGGGGAGAGGAGAGAAGCGGCATGGGGAGAGGAGGGAAGCGGCATGGGGAGAGGAGGGAAGCGGCATGGGGAGAGGAGGGAAGCGGCATGGGGAGAGGAGAGAAGCGGCATGGGGAGAGGAGGGAAGCGGCATGGGGAGAGGAGGGAAGCGGCATGGGGAGAGGAGGGAAGCAGCATGGGGAGAGGAGGGAAGCGGCATGGGGAGAGGAGGGAAGCAGCATGGGGAGAGGAGGGAAGCGGCATGGGGAGAGGAGGGAAGCGGCATGGGGAGAGGAGGGAAGCGGCATGGGGAGAGGAGGGAAGCGGCATGGGGAGAGGAGGGAAGCGGCATGGGGAGAGGAGGGAAGCGGCATGGGGAGAGGAGGGAAGTGGCATGGGGAGAGGAGGGAAGCGGCATGGGGAGAGGAGGGAAGCGGCATGGGGAGAGGAGGGAAGCGGCATGGGGAGAGGAGGGAAGCGGCATGGGGAGAGGAGGGAAGCGGCATGGGGAGAGGAGGGAAGTGGCGGTGGCAGGGATGGCAGGGGAGGCGAAGGGGGCACTGAGGGAGGGCCGGAATGCTGTCATCATTCTCCTCCTTCCATCCTCGCTCCCTCTCATCCTCTTTGACTGTCCCCATCGCTCCCATGATTGTCCCATGGTTCCCACCAGGCCCCGCCAGCAGTCTGGAGATCGGGTGGAGAGTGAGCGAGGCGGTGGTGGGTTGTAATGTTGCTCTCGCATTCTTTGCACCTTGTATCCGGCTCCCCATCCTCCCCATCCCCAGACCCCGCCAGCAGTCTGGAGATCGGGTGGAGAGTGAGCGAGGCAGTGGTGGAAGTTGTGAGGGCGATCGGCGTGCGCCCCAAGTACATTCTTGCTAAGGTTCCATGGGATGAAGTGCGGTGGAATGGGGTATGGTGGGTCGGAGTACGGTGGGACGGAGTACGGTGGGATGGGATGGGGTACGGTGGAATGGGGCGAGGTGGGTTGGGGCGACACTAACAGGTTCAGATAAAGGGGCATTGGGATGTATGGGTGTGGATTTTTGTGGAGAGGACGTCTGCAGCATGGCATAGCACGTCATGGCATGGCATGTCATGGCACGGGATGGCATGGCATTGCATGGCATAGCATTGCATGCCAGGGATGCATGTGCCGGAACCCTTTTCCCTTTCACACCCATCAGGGCGGCATCACATCATCGGACGTGGCAACCAAGGCGCTGGGAGTGGGGAGGGCGAGGGTGGAGGGGCAGGCCATGGCAGGCGTGCCGCTGTGGCGCCTCGATGATGCCTCCAGGTTCCCAGACCTGCCCTACATCGTTTTCCCAGGTACTTTCTGGTTCTTGAATGTCCACCTTTTTTTTTTTTTTTTTTGTCTCCTTCATGGTCTGTGCTTGATGGGATCAGTGTGTCCCGTGCCAACTGCCCACCTCTCGTCACTCTTCTCGCTCACCCTTGCACCCTCCTCCCATCCGTCCACCCCGCTTCTTGAGACGTCTCAAAAACCCTCCTCCCATCCGTCCACCCCGCTTCTTGAGACGTCTCAAAAACCCTCCTCCCATCCGTCCACCCCGCTTCTTGAGACGTCTCAAAAACCCTCCTCCCATCCGTCCACCCCGCTTCTTGAGACGTCTCAAAAACCCTCCTCCCATCCGTCCACCCCGCTTCTTGAGACGTCTCAAAAACCCTCCTCCCATCCGTCCACCCCGCTTCTTGAGACGTCTCAAAAACCCTCCTCCCATCCGTCCACCCCGCTTCTTGAGACGTCTCAAAAACCCTCCTCCCATCCGTCCACCCCGCTTCTTGAGACGTCTCAAAAACCCTCCTCCCATCCGTCCACCCCGCTTCTTGAGACGTCTCAAAACCCTCCTCCCATCCGTACACCCCGCTTCCCACCCACCAGGCAACGTGGGTTCCTCCTCATCTCTTGCACACGTCATGCAGCGCTGGCACTCCCAGCCCATCACCCCCTCCTTCTCTTGCGCTGGCACTCCCAGCCCATCACCCCCTCCTTCTCTTGCTCTCATCCACCTTCCTTTAATCCTCCGTTCCATCCACCCATTTCCCTCCACCACCCACCAGGCAATGTCGGATCATCCTCATCCCTCGCTGACGTCGTGCAGCGCTGGCGCCAGCCCATCACCCCGCCGCTGCTGACCACGTTAGACCTAGTGCGCGCAGCAGCAGAGGGCGGGTATGCAGTGGGGGCATTTAATGTGTATAACCTCGAGGGGGTGCGGGCTGTGGTGCGGGGCGCAGAGGAGGAGAGAAGCCCAGCTATCATTCAGGTATGCAATATGCGACATTGTGGTGGGAGAGGGTGAATGCAGTGGTGCGGGGAGCCGAGGAGGGGAGCCAGTCTTGCCAGGGAGCAGGGTGGCTGAGGTAGTGAGAAGTCATTATGACAGCAGGGTGGCTGAGGTAGTGAGAAGTCATTATGACAGCAGGGTGGCTGAGGTAGTGCGAAGTCATTATGACAGCAGGGAGGCTGATGCAGTGAGAAGTCATTATGGCCTCTCCCCCTTTCCATCGTTTCATCTCTGAATTTCTCCTCTCTGTCTCCCTCTTCCGTTCCCTCACCCCAGCTGCATCCCTCCGCCATCCGTCACGGAGGAGAGCCCCTCATGGCAGCGAGCCGAGCAGCAGCCATGGCTGCACGCGTGCCCATCGCCTTGCACCTCGACCATGCCACTGATGTGGCCCTTATTCGGCAATGCGTGGAACAGGTGGGTGCGCAGCAGGTGCTGCGGGCAGCAGGTCAAAGTACCTGGTTCTGCCGAGCACAGACCCCCTCACAGCAGCATGCAGAGCAGCTACCATGGCTGCACGCGTGCCCATCGCTTTGCACCTCGACCATGCCACTGACATGGCACTCATTCAGCGATGCGTGGGGCAGGTGAGTGCGCCTCGTGCCCACTGCGGAGTGAACACCCTCTGGTTTTTGAGAATTCTCAAAAACCTGCGCCTGGTGCTGAGTGTGGAGAACGGAGTTCACACCCTCTCATGGCAGCGAGCAGAGTAGTGGCAGCGAGCAGAGTAGTGGCAGCGAGTCACGACGCAAGGCGAAGGGCACGTGTGCCGAGTGCGGAGAACGGAGTTCACGCCCTCTCATGGCAGCGAGCAGAGCAGAGCAGGCCGACTGCCATGGCTGCACGCGAGCCCTTCGCCTTGCATCGTGACCATGCCACTGATGTCGCACATATTCAGTGCTGCGCGGAACTGGTGAGTGCGTATGGTAACTGCGTGCATCATGCTATGTGCATTCTCGGAGGTCCATACCCCATGTCGTGATCCAATAGTCCCTGCCCCATGCCCCATGCCCCATGACCCATGACCCATGCTCCCATGCCCCATGCCCCATGTCCCATGCCTTGTTCTCTATACCAATGCTCCATCTTCATGGCCCATCCCCCATTCCCCATTCCCCATTCCCCATTCCCCTCTACTAACCCACGTGTCCGGCGAGTGCAGGGGTGGTGCCGGTCCATCATGGCAGACGGGTCCCACCTGCCCCTTCCCTTTTTAAAATGCAATTCTCATGCCACCATACCCGATGCCCCATGTCCCATCCTTTCTCCCAACCCTCATACATGACTGCAGGGATGGTGCGGGTCCATCATGGCAGACGGCTCGCACCTGCCTCTGGCTGACAACATCGCCTTCACTCAGCGCGTTTTGGCCGCACTGGCTGCCCTCACCACTCCAGCAGCCGCAGACGCCCCTTCATCCGCAGCTACAGCAGCACGTGCATCGTCAGCAGCACCTGCAGATGCACCAGCGGCAGTGAACGCAGTGGGCAGTGGGGGAGGGGCGGTGGTGGTGGAGGCGGAGGTGGGGCGGATAGCGGGGGTGGAGGATGGGGAGACGGTGGAGGAGATTGCAGGCAGGCTTACACAGGTTGATCAGGTGAGGTGCGGTGAGAGGAGGTGGGGCGCGGTGGTCCCAACCGCCAGGTGATTCCAACTGCCATGTGGTGTCACTCTTCGCAATGTTTGTCGGCACCATCCTCATCCCTTCCCCTTCCTCCTTTCCCCCATCCACACCCCTTCCTCCTTCCCCCTTCCCCCCATACCCCTACACGCCTCATCCCTTCCCATTCCTCCTTCCCACCAGGCTGAATCCTTCCTGCAGAGCGTCCACCAAGTCTCTCTCCTCGCAGTGTGTGTGGGCAACCGCCACAGCCCCTACCCACCCTCCACAAACGTTGCCCCTGACTCTCCTTTCACACTCAACCCGGATCTTCTCATTCCCCCCTCCTTTGCCTATGCAGGCCGAGACCTTCCTTCAAAGCGTTCCCCAGGTGTCACTCCTTGCAGTGTGTGTGGGCAACCGGCACGGCCCCTATCCACCCTCCGTGCTCTCCTCCCCCGCCTCCATCCTCAACCTCCCTCTCCTCCGCTCCCTCGGCGCCACCGCCGCCCAATACCACGCCCACCTGGTGCTGCACGGCGCCTCGGGATTGCCGCCAGAGATTGTGCAGGAATGTGTACAGTGCGGCGTGCGCAAATTCAATGTTAATACCGAGTTGAGGGCTGCTTATATTGAGGCACTGGGGGGGACTGGGGGAGGGGGGGGAGGAGGGAGGGATTTGGTGGATGTGATGGGAGAGGCGGAGAGGAGGATGGTAGATGTGGTGAGGGGGAAGCTGCAGCTGTTTGGGTCAGCTGGTCGCGTGTGAGCTTGCGTATTATGTAGAAGAGGGGAGTGGGGGAGGGAGGAGAGGGATGTGGGTGAGGAGGAGGAGAAGGATGAGGGAGGGATTGGGTGGATGTGATGGAGAGGCTAAGAGAATGGTGAGTGTGGTGCAGTGGAAGCTGAGATTGTTTGGGTCGGTTGGTCGCGAGTAAGCCTGCGCGTGTGGGAGAAGTTAGTGGGGGAGAGGGGAGTGTGGGAGAGAGGAGTGAGTGGGATTATGGGATAAGGTAGTGGGGGAGGAGTGTGAGAGAGGGAGGTTGGGGGAAGGGAGAAGGGATTGTAGATTGACTTTGAAAAGGAATGGGTTAAAGAGGGGTGGAAGCTGATGAGTTGTACAGTATATTATATGAGCTATTTTAAACAGTTGATGCAATTAGATTGCATCAAGGCGTGTTCCTAAGTCTCGTGTCAGGACTCAGGCACACTTCCTATCAGACTTGTGCGGTTCAATGCTTTTCAGTGTGATCATATATGATTACGCACGTTACATATCAAAGTCAATTGTGCAAGCAACGCGGAAGCTTGTGTCAAGCGAGCGCAGGTAGGCAATGAGGTCAGCGAGGAGGACGCATTCGGGCTTGTGGGCTCGCGGGCCTGAACCAGAGACCTTTCTTACTGAAACTAAACAATTACCATCTACGCTACATGAATACACAACTATTGGTCTATTCTGAAAGTTACGTCACTCTCTACATCATGTTTTGTCTGTGAAAGTGAACTTCCAGACCAGAGGTCTATCGAAAAATTAGTATGGTAGTCCTCTTCTTCTTCTTTTGTCGAAGTAGACAACCAGTGAGCAATTGTGTACCCTTATCACTAGCACAGCAGTTTGAACAACCGTTATAATACAGACAAAGACATTGAGACCAGGCCACCCTAGTATCATACCGGTATGAGGAAGTGCTTTAGGATGGGCCGGCCCCCCTCCCAGTGCCAATTGCCACCATCCTAGTGCTCTTGCAGGCAATCCCATTGCCGGAGTGTCACTTCAACTAGGCCTGCAACGCGCGATCCATGATGTCTGTCGTCGCAATATTAGAAGCCCTGTCTATCACAACTCGGAAGAAAGTATTAACTTTGCAGTATCCTCCCACCCATCACCACGGCAATACTTTCAGGTACCAAGTCTCACTTCAACGAGGCCTGCAGTGCGCGATCAATGATATGCGTCGTTTTCATGTTAACCACCAATTGGAACGCGGGCGGCATTGGATGATTGTAGTTCGCAAGGTAGAAACTCTCGTCCACTCTCCTCGGCCCAACCGCCCACCTCGGGCAGGCTTTAAAGTTTGGCAAATTCTTGAGCAGCGATGAGCGCTTGTACACTCCAAAGTCGTTCTGCGCGTAATCGAAGAACGCTGCAGAGGGAATATCCGTGAGGTTCACCATCTGGTGCTTGTTGAACGTCCCCTCCTCCACCGTCGGCAGCACCTCGCAATACTTATACCCCATATCGCGCGTCCCGTTAGCAACAATAAGCCGAACGAAATTATCCGTCGGAAGGCCGCTGCAATACCCGGTTTGCTTCCCTGAAAGCGTGCCTTTGCGGCCGATATTGCACAGCTTGCCTCGAATGCTCCGGTCCTGGCACACACTGTCCCACCAGGGCCACTGCGAGCGGAAGAGAGGAGTGTCATAGTATTTCTTTCGCATGGCCTCCCAGTAGGTTCCTGGGCGTTTGGCGCAGTTGTTGACGGTGGGAGTGAAGCACGTGCACCAGCCGGGCATGCCTGCTACGTCCTTGATGATTATGTTGTCAATGGAGTTCCTGTGAGGGGGGAGACAGGAAGGAGGAGGAGAGAGGAGCGCATGGTGGTTGACGTGGCAGTGGGAGGGGCAGTGAAGCACTTGAAGCACGTGCATCAGCCGGGCATGCCTGCTACGTCCTTGGTGATGATCTTGTCAATGGAGTTCCTGTGAGGGTTGGGGGGAAGAAGGGGGCAGGATAGGGCGGAGCGGAGGGGATGATATGTGAATGTGCTACCATAAAGGCCTCTTCATCATCCTAACCCATCCTGGCTGCTCTACCCATCCTGGCTGCTCTACCCATCCTGGCTGCTCTACCCATCCTGCCTGCTCTACCCATCCTGCCTGCTCTACCCAAAGCCTTCACATGAATCACCCTCTTCTCCTCCCTCCCCACCCACACTCACCACTTGCCGTTGTTGACTTTGATGCCATCGTATGTGCCCACACACGCCCCTCCATTCACCGTCACTCCTGACGTGACATAGTCCAGGTAGTAGCAGTGGTCTCCATTGAACACGTAGTTGCACTCCGCCAGGTTCGCTGCAATGAGGTTCACGAGGGGGATGACAGGGATCAAGGCGGTTGAGAGGGGATGTGATAGTTGCCATGGGGTTGAATTCAGGAGCAGCAGTTCACAAAACCCAATGTGACATACGCCCAGCACAGCACCCACCAGGACTGAACCAGTGCTTGCTTCTCTCACCTCTCTCCCACCCCACCAAACCCCAAGTGGTTGCCACCTCCCTCCCCAATCCCACACCCCTACCATCAGCACCCACCAGGGCTGAACCAGTGCGTGCAGAAGTAGATCCCGGCAGCGTCTTGGTTGTTTGAGTGATTAGTGCCGGCAGCAACAACAATGTTGTACGAGATGGTCGCCAGCACGCAGTCCGCCGCGTAGTGCACGTGCGCGCCGCACACCCATGGCTGAACCAGTGCTCGGCCCTCTCATCTCCCTCCCACCCTCCAGGGCTGAATCACCCCGCCAAATCTCAATTGGTTGCCACATCGCTCCCAAATCTCTGCACCCTCACCAGCACCCACCAGGGCTGAACCAGTGCGTGCAGAAGTAGATCCCGGCAGCATCTTGATCCCCGGACCGGTTAGTCCCAGCGGCCACCACAATGTTGTACGAGATGGTCGCCAGCACGCAGTCCGCCGCGTAGTGCACGTCCGCGCCGCAGCGGATGCCCGCGAATATGAAGTCGTGCACGTAGTTGTTGCGCACTATCACGCCAATGGCGCCTTGGTAAAGGACAATTGGGGTATCGACACCTGTTGAGTGGGTGGGAGAGAGAGTGGGGGAGCAGAGAGAGGAGGAGGAGAGGGGGGAGGGAGCGAATATGAAGTCGTGCACGTAGTTGTTGCGCACTATCACGCCAATGGCGCCCTGGTACAGCACGATGGGGGTATCGACGCCTGTTAGGGACGGGGTGGGGTGGGGGGAAGGAGGGAAGGAACGAGGATGAAATTGGGCACGACACGAAGTTGTTGCGCACTGTGACGCCCATGGCTCCCTCATACAAGCGGGAGGTTCCGGAAGGCAAACGGAGGGCAAACGGAAGGCAAACAGAGGGGGGAGGGAGGGAGGGAGCGAATATGAAGTCGTCCACGTAGTTGTTGCGCACTATCACGCCTATGGCTCCCTGGTACAGCACGATGGGGGTATCGACGCCTGTTAGGGGTGGGGTGGGGTGGGGGAAAGGAGGGAAGGAACGAGGATGAAATTGGGCACGACACGAAGTTGTTGCGCACTGTGACGCCCATGGCTTCCTCATACAAGCGGGAGGTTCCAGAAGGCAAACGGAGGGCAAACGGAAGGCAAACGGCTTTGCTGGACCGCTCGTACGCCACGAGCCTCTGCGTTCCCTGACGCCTGGCCTGCTGAGATTGACTCACCGTAGACCTCGTTATTGGTGATCGCGATATACGACTTCTCCAGCGTGGGCCCATAGCCGCTCATGGCGACGCGAATCACGCCCGGCGACTTGTTGAACACGGGAACTCCCGTGACCCGCATGGAGTCGACGCGAGATGACATGCTTCGAAACAAGTCAATGCGCCCAAATACTATTCCTTTGGCAATCTGAATCCCGTAACTCCTGTAGACGTGTATTGTAGGGCAATTTACCCCGACGCCGTTCTCGGGAACACCGACGCATTCGGGAGACGAGGTGCGAACTCCGAGGGAAAAACTCACTCCTAGTACAAGCACGTTGCTGGTGTTCCATATCCGCAATACAGGCTGATCCGCTCCGAAATAAGAAATCTTAAAACCGGATCCGGTTATGTTGTTGGAACGCAGTACAGTGCACGAGTAGCGCGAGTCGAACAGCAGACCCTTGTCGAGAACGAGGTTCTTATTTAACTCCAAGATGACGGTGCGCGCTCGCGGGTAGTTGAGGCGGCGCGCAATGTCGTCAGCAGTAAAGACCTTGATATAGACTGCTCCCTCGTAGTCGGAGCAAAAGCCGGGAGTGAAAGTGTCCTCTTCTGTAAGCGGGGGAAAATGAAAGGGGGGGGGGGGGGGCGGGGAGGGGGGAAAAAGGGGAGAGGAAGATTGAGGGGCGGAGGGAAGGGATGGGCCGGAAAGGTGAGGAGCGGGGGAGTGGCGGAGTGACGGAGGGAAATGGGAGACAGAATGGGGCAGGGAAGGGGGAGGACCAAGGAGAGTGGGTGGAACAACTGAAGTCGCATTGGCAAGGCAGGGAAGGGGAAAAGGAGATAAGGGGGGGAGGCGATGGAGGAGGGTCAGAGAAAAGGGGAGGAATGGGAGCGGGAGGATGGGCAAGAGGGGTTTGGAGCGCGCATATAGTGCGGAGTAAGAGAAGGGGGGAGGGGAGGTGTTTGGGGAAGCAAGGGAGTATGCAGGGTAAGGTTAAGAGATAGCTATAAGTAGCAGACTCACGTGTTTTTCGTCTGGTTAGGTGATCGTTTAGATAGCTTGTTGCTGTGGCGAGAGCAGACGCTGCCTCGCTGTAAGCTGATCCGAAATTGCCTGTGAGATTGTTGTCTCGAACGGCTCTCATGCCGAAAGGGGACGGAGATTTTGAATCGACCCCATTTCCGCTACTGTACATGCTCGCACTGTATCGGGACTGCTGCCCGTCTTGTATCGAGTCCAAAAACCGCCAGAAGAGGCCGCGATACTGGGTAATAGGAGGGAAGCCATCGGCCGGGCGCGCCACAAGGAGAAGGGTCACGACGGAGAGAAGCACGAGGCATTGCATTGCGCGCCGAGCCATTACTACGGTGCTAGAGATGTGTGACGAGGAGCATCAAACAGGGATGGCGAGAGGAGGGTAACTCGGTCTGCGCGGCGAGGGCTCGCGAAGTTGTACGCAGCAGGATGGCGATGAACGGCGACCAACTCGGGATGTTTCGCTAGTATATCTGCGCGACGGATGGGTACTACAATGAGTCGCAGAGCGAGCGAGCGACAAGTCTGACGACAGACGAGCTCGTGTGGGCGTATGCTTGTGAGACCGCGGAGAAAAGACTCGGCTGGAATCGCCTTGGCTGAAATTAGGGAATGACAATGATGATGACGATTCGCCTCTGTTCCGTTTCCTGCATTATGGCGTGAAGGTAATGCCGCCAACGCGAGTTGAGTTGAGTTGAGTTGGTGGGTTCTTTTGACGGTTCTCTGCTCCTTGCTATGTCAAATGGCAGTGCCATGGGATGATGATGGTATCTATGCCACACACATGCCATGTTCAGGTTCTCGAGCATTCGCGAGGTCCAGTACCCAGGTACAAGTAACATGTCGCAACTTTGTTGATTGGTAAGCCTGACAGGCTTTCTGCGAAAAGAGTTCGCGACGCGATCGCCATGCATCGACCTGTTACACCTGGAAACCATCATGTGCAACTGCAGGTGACGGCGTTGAGAAAGGAAAGCTCCAGCCGAAGCTCATCACCTGCGGCTCGCAACCTCAGGTGCTTATCAAGATATCAAGCAGGAATGACGACAATCGAGTCAAACAAATCACATACCCGCTATGATGCAATCCAGCACCAACCAAGAAAAGCAACTCACAGTTTAGTCATTCCGTAATTGAATGCATAAGTTAATGGTGTAGCCCCAAGATTGGTTTTGCGAATATCGTTTTTGTCTCACGTCGCATCGCCCGACAATTTCAAGAAGTCCGTTTCACCAATGTCAAGGTCGATTTTGCCTCCCTTTTTCCCGCCTCTTTGGGTGGGATGGAAATTCTGGGCCAGCCGGGCCCTAGTTCTCGAATTCTGTTGTACTGCTTGCTTCTGGATATTACCAGAGCCGTCATGGTCGCAGCTCAAGCTTGGTGGACCTTGACGGATATGACGTGCGGAATAATTTAGGACCATAGGATGGATATCGCAGTGCATGTGTAATTGTGTTGATGCTTTTTATAACCAGCTAATACTGGAATAGATTGTTGATGGCGGTAGGTACCGAAGCGGTACCATTAAGTACCAAGATGCGGCTTAACAAGGACTACGATAGTCTTCGATGGCTTTCCTAAAGAATCTTCGTAAAAACTTAAAGCAGCTGGGGTAAAACTGTGGACTACGGGAGCCATTGCCGTAGGCCTGTGCGGTCATTGAACCGATAACACCGCCCAGGTTGGAGTTAGGTATTTAAAGAAGCGAGGTTACGACGAAAAGGGGATTAGTTAGAAGCAGGGACATGGGGAGACGCGAAGAGGAGAGGAGGCGGAGGAGCGGCAGGAAGCCGGGAGAATCGATAATGCCGTATTCGATGCAGAAGCTCCTTAAGAGGAACTATAAGGCGGTGTACGCCAGTGAGGTGAGTGTGATTATATCAGAGGCGAATGTGACAAAGAGAGAGGGTCAGGAGATGTGAATGTGACTGTATAGGCATGCCTAGTCCTCCTTTCTCTGGTCATCGTGGACGTATCTCCTCCCAGGACATCCTATCGCTGTACCACTCGTCCCTGCTGTACGGCGAGGTGCCTTTCACCAGTCGCCTGCGAGCCGTGCTCACCTCATTCTCTCTCTCTCCCTTCCCGTTCCTCTCTCGTATCTCCTCCCAGGACATCCTATCGCTGTACCACTCCTCCCTGCTGTACGGCGAGGTGCCTCTCAACAGCCACCTGCGAACCACGCTCACCTCATTCTTTCCACCCCGCCCTTTCTCCTCCCTTTCCTCTCCATTATCACCTCCCAGGACATCCTATCGCTGTACCACTCGTCCCTGCTGTACGGCGAGGTGCCTTTCACCAGTCGCCTGCGAGCCATGCTCACCTCGGGGCCCATCAGCCTCGCCGTCACTGCTGTCAGTCCCTTGCCGCCAGTGCTCTGACTCTGTAACGGATCCGCATGGGATGCTGTGACTTTACCGAATCCTCACAAGTGCTGTGACCACCCCATGCCATTCCTTGGTGTTGCATGGCGTCTCATGCTAGAATGGTATGTGATCACATTTGCCTCCTTATGTTGGACTGCTCCGTGCCTCACCACCTTTCTCTCTCACTTCGCTTCTCCCACACTTATCTACTCCCGCTTATCCCGCACTTAGCTTCTCCCGTTTATCCCTCACTTCGCTTCTCCCACACCCCAGGCCGAGTTTATAGCTGCCTGCACGGGTGCAGTGTACTATCTCATTGGAACCAGGTACGGTGCAATGCACTACATCTTAGTAGGCAGGCAGGCAGGCAGGGGGCCGGCGGGTGGGCGGGCAGGCAGGCAGGCAGAAGGTGCTGTGAACGTGAGCCACGTGGCCATGCTTGAGATGCCCTTACTATTAACTCACAATCACAGCGCTGGCTATTCCTTGCATGTTGTGCCACACCCTCACGGACGTCCATGCCCCTTATTCCAGTGCCTGCCATCCGTACCTCCCGCCCATACCTCCCGCCCATATCTCACGCCCATATCTGCCACCCATACCTCCCGCCCATACTTCCCGCCCGCACCTCACGCCCACATCTGCCACCCATACCTCCCGTCTATACCTCTCGTCCGTACCGTCCATAACCCCCAGGGAGACCGTGGCACAGGTGAAGGCATGGAACGCAGGGCACTTTGCTGTCGCCGTCTTCTTCATCCTGCTCTTCCTCCTCCGCCTCTACAGGCGAGTTGCTTCCCCCTCCGCCTCTACAGGCGAGTTGCTTCCCCCTCCGCCTCTACAGGCGAGTTGCTTCCTCCTCCGCCTCTACAGGCGAGTTGCTTCCTCCTCCGCCTCTACAGGCGAGTTGTTTCCCCCTCCGCCTCTACAGGCATGTTGCTTGCTTCCCCTAAGGACATCCTTCCTGCCCTTCCTGAGCTCGGCCCCCTGTGTTTCTCACATTCCTCATTCACCGCAAACACACATCCAACCCGTCCCTCCGTATCCGTCCTCCCACGTGCAGTGCGCCAGTGCGGTGGCTGTATGTGTGCTCATACCTGGGGTTGCTCGACATCCTATCTGGTGTGCTGTGCTCGCTATGACTCGCATGCCCCATTCACTCCCATCCCCCGCCGCCACCCTTACCCCCACGTGCAGTGCACCAGTGCGGTGGCTGTATGTGTGCTCGTACCTGGGAGTGCTGGACATCCTATCTGGCATTCCTGTGCTGGGCTCCCTGTGAGTCTTCCTCACATGCCTTCACCTCCCTGTGAGTCTTGCTCACATGCCTTCACCTCCCTGTGAGTCTTGCTCACATGCCTTCACCTCCCTGTGAGTCTTCCTCACATGCCTTCACCTCCCTGTGAGTCTTGCTCACATGCCTTCACCTCCCTGTGAGTCTTGCTCACATGCCTTCACCTCCCTGTGAGTCTTCCTCACATGCCTTCACCTCCCAGTGAGACTTGTTCACATGCCTTCACCTCGCAGTGAGACTTGTTCACATACTCTCACCTCTCTGTCAGTCTTACTCACATGCTCTCGCCTCTCCGTGAGTTGTGACAGACGCCAGGCCATTCTGGAACGTTCATTGCACATGGTGGGGCCTATGCTGCCATGCCATGAGTGCATGCTGCCATGAGTGCATAACGGCAATCCACTTATCCCCTCTTCTTCAGATGGAACTGTACTCTCCATCCCCTCCCATCCTCTGCCACCCCCTCCCATCCTCTGCCACCCCCTCCCATTCCCTGCCATCCCCTCCCATCCTCTGCCATCCCCTCCCATCCTCTGCCACCCCCTCCCATCCTCTGCCACCCCCTCCCATCCTCTGCCATCCCCTCCCATTCCCTGCCATCCCCTCCCATTCCCTGCCATCCCCTCCCATTCCCCTCTCGCATGGCCAGCCTCACCGTCAGCAGGACTGCAGGCACCCTGTTTCAAGTCGTCTACTTCTTGCAAATCTTCAAGTAAGCCTAAGTCTGTGCAAGAATATTCGATATTCGAGAATTATTCGATATTCGTTCGAATACCTGAATTCGAGAGAATAAGAAATGGCCGTGTATTCGAAAATATTCGCATCACAAGTATTCATGGGTGAAGAATATTCGGCTAACGAATATTCGGGGTATTCGTTACTATTCGGTATTCTACCATTAACACCCTCCCCCCACTTCCCCCTCTCCCCACATGCGGCTGTCATCTTTGGCAATCTGTCTACAAGAGGCCTCATGAGAACCGCGCTCAAAAGCCTAGCAAGATAGTTGCTGGAGCGGGATAACGAAAGGTCATGGTGTGGGATTGAGTCGTGATGTTGATATTATAAAGTGCATTGTATCACCCTGTGTCGAACATGCATTAGCCGTTCTACACTGGCTATACAAAATATATTATTACTCGACACTTATTCGTATTCGATTTGGATTCGGCGGTACTCGAATCGTATTCATATTCGGTTTTTGGTAAGTATTCGAATCGTATTCGTATTCGGTTTCGGGCCAGTATTCGGCCAAATAAGAAACCACCCGGTATTCGGAGAATATACAGGAAAAATATTCGTATTCGTATTCGTTTGTACAGGCTTAAGTAAGCCTCACCTCTGTCAGTGACTGATCCACCCTCCTTTGAGCTCATGGCATGTCTCAAACTGCTCACCAGCACTTTGTGTCACGTAAGATACAGGCCATCAGGACCCCTTCCTTTATTGCTCCTCGCAGGCCTTCTTTGTGTGTTTCCTCGCTTAACTTTCTAGGTGCCTCAAAATCTGCCAAACAGAAGTATTCGCTTGCGCCTGTAAAAGTTTCTCTCTCGTCCTCCTCCATTCGCCCCATCCATTGCCATTTTTCTTCCTCCCTCCTCTCCCGCTTCCTATCGTGTCCTCTCCCGTTCACACTTACGGCCTGACACGCACTCTCTCGCTCACCCGCACCGCACATTCACTCACAGGCCCTTCACGCGCCTGCAGCAGCTGGGCTTGTCAGGGCTTGTTTTGAGTCTACTCAAAGCACACTCGTTCACACACTCTCTCTCTCACCCGCACACTCATCCATAGGCCCTTCACGCGTCTGCAGTAGCTGGGCTGGGACATCACGTCCATCACACAGGACGTCATCAACCTCATTGTCTACCTCACCTCATCTCACTCTCACTCTCTCTCTCACCCGCACACCAACTCTCAGGCTCTTCACGCGCCTGCAGCAGCTGGGCCTGGACATCACGCCCATCACTCAAGAGGTTATCAATCTCATCGTCTACTTAACTTCGCTAAGTATGCCTCTTAGGCCCAACTAAGTGTTTCTCTTTGATGTTAAGTATGTCTCTTTGACATGAAGTATGACTTTTAGGATGTCTCTTTGAAACTATGTCTTTTAGGCGAATCAGTATGTGCCGTTGCGTCATGAAGTCAGTCTTGCTGACAGAAAGGAATCTGCTGCATGGGTCGAGTCCCCTAAACATGTCCGTCGCCCACCTGGTCGTTTCTGGTATGATATCCCCCTTTTCTTTTCCAACTGCAGTATTCGCAGCAGCAGGCATCTTCCTGTGGGTGACCTACCTGAACCCTGAAGTGAAGGAGACTGGCAGCTGTGAGCCAGTCAACTGCCTCAACTACGCCATGTCACTCTACTTCGTTGTTGTCACGGTGAGATGTGGGTAGGTTAGAGGTGGGTGGGTGAGAGGTGGGTGGGTGAGAGGTGGGTGGGTGAGAGGAGACAGGCAGCTGTGGGCCTGTGCAGCCTTGACATTGCTCTACTCTGTTGTTGTCCGTTGTTGCTCTACTCCGTTGCTGTCCGTTGTTGCTCTACTCCGTTGTTGTCCGTTGTTGCTCTACTCCGTTGTTGTCCGTTGTTGCTCTACTCCGTTGTTGTCTGTTGTTGTCCGTTGTTGCTCTACTCCGTTGTTGTCCGTTGTTGCTCTACTCCGTTGCTGTCCGTTGTTGCTCTACTCCGTTGCTGTCCGTTGTTGCTCTACTCCGTTGCTGTCCGTTGTTGCTCTACTCCGTTGTTGTCCGTTGTTGCTCTACTCCGTTGTTGTCCGTTGTTGCTCTACTCCGTTGTTGTCCGTTGTTGCTCTACTCCGTTGCTGTCCGTTGTTGCTCTACTCCGTTGTTGTCCGTTGTTGCTCTACTCCGTTGTTGTCCGTTGTTGCTCTACTCCGTTGTTGTCCGTTGTTGCTCTACTCCGTTGTTGTCCGTTGTTGCTCTACTCCGTTGTTGTTGCTCTGAATGAATCCCTCATGATTGTTCAACATGAAACTACACATATGCCTCGACTATGCCGTGTCACTCTTCTTCGTTGTTGTCACGGTGAGACGAGCTGCAATGGCAGCCCAAAGGCTCACTGTGGCTCACAAACCCAATCCCCTGCCCCCCACCCACCACTCCTCCTCAACAAATATCCACAGTGGGCTATGGCGACATCTTTGCAACCAACACAGCGGGGCGGGTGGTGGTGATGCATCACACCCTTCTCTCTCCCCCTCCTTACCTCACCCATCTCCCTCCCCGCGCCCGTGCACCAGATATCCACGGTGGGCTATGGTGACATCTTGGCCACCAAGGGGTCTGGTGGGCGGTGGTGATGCGTATGATGGTTCCCTCTTCCTCCTCCCCACCTCCTCCTCTCCCTCCTCTTCAGATATCCACGGTGGGCTATGGTGACATCTTGGCCACCAACACAGCGGGGCGGGTGGTGGTGATGTGCATCATTGTCTCAGCACTTGTCATTCTGCCCGTGCAACTCAGCAACATCTCCAACCTCCTCGCACACAGGTCACCTTCTACTACATTATTCACGCTCCCATTCACATTCTCATCCACCCACCCTCACATTCTCGCCCCCAGTCACATATACAGTTCTGTTTTCAGGCATTCTGCTAACTTTCAGTTTCGCGTTGTGTCATTCTGCATTGGTGTCCTGTCCAGCCCTGGTTTTTGCAGTTTCAAGTTTTTACCACCTCCACTCCCTTTACTGCTCCCTTTCTCAGGCCGTATGGTGGAAGGTTCTCAGCAGCTTCCGCCACGGGCATGCGGTTTGTGGTGCTGACGGGGCAGCTCTCTCCACTCTCCATCCAGCAGTTCCTTGCTGAGCTGTACCACCCACTACATGACAAAGGTAGCCGCCCGCTTAATTCGCCAAAGGTAGTCGCTCGCTGCATTGCCAAGATAGCCAACTACATGACAAAGCTAGCCACTCGTTACATAATATTATCATCTCTCCTCACAATCACACCCCCTGGGTTTTTCCCCTCCCTTTCTCTTTCCCCGCCCTTGTGTGCTTTCCCTTATCATCAGACTTTGCTTCCTACCCTCTCCACACCGTCATTCTCGCGCCCTTTGAACCATCGTGAGTCCACCTCTTTAGCCCAGAAACCCCTTTCCCTCGTAAAGCACCAGTCTGCTTCCATCTCTCATTTCATGACTTTCATTTGACTCATTTAATCTCTCATCCTCATTCCACGGATTTCTCCTCCCTGCTCTCCTGTGATGACTCTCCTTGGACGTCTCCATTCACAGCTTTCATTCATACCTCTAATTGCACAGCTCTCATGATCTCCTGGCTGCGCTCATCCTTTTCTGCACACCCGCTCACCACCACTCTCTCCGCCCCACCTCCAAACCTACTCCAATCACCTCCCACCCCTAATCACCTCCCTCTCCCCGTTCCCCCCTCCAGCTTTGAGCTGCGTGCTCTAATCACGGAATACCACGGTGCAGTGCGGTTCATTCAGGGTTCGCCCATGACGCTCTACGACCTGCACCGCGTTCAAATCGCCCTCGCTTCGGCCGTCTTCATCCTCCTCCCCTCGCTGCAATCCGTGAGTCCTCCCACCTTCCCTCCTTTTGAGTAGTCTTGATTCGCCCATGACGCTCTACGACCTGCACTGCGTTCAAATCGCCCTCGCTTCTGCCGTCTTCATCCGCCTCCCCCCTCTGCAATCCGTGAGTCCTCTCCCCCCTCCACTTCATAAGTCCTCCTCCTCCCCACCGAAATCCATGAGTCCAGTTGCTCTTCTCGGAGCATCATCTTATCGTCCCATCATCCTATCGAATCTCTCTTTGGCCTACAGACCCTGTTTCTCTATCCTGCGTCCTTTTGCTCTCTCCCCTGCATTCCCCTCCCAGTCGCGTGCGCCGCACAACGCTCAGATAGCGCAGGCCCTTGCAATGAACCGCTACGCAGGCCCTTGCAATGAACCGCTACGCAGGCCCTTGCAATGAACCGCTCTACGCAGGCCCATTGTCACGCCTGGTTGTGGTGGAGATGGGCGACTCACAGGCTGTGCTCTTTTCTCCCCTCGATCCTCCCCACCCTCCCTCCCAGTCGTGTGCGCCGCACAACGCTCAGATAGCGCTGGCCCTTGCAATGAACCGCTACACAGGCCCATAATCACGCCTGGTCGTGGAGATGGGCGACTCACAGGCTGTGCTCTTTTCTCCCCTCGATCCTCCCCACCCTCCCTCCCAGTCGTGTGCGCCGCACAACGCTCAGATAGCGCTGGCCCTTGCAATGAACCGCTACACAGGCCCATAATCACGCCTGGTCGTGGAGATGGGCGACTCACAGGCTGTGCTCTTTTCTCCCCTCGATCCTCCCCACCCTCCCTCCCAGTCGCGTGTGCTGGACAACGCTCAGATAGCGCAGGCCCTTGCAATGAACCGCTACACAGGCCCATAATCACGCCTGGTCGTGGAGATGGGCGACTCACAGGCTGTGCTCTTTTCTCCCCTCGATCCTCCCCACCCTCCCTCCCAGTCGCGTGCGCTGGACAACGCTCAGATAGCGCAAGCCCTTGCAATGAACCACTCTACGCAGGCCCTTGCAATGAACCGCTACGCAGGCCCATTGTCACGCCTGGTTGTGGAGATGGGCGACTCACAGGCTGTGCTCTTTTCTCCCCTCGATCCTCCCCACCCTCCCTCCCAGTCGCGTGCGCTGGACAACGCTCAGATAGCGCAAGCCCTTGCAATGAACCACTCTACGCAGGCCCTTGCAATGAACCGCTACGCAGGCCCATTGTCACGCCTGGTTGTGGAGATGGGCGACTCACAGGCTGTGCTCTTTTCTCCCCTCGATCCTCCCCACCCTCCCTCCCAGTCGCGTGCGCTGGACAACGCTCAGATAGCGCAAGCCCTTGCAATGAACCACTCTACGCAGGCCCTTGCAATGAACCGCTCTACGCAGGCCCATTGTCACGCCTGGTTGTGGTGGAGATGGGCGACTCACAGGCTGTGCTCTTTTCTCCCCTCGATCCTCCCCACCCTCCCTCCCAGTCGTGTGCGCCGCACAACGCTCAGATAGCGCTGGCCCTTGCAATGAACCGCTACACAGGCCCATAATCACGCCTGGTCGTGGAGATGGGCGACTCACAGGCTGTGCTCTTTTCTCCCCTCGATCCTCCCCACCCTCCCTCCCAGTCGTGTGCGCCGCACAACGCTCAGATAGCGCTGGCCCTTGCAATGAACCGCTACACAGGCCCATAATCACGCCTGGTCGTGGAGATGGGCGACTCACAGGCTGTGCTCTTTTCTCCCCTCGATCCTCCCCACCCTCCCTCCCAGTCGCGTGTGCTGGACAACGCTCAGATAGCGCAGGCCCTTGCAATGAACCGCTACACAGGCCCATAATCACGCCTGGTCGTGGAGATGGGCGACTCACAGGCTGTGCTCTTTTCTCCCCTCGATCCTCCCCACCCTCCCTCCCAGTCGCGTGCGCTGGACAACGCTCAGATAGCGCAAGCCCTTGCAATGAACCACTCTACGCAGGTTCTTGCAATGAACCGCTACGCAGGCCCATTGTCACGCCTGGTTGTGGAGATGGGCGACTCACAGGCTGTGCTCTTTTCTCCCCTCGATCCTCCCCACCCTCCCTCCCAGTCGCGTGCGCTGGACAACGCTCAGATAGCGCAAGCCCTTGCAATGAACCACTCTACGCAGGCCCTTGCAATGAACCGCTACGCAGGCCCATTGTCACGCCTGGTTGTGGAGATGGGCGACTCACAGGCTGTGCTCTTTTCTCCCCTCGATCCTCCCCACCCTCCCTCCCAGTCGCGTGCGCTGGACAACGCTCAGATAGCGCAAGCCCTTGCAATGAACCACTCTACGCAGGCCCTTGCAATGAACCGCTACGCAGGCCCATTGTCACGCCTGGTTGTGGAGATGGGCGACTCACAGGCTGTGCTCTTTTCTCCCCTCGATCCTCCCCACCCTCCCTCCCAGTCGCGTGCGCTGGACAACGCTCAGATAGCGCAAGCCCTTGCAATGAACCACTCTACGCAGGCCCTTGCAATGAACCGCTACGCAGGCCCATTGTCACGCCTGGTTGTGGAGATGGGCGACTCACAGGCTGTGCTCTTTTCTCCCCTCGATCCTCCCCACCCTCCCTCCCAGTCGCGTGCGCTGGACAACGCTCAGATAGCGCAAGCCCTTGCAATGAACCACTCTACGCAGGCCCTTGCAATGAACCGCTACGCAGGCCCATTGTCACGCCTGGTTGTGGAGATGGGCGACTCACAGGCTGTGCTCTTTTCTCCCCTCGATCCTCCCCACCCTCCCTCCCAGTCGCGTGCGCTGGACAACGCTCAGATAGCGCAAGCCCTTGCAATGAACCACTCTACGCAGGCCCTTGCAATGAACCGCTACGCAGGCCCATTGTCACGCCTGGTTGTGGAGATGGGCGACTCACAGGCTGTGCTCTTTTCTCCCCTCGATCCTCCCCACCCTCCCTCCCAGTCGCGTGCGCTGGACAACGCTCAGATAGCGCAAGCCCTTGCAATGAACCACTCTACGCAGGCCCTTGCAATGAACCGCTACGCAGGCCCATTGTCACGCCTGGTTGTGGAGATGGGCGACTCACAGGCTGTGCTCTTTTCTCCCCTCGATCCTCCCCACCCTCCCTCCCAGTCGCGTGCGCTGGACAACGCTCAGATAGCGCAAGCCCTTGCAATGAACCACTCTACGCAGGCCCTTGCAATGAACCGCTACGCAGGCCCATTGTCACGCCTGGTTGTGGAGATGGGCGACTCACAGGCTGTGCTCTTTTCTCCCCTCGATCCTCCCCACCCTCCCTCCCAGTCGCGTGCGCTGGACAACGCTCAGATAGCGCAAGCCCTTGCAATGAACCACTCTACGCAGGCCCTTGCAATGAACCGCTACGCAGGCCCATTGTCACGCCTGGTTGTGGAGATGGGCGACTCACAGGCTGTGCTCTTTTCTCCCCTCGATCCTCCCCACCCTCCCTCCCAGTCGCGTGCGCTGGACAACGCTCAGATAGCGCAAGCCCTTGCAATGAACCACTCTACGCAGGCCCTTGCAATGAACCGCTACGCAGGCCCATTGTCACGCCTGGTTGTGGAGATGGGCGACTCACAGGCTGTGCTCTTTTCTCCCCTCGATCCTCCCCACCCTCCCTCCCAGTCGCGTGCGCTGGACAACGCTCAGATAGCGCAAGCCCTTGCAATGAACCACTCTACGCAGGCCCTTGCAATGAACCGCTACGCAGGCCCATTGTCACGCCTGGTTGTGGAGATGGGCGACTCACAGGCTGTGCTCTTTTCTCCCCTCGATCCTCCCCACCCTCCCTCCCAGTCGCGTGCGCTGGACAACGCTCAGATAGCGCAAGCCCTTGCAATGAACCACTCTACGCAGGCCCTTGCAATGAACCGCTACGCAGGCCCATTGTCACGCCTGGTTGTGGAGATGGGCGACTCACAGGCTGTGCTCTTTTCTCCCCTCGATCCTCCCCACCCTCCCTCCCAGTCGCGTGCGCTGGACAACGCTCAGATAGCGCAAGCCCTTGCAATGAACCACTCTACGCAGGCCCTTGCAATGAACCGCTACGCAGGCCCATTGTCACGCCTGGTTGTGGAGATGGGCGACTCACAGGCTGTGCTCTTTTCTCCCCTCGATCCTCCCCACCCTCCCTCCCAGTCGCGTGCGCTGGACAACGCTCAGATAGCGCAAGCCCTTGCAATGAACCACTCTACGCAGGCCCTTGCAATGAACCGCTACGCAGGCCCATTGTCACGCCTGGTTGTGGAGATGGGCGACTCACAGGCTGTGCTCTTTTCTCCCCTCGATCCTCCCCACCCTCCCTCCCAGTCGCGTGCGCTGGACAACGCTCAGATAGCGCAGGCGCTCGCAATAAACCGCTATGCGGGGCCGCTGTCCCGCCTGGTAGTGGAGATGGGCGACCCACAAGGGGCAGCTCTGCCGGTGTGGGATACTGCCACACGCCGCTTGCACGTGCTCAGCCATGAAAGCCTGCGGTTTAAGGTCCTGGGGTCCAGGTGAGTCAACGCCAGTCAACGTGGGTTTAGGTGAGTCAACACGTTTTGAGGTACTGGGCTGCACTTCCTGTGTGAGAGTGGGACACGGCCACCCACCGCTTGCACGTGCTCAGCCATGAGAGCCTACGGTTTAAGGTCCTGGGGTCCAGGTGAGTCAACGCCAGTCAACGTGGGTCCAGGTGAGTCAACGCATTCTGAGGTTACACGGTGAGGTCAATGCCAGTCAACCTGCATGAATGACCTGCACCACTGCAGTGGTCTGCATGAGTCAACGCCAGTCAACCTTCTTTAGTGCAGGTGAGTCAATGCTTCATGATTCAGCACTCTAAGTGCTCATGTGTCCCCCCCTCTTCCCCCTCCTCCTCCCCCTACTCCCACCCCCTCTTCCCCCCTCAGCTGTTTCATGCGAGGTCTCTCCACCCTTATAGCCAACCTGCTGCGCTCGCCTCTCCTGCTCGACTCGCCAGGCCACAAGGCATGGCTGCCAGAGTACCACGCCGGCTGCCTTCACTCCATCTACCCCGTGCTGCTCCCTACCCCCCCGCCTTCCACCGCTTCCCCTTCCAAGACCCTGCCCTGTTTTTCCACCAGCGTTTTCACGTGTGCTTTCCCCCCTCCCCTTCCCCCTCCCCCTCCCCATCCCCTGCCCCCCCTCCCCCCTTCCCGCAGCTGTTTCATGCGAGGTCTTTCCACCCTGATAGCCAACCTGCTGCGCTCACCTCTCCTCCTGGACTCGCCAGGCCACAAGGCATGGCTGCCAGAGTACCACGCCGGCTGCCTGCACTCCGTCTACCCCGTGCTGCTCCCCCCTGCCTTCCACGGCTTGCCCTTCGAGGAGGTCGCAGAGTTTGTGTACCGCTGCTTTCACGTGTGCCTCTTCGCTCTTGACGTGCTGGTGGATCCGTGTGCGGCGCATGGAGGCGTGGAGAGGGGTGGGGATGGTGAGGGAGGTGTTGGAAGGGGTGGGGTGCAAGCCTGTGGGGAGTGTGTAGAGTGTGTGGAGTGTGGAGGTAGGGAGGAGGGGCACGAGCGCCCTGAGGCAAAGGCTACAGCAAAGCCACCGCAGGGATCGTATGCACATGCAGCACCAGCTGCAGCAGCAGGAGCAGGAGCAGGGGGAGGGGCAGGAGCAGGAGCAGGAGCAGGAGCAGGGGAAGGGGCAGGGGCAGCAGCACCAGCAGCAACAGGAGCAGCAGCGGAAGTTTTTGAGGCGACCAAAAAAACAGCGGAAGCAGGGCCAAGCTTTTACGTGGGCATGAAGGCAAGCCGGCCACCCAGGCCTCTCAGTAACCCCCTCCCCCAGTTGACCCGCCTCCTCTCCCATCCCCACGAGGAGCTCTTTCTCCTCCTCAACCCCTCTGCTGCTGCCTCTGCTGCTGCCTCTGGTGCCCCTGCTGCATATACACCAGAAGCAGCAGGAGAAACAGCAGCAGCAGCAGCAGGGGCAGCAGGGGCAGCAGGGGCAGCAGGGGCAGCAGCAGGCAGCAGCACAGGCAGAGGGAAAGCGTGGAAAGCGGGAACTGGTTTGGAGAGGAGAATAGAGCAGCAGCTAAGGCAGGGACTTGGGCTGAGAAAGAAGGGAGCGAGAGGAGCGGGGAGAGTGGGGCTGGAGTGTGGGTGCCAGCGGGGGGTGTTCCTGCTGCCCTCCCAGCACATTATTCGCAGCTCTGTGGACGTGGGGTTAGTGATTGCACCCAGCCTCGACTCTGCTGAACGGGTCTCCGCATTCACAGGCGGATTGCACAGCGGGGAGAGTGGTTGTGGGGGGAGTGGCTCCTGGGGGGGTGGCGGTGGGGGGAGTGGGAGTGGTGGGGGGAGTGGCGGGGGCAGGCAGTCTTGGTGTTGGGGGATCGGGGGGAAGAAGAGGGAGGGAGGGATGGGAGGGGTGGCAGAAAAACAGGGCGGTGGTTGCGAGGTGGGCTGTGAAGGTGGTGGGCATCGAAAGCGGTTGTGCAAGGTGCATCAGCAGCAGCATCAGCAGCAGCAGCAGCATCAGCAGCAGCAGCATCAGCAGCAGCAGCAGCAACACCACCATCACCACCACCACCAGCATCATTCAATGACTGAGCATCAACAGCAGCAGCAGCAGCAGCAGCCAACAAGCGAAAACCAGAAACAGCAGCCTCAAGAGCAGCAGCAGCAGCAGCAGCAGCAGCTTGTTTCCCAGCCGCCTCAACCCCTGCTATTCCACCCCATCACCCATCAGCACCGCCACCCTCTCACGGCATCCGCACTGGCAGCAGCACGGTCATCCAACCCCATCTTCCGCCACCTCTCCTCCTTCCTCTTTGGCTCCCGCCGCGCCGCCGCCCTGCTGCTGCCGTCCCCTGCTGCTGCTGCTGACGCGCGGTCGCTGTTCCAGCTGGTGCGGGAGGAGTGGATGAGGCGAGGGGCGATGGAAGTGGCAGGTGGTGCGGCTGATTTGGCACCAGGTGCTGCTGCTGTGGGTGCTGGTGCTGACGCTGGTGGTGGTGGTGCTGGTGCTAGTGCTGCAGGTAGCGTGAGTTTGGGAAGAGATGTGAGTGTGAATCTGATGGCGGATGAGAGTCATTTCACGGACAGTCACCTCACCACTCCCCTGCTCTCGCGATACCACCACCACCACGTACCCTCACCAACATCCCCCCCTGCAGCAGGATCCGGCACAGCAGCAGCAGCAGCAGCAGCGGCAGCAGCTGCAGTAGCAGCAGCAGCAGCAAGAGGGCAGCAAGGTTTGGCACCCCAAACGAATCCTCCTATAACGAGGGCAAGAGAGCCTGGCAGCAGCAGCAGCAGGCGAAAGGTAGTGCGGTTTCAGGGTGTTGAGAAGGAGGATGGCGGAGGCACAGAGCACGGGGGAGAAGTAGACGTTAGAATTCAGGGTTTGCTGGTTAGGGAAGGCAGGAGAGAAGTGAGGAGGGAAGAATGGGAAATAACAGAGGAGGGAGGCCAGGCGAGAAGTGTGGAGGAAGGGAATGTGTCGCAAGACCCTGAAGATGATGTTTGGGGCGTTGGTACGACGGTGGAGGGTGGTGGTGGTGGTGGTGCTGCTGCTGCTGCTGCTGCTGTTGGTGCTGGTGGGGAGGCGGGTGTGTTTGCGCAGGATAAGCCCTTCTTGCACCTGCTATCCAAGGCTGGTGCAGAGGAGCAACGAGTGGGGAAGGGCGAAGGAAAGGGAGAGCGGACGAAGGAAGGCGACGAGAAACAAGAAGCGGAGAAGCAAGGGGACGAGGGAGAGGGTGGGACGGAGGAGAAGGGGGCGGAAGCGAGAGAGGAGGGGGGAGAAGAGGAGGAAGAGGAGGAAGAGGAGGAGGAAGAGGAGGAGGAAGAGGAGACAGAGAGGCCAGCAGTGGAGGTGGTAGATCGGCATGAGGGGGCGATTCTAGCTCATCTGGACTCCCACACCCTCCCTGTTGCGGACTTCTCCTTCCCCCACATCCTCGTGTGCCTTGCTGGCAACAGCCGAAGCCATGGTGTTGGTGGGAGTGATAGTGACGGGGAGGAGGAGGGGGGTGGGGAGGGTAGGGAGGGAGGAGGGGGTGTGGTGGCATGGCCGGCGAATCTGTTCTGCCTGGTGAAGCATCTGAGGAGCAGGGCACTGCCGCAACGACCCGTGCTTATCATGCATCCCCATGTACGTTTGCTTGCGCTCATCCATTCCTTTTGGGAGGGAGGGAAGGGGCGTGGTGGCATGGTCGGCAAATGTGTTCTGCCTGGTGAAGCATCTGAGGAGCAGGGCACTGCCGCAACGACCTGTCCTTATCATGCACCCCCATGTACGTACCTTTCTGCTCATAAATTGTTTAGGTGCCTCAATAATCTGCCTCGTGGCCTCATCCGAGCCAGCGTCCTCACTCCACCTCTCTTTCTTCCCACTGTTTCTTACTTTCCTCCAACACCTCGCAGCACCCCACTCACCGAGAGTGGGCCCAGGTGAGCATTTTCCCCAGTGTCTTCTTCCCCTGTGGCTCACTCACTCACGAATCACGATCTCAATTTCATCCCAGTCACTCTCCCCTCTCCCTTTCTCCCTCTTCCCCTCCCAATCCTCCAACACCACGCAGCACCCCACCCACCGGGAGTGGGCCCAAGTAGGCATTTTCCCCGACGTCTTCTTCCTCTGTGGCTCCTCCACGCACGATCTTGATCTGATTCCAGCCTATGGCCTCTTTCCTTCCCCCACGTGTTTGTTCTCTGTGGCTCACCCACGCACGATCTCGAACTCATCCGAGCCGGCGTCCTCTCAGCTTCTCCTCACTCCTCTCTCCCCCCCCCCTTCACCCACCTCAGCATCCCACCCATCGCGAGTGGGCCCAAGTGGGTATTTTCCCCGACGTGTTCTTCATCTGCGGCTCACCCACTCACGATCTTGACCTCCTCCGAGCCGGCGTCCTCTCCGCCGAAAAAGTCCTCGTCGTCTCCCCCGACCAATTGCCGGGCGCCACGTCACCCTCCCTCTCCTCCTCCTCAGGCCCCTCAGCAGACCTGGCAAGCGTGGTGGTAGCAGCACACGTGGAACAGTTACAGGGAGGGTGGGAGACAGACGGGGGAAGCGGGGAAGCAGCGGAGGAAGGGGAGAGCAAGAGGGGGGGATTGCTGGTAGAGTTACAGAGTGAGCAATCTTATCAGTACTTCCAGCCGCTGTATCTGCTGCCAGGGCGGCGGGCTGAGAGGAGATCTTATCTGCGGAACAGGATGGGAGTGTACGCCTTTGCTCCTGTCTGTCAGAGCGGAAGGGCGTTTTGCAGCTCTGCTCTCTCTGCTGTCTCGTAAGTATTGCCATGCAAAGACTTGCGACATTCTTTCATGATGTTTCATTCTTGGATATTGCATGGTGCTTCATACTCTAGTGATCTTTGGTTCGGCAACTGTTGTCCATGTAAGTGTTCTTATTTTGACCTTTCTCCATTTTGCTGTTTTCTTTTTCAACTGTTCTCCATATAGCTGTTTTCCTTTCTAACCGTTCTTCTCTTCAACTCTGTCTCTTCACCAATGACCTGCTGCTCCGCTCCTCCCCCTGTTCCTCCCCCCTTCCCCCGCCCTGCTGCTTCCCCCCATACCAGTGTGGCCACCTTCTACAATCGCAACATCTCCACCATTCTGCACCTCTTGCTATCTGGCAGCCCTCCCGTCCCCCCTCTCACTGCCACTCCTCGTGCTGCTGCTTCTGCTGCAGCTTCAGCTACTACCGTTGCAGCTCCTGCTGCTCCTGCTGCTTCTGGTGCTCCATCTGCTGCTTTCCCGTCATCGTCTTCCACACCCAAGCAACACCCAGCAGCAGCACGATCACCTCCTCGCACCCACCGGCACCACCAGCACCAGCACCCGAAGCACCGGCGGCAGCTGTGGCAGTGCGAGGTGCCGCACGAGTTTGTGGGGAGGGGGTATGGCGAACTCTTTATAGACATGCTGCGCTCCAGGCATGCGCTTGCACTGGGGCTGTACCGTGTGGCGGGCACCTTGGGATCTCCAACTGCCTTTGTGCACACGAATCCTCTCCCGTCTACACCTCTTTCTCACGGTGACCTCGTCTTCTACATCATGTGAATAAGTGTAGTGTCTTTCTGCCTGGTACCGTATAAGCCACATTTCTGTTAAATTCAGACTCTCCCTCGTTGGCGGTGATGGCATAGCCATACCACCTAGGTGTGGATTGCAAAGGCCTGGGAAGAACAGATCGCCTCCCCAGTGGTAGTTTCAAGCATGGTTTCCAGTGAAGATACAAACCTTGAATCGGGTCGAAATATTATATTTTAGCCAAACATGCCTTGAGCCACATGTTCATGGTGCAGTCTGCACTGCCCGTTCTTCATATCTACACTCGATAAAGTCCCATTGCCTAGCAACCCGGCGAAGTATGCAAACGTGCTGATGTAACTGCCAGCTTCAATAATGGTGCGAGCTTTTGAAAGCAGGAAAAACTCAGCCATGGTGGGGAGCCGCTGTGCAACACTTTCAGCAGTGCCATCCACACCAGCCCTGCTGCTGCTACTAGTATTACTAATGCCCTTCGGCCGTGTCCCCCAGTTACTGGTCTTGAGGCCCTCTGCGTCCGAACTTCCCGCACTGCCCGCACTGCCCGCACTGCCTGCGCTGCCACCAGCCTTGGAGGTGTGGAAGATACCTCCAGAGGAGAAGAAGACTGTGCCGTACTCAGCCAGGCGTGCCACAAACTCAGCTCGGTGCTCCTCATCGTCTGTTGCCAGGAAGATGGAAAACTCCCTGCCGCCAGCGAGGCTGCTGCTGCTGCTTGATCCGTCTCTGTTATTAGAGGGTTCTGTGGTGCTGGCGCTGGGGAGGTCGTCTCGCATGGAACGGAGTGTGCTGAGAATGCCACCTACGCACTCCCACAAGCAGTTGCGCAGGAATCGCGGTCGAGGAGAAGCAAAACTATTCCCGCCATTGCCGATACTGCTACTGCTGTTACCACTGGCACTGGTGCTGATGCTGGTGCTGGTGCTGGTGCTGGTGCTGCTGGTGGTGGTGCTGACTTCAGGGGAATCTTCAGGGTCTTGGCAGTCGGCATCTTGGTACGTGTCTCCTAATTGCCGAACAACTTTCTCTAAAGCCAGAGTGCGAGTGCGGACATGGAACCCCACGTCAAACTCTATCTCGGGCCCCGCGTGTGCTGGCTCGCTGGTAATTGATGAGGCTGCTAAAGATGCTGGGTCTGCTGTACTGCTACTGCTGCTACTGCTACTGCTACTGCTGCTGCCTGTGCTGCCCGTTTCTTGGGTGCTGCTTTCTCTGCTGATACCACTGCCATGATTGCTGCTGCTGCTGCTGCTGCTGCTATGAGGCACACGGCGAAGAACAGAGGAGATGGTGGAGGCAAGGGCTGGAGTGGGGCCGGTGCGAGAGAGGAACGCGAACATGGCCCGGGAGTGAACACACCACACGGACCTGGGAGGAGACAAGTGCAATGGGAGGGTGTGGAAAATATCACGATGACATTCATAGCAGCAGTGGTGGTGGAGGCGAGGGCTGGAGTGGGGCCGGTACGAGAGAGGAACGCGAACATAGCCTGGGAGTGAACGCACCACACGGACCTGGGAGAGGGGTGGGGAGGGCAATGGGAGGGTTAGGGGAGAGATGCTGCTGGCATCAGCGGCAGCAGTGGTGGCGGAGGTGAGGGCTGGAAAGGGACCAGTGTGAGAGAGGAAGGCGAACATAGCCTGGGAGTGCACACACCAGACAAATCTGGGAAGGAGGGGGAGGAGTGGGATGGGGGCGGGAGTGTGCGTTTGAAGTAATCTCAAAAGTGGAGGGCGAGCATGTTGTGGGAGTGCAGACACCACACAGACCTGGGAAAGAGGGGATGAGCAATGGGAATGTGTGGGGAAATATCATGATGACATTAATGGCATCAGTGGGCGGTGGAGGCGAGGGCTGGAGTGGAACCGGTGCGAGGGAGAAAGATGATGATGGCACCAGCAGCAGCGGCAACAACGGTGGGGCCCGGGTTTGGAGAGGTGATAATGCTCACAGGAGCACTGGAAGGCGGCGAAGACGCAGGAGAGCAGGCGGTCACTGCGGTGCCAGACGAGGTCGAAGAGCGTGCTGCCGAGGATCACAGAGTGACTCACAGGCAGGCACTAACGATTCACTCATGAGTGTGTTTCGTTGACTCACGAGCAGTGGAAGGCAGCAAAGACGCAGGAGCGCAGGCGGTCGTTGCGGTGCCAGAAGAGGTCAAAGAGCGTGCCACTGCGCGTGGCGAGTACTGGATAGTCTGATTGCAACGAAGCTGCTATGGCTGTAGGTGTGGAATTTGGTGGGGTGGGGTGGGATAGGGTGGGGTTGGGTGGAGTTCGGTGGGGTGGGTTGGGGAAGGATGAGTGAGGGGGTGGGTGGAGTTTGACAAGAAAGGGGACCGAGTGGTCCAACTGCAGCAATGCTGCTATGAGTGCGGTGGGATGGGGTGGGGTGGGCTGGGATGAGAGGGATGGGTTGGGGTGGGCTGGGGTGAGTGCAGGGAGAGTGTGTAGGGTGAGTGAGCAAAAGGTAGGGGTTTCAGAAGAAAAGGAACGGAGTGGTTGACAGCATGGATGTTGCTATGGCTGGACATGTGGGGTGCTGAATGCGCCTCCCCTTAACAGTCCCTCCTTCTCCACCCACCCGCCCACCCTCCTTCCTTTGACCCCCCTTGAAGCACTTACTTTGAACGTTCTGGTATCGCTCCAAAAAGTAGATGGGTCGCAGCATGGCAAACTTGCGCAGCAATTCAACGCCCGTCCCACTGCGCCCCTCACTCGCACTCCTCACTACCTCCACAGCCCCTTCCGCCCCCACATCCCCCATCAACCCTCTCCGCGCTCCCTTCGCCTCCCGGACTCCTGCTCCCTCTCTTGCCCCTTTACCTCTCCCGTCCCCTCCATACCCTGATCCTCCTCCCACGCTCATCCTCTCCCCTCCACCTCCCACTTCCCCATACTCGCCCTCCCCACCCCCACCATCTCCACCGCTCCCGTCCTCCTCCCCACCGCGATCCACCCCTCCGGGCTGCCCCACAGCATCGAAACTACACCCATACGCCTGGCACAGAAGGTCGTACACCCGCGCGTGCTCCCCCGCGTGCAGCCGCACCAGCCGCCGCCCCGCCAGGCTGGCGTATACGAACGCGGAGACGAACCCGCGCAGGGAGTTCCCGAGGCCGTGGCGCGGGAGGAAGGCGAGGAAACGCTCGTTGGGGCGGAGCAGGTCGAGCAGGGAGGTGACTGGCGGCCTGGGATGGGGGGATGGAAGGGGGGGAGGGGGAGGAAGAAGGACCATGGGAGAAGTGATGAGCTCCCAAGGCAGTGGCGCGGAAAAAACGCGAGGAAACGCTCGAAGGGGCGGAGGAGGTCGACCAGGGAGGTGACTCACATTCGCTCTGTGGATTCTCTGAACTCATCCGGCACGATGTCAGCACACAGCGCCTCCCCGCCCACGTCGATCCGCACGTCCTGCACGAATCGCGACTGCCACGGCCGCCGCAGAACCCCTCCCCCCGCGCCGTTCGTTCCGCCCAACCCTCCGCCCAACCGCTGCGCGCCGATCTCCCCTTTCGCCGTTCCCCGGAGCCCGTCCGCCGCTGCTAGCGCCATGATGCTTCTCCTACCTTCCTCGCTCAGAATCATGCTTCCGTCGCTGTTCCTCTCGTCCCCCCCGCTGCCGAGCCCCCCTCGGCCCGTCCGGATATCCGGCAGGTGCTGCCGCGTGGAGAGCAGCGATTGGACGGCGGAAGCGCGCGCGGCAGGGGACCAGAGGAACGGGTAATAGTGACCCGCGAAGTTGGAGCACAGGAAAAGGATGATAACGAGAAGAATGTTCTGTAAACGAGAGCCGACGCTGCTGCCGCTATTGCCGCCGCTCGCACCCGCGCGCCTCCATGGGCTACTAGGCCCTGGTGAAATTCCCCCAGAGGCGGAATCTCCCCCATATCCGCCGCCTTTGCGGCTCCGCGCACTCACACCCTTGCTGGTGCTGCTGCTGCTGGTGGTGGCAAAACCACCGGTATTCCCTATGACGCTGAATCCGCCTCGGTAATTGGTCCATCCGTGCGAAGGCGGCGGAATATGCGGCAAAAGTTCTGCCGCTCTCGACGCCGATGCGCGCGGATTGCCGAGGGGCGGGGAGCGCGGTGTGGGGGATGAGGGTGATCTTGCTGAAGGTGACTCGAACGAAGGACCGTCATCGTCGCTGAGGCTGGCCTTACTCTTAGGAAGCCTAGAGCCTGCGGACAATCGACCTCCGCGCGAAAGAGGAGATTTCGGGTTACCAGCTGTAACAGATTCGCTTGGTACTGCTCCTCCTGCTCCTCCTCCCTCTGCTGCTGGCCTCCCCGCGGAGCCCGCAGAACTGGAGAAGCGGCTAGAGAGCCATGAGGACTGCTTGCGATCTGAGCGGTTCGGCGGCGATCTTATGCGCAACGGCTGCGAGAACATTCAGTCTATCCGCCGAGTCGATGCTCTCACCGGCGAATTCGGCTTCCCGCGCACATTCGGATTTCTGAATATTCGTGAAAATCGCTCTCCTAGATTCAGCGGGTGGGTGGTCTTAGAGTAATGACTGGTTATCCGCCAGTTCTGACGGTTATCTGACAATCCTAACGTCGGCTGTGAATGATCTGACGTCTCTACAACAGTCCGCTACTTCTAACGCTGATTTGGGCGGTACCAAGATGCAGAAGAAATGCCTTCATTCAACGCAACGAGTAAGTGCTTCACTGTCACGTCGAGCCTGCGATCATGACCTAGACTCCAACAGAACGGCTTCAATACAGTACGCTCCAATATGAGAGGTTCGGTCTACGAAATCATGTTCAAACAACACGGATCGGCTTTGGCCACGACGAGAAAGCGGCAAAGAGAATGACAACTGAGGAACCGACGGCAATGGGGGGTAATGAGGGACGAGGTGTGGTGGTGGTGAGGTGAACCAGCATGAGAAAGCAGAAATGGAGGGGGGTGCCAGGGGAGCAGGAAAGAAGCTTGACGAACACACGTGACATGCCCCTGGTGACCGTCACGCATCCCCCAGTCCCAGGCAAAACTGTACTTTGGAGTTTGCCTACTAGTGTTCTGGGGGAACAGAGTCTCAAGCAACATCTTGGGAATTCACAAACTTTTGGGACCTGAACTTGAATTTCAGGGTCGTCAGGTCTGCAGCCAGTGAAACCATTCAATGGTGCGGATCTGTGTGCCTCGGAAATGAAGGAACGCAGCTTCGGGATCTCCAAGGGAGGTGTACCACCTCCCTCCCTCCCCTTCTCTTTTTCTCCTGCGCTTCTCTCCTTATCACCCTCCCTGTACTATTTTCCCCTTCTGGGTGTACGGAAGGTACATCCTAACGGGTTTCTCTCCGATTTTGAGTTATCATGTTGCTAAAATGCCCTTGGCTTTTGACAAAACACCTAACCACAAAGCTTGGCTTTTGATAAAACTCCTGCACAACAGAAACTTATGTCCCTATCAATAAGTGCTAGCATACCTACTAGTAACCTCATTCATCATCCCTCCCTGGCTACACTTGTTAAGGTGTCAAGTGAACACGTACCATGGGTTTCTAATTTTACCTTAACCAGACTGGTGATTCTGAGCAGTTGACGCTGTATAGATAAGCTCTTCTTTGTAAGCCCTCCGCCCGTTGATGCTTCACTCCCTCCATTCCTTCCACTGCCACCCCCCTTAGCTGCAACCGCTCACCACTACTCTTACCCCCCATTGCCTGGCTGCCCAGGAAATAGACCGTTTGTTGTCGGGGGGTTGGGTGTCCTTGTCCCACTGTCCATCTTCCCGTGCGGTTGGAGACCTTTTTTAGGACTACTACTGGTACTCTTACCACCATTATTTGGCTTCCCAGGCACAGGAGTGCCTGTCTTTGGAGGGGCAGCTGTCTTGGTCCCATTCTTCGGCTTTCCAGGAAAGAGCGGGGTATTGTTTGGAGGGCTAGTAGCCCTATTCCCATTCTTGGGCGCCCCTGGAGCAGGAGAGGTCTTTTTTCGGGGGTATTGTTGGCTTTGTCCCATTATTCACCTTCCCTGAAGGAGGTAGGGGTTTCTTTGGACTCCCTTTATTCGGCTGCCCTGAAGGCGGAGGGATCCTCTTAAAATTCCCATTATTCGGCTGCCCAGAAGAGGGTGGACCCTTTTTCGGACTCCCATTATTCGGCTGCCCTGAACCAGGAGGAACCTTTTTAGGAGGACTAGCAGTCTTGGGAGAAGGGGCCTTGGGAGAAGGGGCCTTGGGGGAAGGGGCCTTGGGAGAAGGGGCCTTGGGGGAAGGGGCCTTGGGGGAAGGGGCCTTGGGGGAAGGGGCCTTGGGGGAAGGGGCCTTGGGAGAAGGCGTATTGGGAGGAGGCCTCGTCACGTTCTTGGGAGGGAGAAGTGTCCCGGACTTCCCCTCACTCTCCCCTCCGCCAGTCCACCCATTGTTCCCTCCTGTGCTGTTGCCCCCGCCCCCATTTCCCCCACCTCCGCCACCTACCCAACCGCCCCCAGTTCCCCCACCTCCCCCAGGTGAAAACTGCACCTGGCAGTCATAGTCCTTCCCTGCTACCCACCCCGCAGGGAGACACGGGAGGTAAGTCGGAACCTAAGAGGCGACTTGAGGTATGTTCGGTGTACCCACACGGCACCCCAGTCGTGCTCCATGGGCTTCCACGTGGCGGATCCTGCTTCTGCCACGTGGACGGATGCCAGGTCACCAGGGCCCGCCACGTTGCGCACGAGCAGGTTGATCCAGAAGTCAGAGCCGGTGGGCGTGAGGCGGATGTTGCGGTTGAAAGCACATGGAACCCTGCAGGGGTGTTGACAAGCAACAAGGGGAAACAATGGGGTGGAATGTGGTGGTGATGGGTGGAAATGGGGTGGTCATAGGGCAGAAGTTGGAGCTGGTGGGTGTGCGGGAAATGTTGCGGTTGAAAGCACATGGAACCCTGCAGGGGTGTTGACAAGCAACAAGGGGAAACAATGGGGTGGAATGCGGTGGTGATGGGTGGAAATGGGGTGGTCATAGGGCAGAAGTTGGAGCTGGTGGGTGTGCGGGAAATGTTGCGGTTGAAAGCACATGGAACCCTGCAGGGGTGTTGACAAGCAACAAGGGGAAACAATGGGGTGGAAACCGGTGGTGATGGATGGAAATGGGGTGGTCATAGGGCAGAAGTTGGAGCTGGTGGGTGTGCGGGAAATGTTGCGGTTGAAAGCACATGGAACCCTGCAGGTGTGTTGACAAGCAACAAGGGGAAACAATGGGGTGGAATCCGGTGGTGATGGATGGAAATGGGGTGGTCATAGGGCAGAAGTTGGAGCTGGTGGGTGTGCGGGAAATGTTGTAGTTGAAAGCACATGGCACCATGCATGGCAATGGGGTGGTCATTGGTTTTATATGGGGTGGAATGGGGTGGCGATAGAGTGGATATCAGCAGGTCGATGTGCACACACAGGGGAGAGCACTGGCCTATTGCATGGGTTTGCTACTAACTACACCAGATGCGCTAGTGGTAGTCGCAGAGGGGTTACATGGGGAGCTGGTTACCCCGATGGGTGGTTACCTGGTATACACGAGGGGTATGTGCCCCGCGACTTGCTCCGCAATGAGGTTGAATGCGGCCATATTCAAGTCGAAGTGCACACACGTGGGGCAGCACCATCCCCCTCCTGCAGGGCACTGGTCCGTGATGGTCACCGTGACGCTCACGGCCTTCCTGCAATACGAGCTGTCCACACACCAGACTCTGCCATTGGGAATAAGAGGGGTGTGCATAGGTTTTTAATGTATGGTCACTGGCAAGAAGGGGATGTGTTAAGCCGAGATGGTCACTGTGATGCCGCCCACACGCATCTTGTAATAGGGACCCTTCAGCACCCCTTCAGCACCCCTTCAGCAACCCTTTGCTAAATTAACCACGCCTCGCCTCTGACCTGTAACAGGGCATTCGGCCTGTAGCATTGACCCCACCTATAGCACGGATGTATCACCAATCTCACCTGTAGCAGCTGCCACATCCGTGGCCGTCTTTGTAAAGCATCACACTGCCGGCTGTGGTCAAGGGGCCATACCCCGCCGCCAGAATGCTGCCGAAGCCGCAATTGCCACCTGCACGCAGCATTAGCGATTGAGAGAAATATGGGCCATTGAGAGACAAATGGTAGCATGTTTGAGGCGTCTCAAAACTCGGCCCCGCGGACAAGGGGCCGTACCCCGCTGCCAGAATGTTGCCGAAGCTGCAATTGCCGCCTGCACGCACCACAGGGCAACAGAAGCACTCCTCTTGTTTTTTTACAACCCGCGAGACGTACCGTCGAGTCCGCCGCCATAATACGGGGGAAGCTGCAGAGACACTACGTAACACGTAACGTCATTCCTCATACTCTCTTTCTTCGCTCCTCTTTCTTTCAGCCCAGCACACGCACCGTCGAGCCCGCCGCCATAGTAATTGGGATGCTGAAAAGGCATTCTCCTGAAAAGGCATTCTCCTCGCATTCCTTGCACACGTACCGTCGTGTGTGAGTAAAAATGCCACACACAGGTTCCTTGCACACGTACCGTCTAATCCGCCGCCGTAGTAAGTGGCCGTGGCTTTCCCCGTGAACCCGAACCCCTGCGATCCCGTGCCGGCCGCCGTCACGAGCTCCTGTATCGACGCGTCGGCGCGCAGCGACACGTGCGCGAGCGCCACAAAAACGAGGGCTGCTACACGCGCCGTCGTCGAACAAGCTGGATGCGACGGGGAGACCGAATGCCGCGGCATTGCGAGGCTTCTCGCTGATTTGTAAAAGAAGTGAGTCGAACAGCGCGGCCGTTAAAACGTAAAGCTATGATCAACGGCGCGGGGTGGATCGTAGCTCGTGAGCTTCAGAGAAAGATCTCTTCGAGACGGATTGTGTGATTTCCAAACGGTGAGCCGACCCTCGTTGATCGAAGTCGCCTCAACCAGAAATCATCGTAGTGATTCACAATAGCCTTTCCCAGGTCCTACATTACCAACAAAAGCGTCTGATCGGTCTGTTTGCGGCTGTTCGAGCGCGGTGCGGTTTGGTCTAGCTAATTCGGCCGAAAAGCTTCTATGCAATGTACGTAGCTTCAAGAGCAATACGGCACTCGCAGTGGCACCCTGTCTTGTGCAGTAGTGTCACATCGTCGCCTTCCCTCCTGCCTTCGATAATAGCCCCTACTTTCCCAGGGTTTGCTGATGAACCCTGTGTTTGTCCGATAAGTAAGGTTGAGATAGTTCGCACACGGTTCAAACGATTTGGGAGGCATTTCGAACGGTTGAAGGACAAACCATAAAGGGTGAGATCAGCAAACCCCGGTATAACGATTGACCAAATGCAGGTTTCGAAGCGCGCAATCAGGCGAGTCGCGCGAGGTAGGGGCTAGTGTAGGGCGCTGGTTCGTGTCACCTTTGCACTGACTGGAATGTAGGGGCCAACGAAGAGCGTTTATTGGTCAATTTACGTCGCAAAGGCCGCGCGTTGCGATGAGGCGGCCGGCGTGATCAACGCCTTCACGTCGCCCATCTGAAGGCGAACGATCCCACGAAAATGTGCGACTGTGTGCGATCAGACTGGGGCGGGTGCGACTCTGCTCACCATGAATGCGTTTCACCTGAACCTTTTCACTGTTGCGCAGTGGTGGAAAGAAACCTGGGAATGGACTCAGGAAAAATCAAGAACCGCCATCTTGTTGGTGGAGGACAATATTCGCTTTACAGTATCGCCATAACAATTTCTTGCATCCACTAGGTTATGTACAGGCCAATCAAGCTCATGTCTAAATTAGTGCACTGTCCTCCAAGCGATAAAAATACACTCGAGTGGACTGCGTTCAAAAGCGTAAGCAATATCCATTATCACTTGACACCATCTGTGACCAAGGCAGCAGGTCTTTTGTCTATCACCTCGTCTATAAGCCCAAACGAGAGTGCTTCTGTAGGGCTCATGAAGCGGTCCCTCTCCATACTCTCAGCTGAAACGTGAGATAAAGCAGGTTACACGACACAGGCACCGGAAAGAGACAAAAAAAGGGGGAAATTGGCAACAGCCAAGTGGCAAGCGCCATCAAAACAAGCGTAGGCAACAGAAGGAGAAGGTAACAGCAGAGCCTTCACTCACCAATCACATCAACCTCCTTCCCTGTGTGCTTGGCATACAGCACGTTCAGCCGGCCCTTAGTCTTGATAATCTCCTCTGCATGGATGGCAATATCCGTGGCCTGACCCTGAGCGCCCCCTGACGGCTGGTGCACCATGAGCCGTGCGTTGGGTAGGGACCGCCTCTGCCCCGCCTCCCCTGCTGCGAGCAGCAGCGTGGCCATGGAGGCTGCTTGGCCCACACAGAGGGTGCTCACTGGACACTGGATGTACTGGTGGGTGGGGAGGGCAGGAAGGGGGGGCAACAGAAGAGCAGCACATAGAGTGTTGGGTGCTGCATATAATTTCCAGAGTCGCCTGCTGCGAGCAGCAGCGTGGCCATAGAAGCTGCTTGGCCCACGCATAGGGTGCTCACTGGACACTGGACGTACTGGTTGGGAGGGGGGGGGGGGGGGGGGGGGGGGGGGGGGGGGGGGGGGGAAGGGGGGGGGGGGAATTTGAAGGACTGTTTAGAGGAGCCTAGGGGATTTTGGGCTGCCATGCCGCGATTAGCAAACAAGGCCATGAATGGTGTTGACCATACCACAGTCTGACCTGCACATTCACCTGACACCTGCACACTTACATGCACGCGTGCTCACCTGTACACTCCTTCGCATGCTCAGTGCTCACCTGTACACTCGCCTGCACACTCCCTGCGCATTCTCCTGAACACTCACCCGCATGCATACTCGCCTGCACTCACTTGAACATTCACCTGCACACTAACTCGCACACTCACCTGCATGGTGTCGTATATGGCAAGGCCTGCTGTCACCAGACCGCCAGGAGAATTTATGTACATGTACACCTGCGTGGAGAGGGGGGGGGGGGGGAAACGCGTTATAAGGCGTCTCGGAACAAGTTTATGTGCACGTACAGAGTGAAAATCACGTTCTTAAGGCTTGATCGACCAGCTCTTACAGGTTTCTCGGGGTGCTCTGATTCTAAATACAGTAACTGAGCCACCACCAGTGATGCCGTGTCGTCGCCTATCGCGCCGTTCACGCAAACGATCCGCTCCTTCAGCAGCCGCGAAAAGATGTCGAATGCGCGCTCGCCACGTGGCGTCTGCTCCACGACCATGGGGACTAGATTGTAGTGCCTAGGGCTCCCAGGAAAGCACGACACGTCAGTGCCAGGGGAGGTCGAGTGGGGGGAAATGACAGCTGGCATGGTGTGTTGGCAGCTCATGATTGGCCGACGTATGTGCCGCGTCGCTGCAGTCGCGAGAAGCGAAGCTAGGCGGCGCGATGCCATTGGAGAGATGGTCGACACTACTTTCTGGGCGATGATCTACGTCGCGCTGTTATCTGGGCGATGGTCGCGGCAGGCCGACTTGCGCTGATCAACGGTTGGATGCTCAGCAGCAGCGGCTCACCGTTTAGGCCGCGCTACGTGCTAGTAGCTTTCTTCGGCCGAAGGAGCAAAAATGGCGCATCCGAAAGATCATTGACATTTAAATATATAAACTGGGCGATTGTTGTTTCATTGCTCGAGGTTCGGATGACCTTATACAGGGTGAAATTGTGAAGGTTGGCTTGACAACATCCAGGGTCTTTTCTGGTTGGGGAAAACGCTGGAAAGTGTTTTTCACCGCTCTGAAACGAGACGAAACTACTCAGCCTTAAAGATAACTTCTGGAACATCTCCTCAGCTGTCAGGAAGATTTTTTTCTGGTGCTGTTCGCCAGCACCAATATAACTGAAAACGACGGGATAACAACGGGATCAGGAAGGTGGGTCTCGCCTTCCTGATCCCGTCAGTTAGAGTTCGTTAACCTCCGTCAGCTTGGTCAGCCCGTGAAAAATGTGCCGAGCCTCACCAACCGTCCAAACCAATTAACAAAGTGGGCGTCTGGCGAACGCCCACTTTTGTACACCGACTTTTACGTTTCGACGGCATGTAGAAGCGGGGACGAAACTTCCTCCCCAGGCAAAACACCATCCCGTTGCAATGCCATCGTCATGCTGCGTTTTTCGAAGCACAGCGGTGGCACAGCGGTGGCACCGCGGACGCATTGCTGTGCAGGGGAACCCTCGAACAAGCCTTCATTTTGACACAGGGGGGTTCGGAAAACCCTAAAGGTGTTTGTGGAGTGTGAGTTGTGTTTGGAACTGAGCGCGGGGTGGGGGGAGTTGTGTTTGAGCGGGGTGTGTTTTATTTGCGTTTTTTACCCACGTTGAGCATTTTTAGGTCAGCGGGCAGCAGGTGGGTCAGTGATGTGCAAATTTCGCGCCATTGGGGGGAAGGTGGGGATGGACCTTCCCGACGCGGTTGCGAAATTTCTACTTTTGGGCGCGCGTAGTTTCTCGGGCGGCATTTCGCCCAAACCTCGGAGGAGGGTTCCACCCCCGTTTCCATATGCGGTCACGATGCTGATGCCGTCGTTTTCAATTTAAAAAACGATGTGCTGGCGAACAGCACCTCTGGGTCTCTGGCAACCGTCGATTCTAAGGTTCACCTCTGCTTAGTCCTCAATCAGCAGGTCAACAACCCTAGTTTGACCTTTTTGAGTCTCTTATTGAAGTTCCGCGATCTTACATCGACTCGTTTCCTTCCCTTCATCACCTGCTATTCGAATCGCAAACATCTGTTGACCACATTACCTTCACGTGTCACGCGCCCGGCCGGGTAGGCCGCATCGCGCCATGAGCGCGTCGGCGATGGCGGCGGGTCAGCCGCAGTTCCGCTACTCGCAACCGCCGTCGAAGGTGCTGCATGTGCGCAACCTGCCGTGGGAGGCGACGGAGGAGGAACTCGCGGAGCTCTGCAAGCCCTTTGGCCGCGTCGTCAACACCAAGACCAGCGTCGGCGCCAACCGCAATCAAGCGTTCGTCGAATTCGTAAGTCTTTCGAGCTCGTATGTTGGTTGAATTGAAGGTGCTGCATGTGCGCAACCTCCCGTGGGAAGCCACGGAGGAGGAGTTATCAAAAAGCTCTGCAAGCCGTTCGGCCGCGTCGTCAATACCAAGACCAGCGTCGGCGCCAATCGTAACCAGGCGTTCGTCGAATTCGTAAGTTTGCTTAGTTCGTAATTCGTCGAGGACGTAAGTTGGTCCTGACAGCATCCCGTTTCCTCCTGACACCATTCCGTTTTTTCCCCGATAGCGTTCCGTTTCTTCCTGATAGCATTCCGTTTCGTCCTGATAGCATTCCGTTTTTTCCCCGATAGCGTTCCGTTTCTTCCTGATAGCATTCCGTTTCGTCCTGATAGCATTCCGTTTTTTTCCCGATAGCATTCCGTTTCTTCCTGATAGCATTCCGTTTCGTCCTGCTAGCATTCCGTTTTTTTCCGATAGCATTCCGTTTCGTCCTGATAGCATCGCGCTTCTTCTGATAGCATTCCGCTTCTTCCTGATAACATTCCGCTCCTCCTAACATCCTGCTTCTTCTTGGCATGGCAGCATTTTATTCTACCCAAGTGCAATCTTGCTGTTTCCAAATGGCAATTCGTTTCACCTATCTTCACCGTTTCCTTGCAGGCGGATATGAACCAAGCCATCGCCATGGTATCATACTACGCCTCATCATCCGAGCCAGCGCAGGTTCGGGGAAAGGCGGTGTACCTGCAGTACTCGACGCGGCAGGAGATCACCACATCCAACAAGACCGGCGATTCCTCCTCCGGGAATGTCCTGCTTGTGACTATAGAGGGGGTTGAGGCTGGCGACGTGACTATAGACGTGCTTCACCTGGTACGTGTGTGCTCATGTGGAATAAAGGCTGCGCGCGCGTGCGTTGGTGTTGAGGCTTGCAGGCAGATTTATCAGCATTGTGAGCTCGCTTAAAGTTACCTTCTTGTTCAGCGTGTCTCGTTCCTCCACGTCATCTTCGTCACCCCACTGCTCCTCCTCCTCCTCCTCCTCCTCCTCCTCCTCCTCCTCCTCCTCCTCCTCCTCCTCCTCCTCCTCCTCCTCCTCCTCCTCTTCCTCCTCCTCCTCCTCCTCCTCCTCCTCCTCCTTCCCCTTCCCCCCCTCCCTTTCCTACTCTCTCACCCCGCTTCCTGTAAGTCAAGCACGGATACCACAAGGCCCATATGACCCCACAAGGTTCGTTCTGTTTCTGAAAGGAAATAATGAGCCGCAAAAACCCTTTCTGTGTGCAGGCTATCTTTCCTCGTTGAAGTGAACGGCTCAGATCGTCCCTCGCACGAGCGATGCGAATCCGAGCAAGATCCGTTCTGATTTCACCGTTTGTTCTCATAACCTTTTCTGACCCGCCCACCCTTCTCACCCTTCTCGCTCTCCTCACCCTCCCTAAGCCTTTGCTCCAACCCCCCTCGTTCAACTCAACCCAACCCGACCCACCCAACCCAACCCAACCCAACTCAACCCAACCCCCATAATTTTTGTGCTGATCGGTTTCAGGGAGTCTGCTCCTCCGCTCGTCGTGCCGCTTGTAGCTGGGAAGCTTAGCACTGCTGATTTAGCAGCTTTTCCTATGTACCATACATGCTTGTGCATATGTGCCTTCTTGTTGCATGCTTTCCTAGGCTTATGTGATTGAATATTGCAGCTTTCTACGTTTTGGAAGCAATCTCGTTGTAGTTTGGTTTGCTCTGTTTTTCTTCGTTCTAACAGTTCTGTCTTTTTCCATACTCGCATTCAGCTACGTATGCTCCGGTTTGTCAAAATATTTAGTAGATATGAACTGCTTTGAATGGTGCGCATAATCCTAAGTCGGTGTTGGAAATTACATTGTTCCCCCTCTGTATCCTGCTGCAACCTCTCATGTGCGCGTCAAATCGCAGGTCTTCTCAGCATTTGGGTTCGTCCAGAAGATTGCAACCTTCGAAAAAAGTGCCGGCTTTCAGGTCTGTGACAAGGCTTAAAGCCCAGCAACATCTCTCAATCAATCTAAATTGGTCTTGTCAGGTCCAGACCAGAGGCCTTGGGGTCCACGGGCTGCCATGTAAGTAACCCTGTCGAATCAACCAACGTGGCATTGACCCACGTTTGGTTGTTGCCATTTTTCCTCCTCCCATGGCCCGTGCAGGCACTGGTGCAGTATGGCGACCCAGAGACTGCCAACAGCGCCAAGACCTCATTTTTTAGTCGAACTCAAAAGTCAACCAACGTGGCGTTGACCCACGTTTGGTTGTTCCCATTTTTCCTCCTCCCATGGCCCATGCAGGCACTGGTGCAATATGGCGACCCAGAGACTGCCAACAGCGCCAAGACCTCCTTGGACGGCAGGAGCATTCCCAGGTGGGTATTCTCAGAGCACCTTCACATGTTCATGCTACCTTCACATGTTCATGCTTCCTACCAGTCACAAAAATACGAACAAATAATTTTGTGAGAGATGAAAAGAAAAGCAGGTCTACCCTACCGGTCATCATTTTAAAATCTTATGCTTCCGCCCCCCCCCCCACCCTCTCACCCCCCTTATCCCCCAGCTATTTGCTCCCGGAGCACGTGCAGGCGTGCAGTCTGCGCATCTCCTTCTCAGCCCACACAGACCTCAACGTCAAGTTCCAGAGCCACCGCAGCCGCCTCTCACCCCACCTTGTTTGTGTGTGCATGCACCCCTCTCTCCCTTCCCACCAGCTATTTGCTCCCGGAGCACGTGCAGACATGCAGTCTGCGCATCTCCTTTTCGGCCCACACGGACCTCAACGTCAAGTTCCAGAGCCACCGCAGCCGCGACTACACCAACCCCTACCTCCCGGTTTCCTCCTCCGCCACCGATGCCGGCGTGCAGGTACCACTGACTGCCGTAAAACAAACGCCCTGTTTCCTGCATCTACAGTCCTCCTCCTCTACTGCTCTCTTGTGTTTTCCCAATTCTCCTTTCGCCCACACGTTCCTATTTGCTTTGCTTTGTTCTTATCAATGAAGGGCGAACCAGGCAGAAGGAGCGCTGCTGACTAGCCCATGGGCAATCAGTGCTGGACGTTTTCTCCCTTCTTTGTGTTGTTTCTCAACCCTGTGCCTTCACCAGCTCACCCCAGGGCCTGTAGCAGCGGTGAAGGGCGAAGCAGGAAGCAACGTGCTGCTGGCTTCTATTGAAAACATGCAGTACCCCGTCACCATGGACGTGCTCCACGCCGTGAGTCACCCCTGGTCACCGTTTGGCACCGCTTTTCACCATTGGTCAACCATGCACACCATGTGACACCGCATTGCACCCCATACCTTGACTGTTTGCTGCTGGCGAGCATGGAGAACATGCAGTACCCCATCACCATGGGCGTGCTCCACACCGTGAGACACCGCTTCCCACCGTGAGTCACCCCTGCATGCTGTCGTCATCTCATACTGTGTGACTTATTGCTGCTGCCGGTTTCCCGGTTTCCCGGTTTCCCGGTATCCCGGTTTCCCGGTATCCCGGTTTCCCGGTATCCCGGTATCCCGGTATCCCGGTATCCCGGTTTCCCGGTTTCCCGGTATCCCGGTTTCCCGGTTTCCCGGTATCCCGGTATCCCGGTATCCCGGTTTCCCCGTTTCCCGGTTTCCCGGTTTCCCGGTATCCCGGTATCCCGGTTTCCCGGTTTCCCGGTTTCCCGGTATCCCGGTTTCCCGGTTTCCCGGTTTCCCGGTTTCCCGGTTTCCCGGTTTCCCGGTTTCCCGGTATCCCGGTTTCCCCGTTTCCCGGTTTCCCGGTTTCCCGGTTTCCCGGTTTCCCGGTTTCCCGGTATCCCGGTTTCCCGGTTTCCCGGTTTCCCGGTTTCCCGGTATCCCGGTTTCCCGGTTTCCCGGTTTCCCGGTTTCCCGGTATCCCGGTTTCCCGGTTTCCCGGTTTCCCGGTTTCCCGGTTTCCCGGTTTCCCGGTTTCCCGGTTTCCCGGTTTCCCGGTATCCCGGTTTCCCGGTTTCCCGGTTTCCCGGTTTCCCGGTATCCCGGTTTCCCGGTTTCCCGGTTTCCCGGTTTCCCGGTATCCCCGTTTCCCGGTTTCCCGGTTTCCCGGTTTCCCGGTATCCCGGTATCCCGGTATCCCGGTTTCCCGGTATCCCGGTATCCCGGTTTCCCGGTTTCCCGGTTTCCCGGTATCCCCGTTTCCCGGTTTCCCGGTTTCCCGGTTTCCCGGTATCCCGGTTTCCCGGTTTCCCGGTTTCCCGGTTTCCCGGTATCCCGGTATCCCGGTATCCCGGTTTCCCGGTATCCCGGTTTCCCGGTTTCCCGGTTTCCCGGTTTCCCGGTTTCCCGGTTTCCCGGTTTCCCGGTTTCCCGGTATCCCGGTTTCCCGGTTTCCCGGTTTCCCGGTTTCCCGGTATCCCGGTATCCCGGTTTCCCGGTTTCCCGGTTTCCCGGTTTCCCGGTTTCCCGGTTTCCCGGTTTCCCGGTATCCCGGTATCCCGGTTTCCCGGTTTCCCGGTTTCCCGGTTTCCCGGTATCCCGGTATCCCGGTTTCCCGGTTTCCCGGTTTCCCGGTTTCCCGGTATCCCGGTTTCCCGGTTTCCCGGTATCCCGGTATCCCGCTTCCCGGTTTCCCGGTTTCCCGGTATCCCGGTATCCCGGTATCCCGGTTTCCCGGTTTCCCGGTATCCCGGTTTCCCGGTTTCCCGGTTTCCCGGTTTCCCGGTATCCCGGTTTCCCGGTATCCCGGTTTCCCGGTTTCCCGGTATCCCGGTTTCCCGGTTTCCCGGTTTCCCGGTTTCCCGGTTTCCCGGTTTCCCGGTTTCCCGGTTTCCCGGTATCCCGGTTTCCCGGCTTCCCGGTTTCCCGGTTTCCCGGTTTCCCGGTTTCCCGGTTTCCCGGTATCCCGGTTTCCCGGTTTCCCGGTTTCCCGGTTTCCCCGTTTCCCGGTTTCCCGGTTTCCCGGTTTCCCGGTTTCCCGGTATCCCGGTTTCCCGGTTTCCCGGTATCCCGGTTTCCCGGTTTCCCGGTTTCCCGGTTTCCCGGTTTCCCGGTTTCCCGGTTTCCCGGTTTCCCGGTTTCCCGGTTTCCCGGTTTCCCGGTTTCCCCGTTTCCCGGTTTCCCGGTTTCCCGGTTTCCCGGTTTCCCGGTTTCCCGGTTTCCCGGTTTCCCCGTTTCCCGGTTTCCCGGTTTCCCGGTTTCCCGGTTTCCCGGTTTCCCGGTTTCCCGGTTTCCCGGTTTCCCGGTTTCCCGGTTTCCCGGTTTCCCGGTTTCCCGGTTTCCCGGTTTCCCGGTTTCCCGGTTTCCCGGTTTCCCGGTTTCCCGGTTTCCCGGTTTCCCGGTTTCCCGGTTTCCCGGTTTCCCGGTATCCCGGTATCCCGGTATCCCGGTATCCCGGTTTCCCGGTTTCCCGGTTTCCCGGTTTCCCGGTTTCCCGGTTTGTCGGTATCCCGGTTTCCCGGTTTCCCGGTTTCCCGGTTTCCTGGTTTCCCGGTTTCCCTTTTTCCCGGTATCCCGGTATCCCGGTTTCCCGGTATCCCCGTTTCCCGGTTTCCCGGTTTCCCGGTTTCCCGGTTTCCCGGTTGCCCGGTTGCCCGGTTTCCCGGTTTCCCGGTTTCCCGGTATCCCGGTTTCCCGGTTTCCCGGTTTCCCGGTTTCCCGGTTTCCCGGTTTCCCGGTTTCCCGGTTTCCCGGTTTCCCGGTTTCCCGGTTTCCCGGTTTCCCGGTATCCCGGTATCCCGGTATCCCGGTATCCCGGTTTCCCGGTTTCACGGTTTCCCGGTTTCCCGGTTTCCGTTTCCGTTTCCCGGTTTCCCGGTTTCCCGGTTTCCCGGTTTCCCCGTTTCCCGGTTTCCCGGTTTCCCGGTATCCCGGTTTCCCTTTTTCCCGGTATCCCGGTTTCCCGGTTTCCCGGTTTCCCGGTTTCCCGGTTTCCCGGTTTCCCGGTTTCCCGGTTTCCCGGTTTCCCGGTTTCCCGGTTTCCCGGTTTCCCGGTTTCCCGGTATCCCGGTATCCCGGTTTCCCGGTTTCCCGGTTTCCCGGTTTCCCGGTTACCCGGTTACCCGGTTACCCGGTTACCCGTTACCCGGTTTCCCGGTTTCCCGGTTTCCCGGTTTCCCGGTTTCCCGGTTTCCCGGTTTCCCGGTTTCCCGGTATCCCGGTATCCCGGTATCCCGGTTTCCCGGTTTCCCGGTTTCCCGGTTTCCCGGTTTCCCGGTATCCCGGTATCCCGGTATCCCGGTTTCCCGGTTTCCCGGTTTCCCGGTTTCCCGGTTTCCCGGTTTCCCGGTTTCCCGGTTTCCCGGTTTCCCGGTTTCCCGGTTTCCCGGTTTCCCGGTTTCCCGGTATCCCGGTATCCCGGTTTCCCGGTTTCCCGGTTTCCCGGTTTCCCGGTTTCCCGGTTTCCCGGTTTCCCGGTTTCCCGGTTTCCCGGTTTCCCGGTATCCCGGTTTCCCTTTTTCCCGGTATCCCGGTTTCCCGGTTTCCCGGTTTCCCGGTTTCCCGGTTTCCCGGTTTCCCGGTTTCCCGGTTTCCCAGTTTCCCGGTTACCCGGTTACCCGGTTTAAGGTGGAAAAAAACGGTTGCGGTAAAAAACGATTGAAAAGAACGATCGTTTTTTACGGTCAAGTTTGGGAAAAAAACGTCGTTTTTTTGTTAGGCCCAAAAAAAAATTCTGAAAAAAATAAAGAAAAAAAACCTAACAAATCCTCAGGGACCAACACTCTCTGGCAAGTCAGTGTTGATAAGTGTCTAGCCTGATTGCAATTAAAATAAAATATAGAAAGGTCGTTACAGCTCATCACTCTCTATCTAACACCATCGATGTCACTAGGGTCCCATGCGTTGGACCCGCCCCCCTCCTCCTCCTCCTCCTCCTCCTCCTCCTCCTCCTCCTCCTCCTCATCGTCTTCGTCAGCCGAACGCTTCTTCTTAAGCTTCTTGGTCGCCTTTCCCTTGTTTCCCTTCGTCACCTCTTTCTTCTTCCTCTTTCCGATGCTGCCAAGAGCTTCCCAGTCAATCACGCAATCGACATCACCTTCTTCCTCTTCAACCCGTGGTTCAGAGCCTTCGGCCTGTGGTTCAGAGCTTTCGATTGCCGTCGTCGTCACACTTTCTAGAGTGCTCTCGTTGAGCTTGCCTGCTGCTAGGTCTGCAATAAGTTTGGCGCGCACTTCCTGCTTCTTGTCGAATGCAGCCCTCGAACGCCTACTGAATGCCACCGTGGTGACATCGATCATGGTCTGAGCGCTCAGCCTGTTGCGGTCACGCCGCTGCACCCTTGCCATCGCAGACCAGCACCTCTCAACTTCCGACGCAGTGATAGGCTGTGATAACATTCTCACAGCCAAATCCTGCAGCTCGGGGAGTTCCCCTCCATACATCGCCCACCAATCCGCATGTGAGAGACGTCCACTCTCCACGAGCATCGCTGCGGCCCGTGCATCTTCCCCCCCCAGACGACCCTCACCTCTGTGGTACGTAGCAAGCTGGGCTTGCAACAAGATACGGCCTTGCACGTCACCTCCTCGTGCCTGCAGCACGGCATTGACCCCTTTGATGATCTCGGGGTCATTGCGGACTTCAATCGCAAGCTGGTTCTTCGGGTTAAGGAGCCAGCCGAATGCATGCATCGGGTTGTGCAACTGCTTATCCCATCTGCGCCCGATGATGCCCTTGATGGCCGCCAAAAACTTCGACCTCTCCTTCCCGGCGAGCACTTGGCTGTGACGCCTGAAGAATGTCGCTGCAAAGAAAGACATAATACAATTAGGGCACGAATCTGGTTTAGGGTAAGACGGAACTTGTAATGGGTGTGCAACACTGTTTACCTGCTCCCTCTGCCGCCTCATTGACCGCCACGGTCGCCTCGAGCATCATCCCATAGATAGATCCCATCACAAGAGCTCTTGTGTCGACTGCTCGTAGCACATTGTAGATCGGCATCATCAGTTTCTGCACTGATTTGACCGATTCCCAGAAGATATCATCCAGAAGGAGTTTCCGGATTTTCTTCGCATCTTCGGTCTTAGACACTGCCACCTCCTTCCATTGGTCACTGATGACCAGCTGTCGAAGCTGTTCCTTGACCTCCAAGAACCGGGTGACCATGATCACCTGCGTGCCAAATCTGGTGGTACCTGGCCGAACAAGCTCAAGCTTGCTGAAGATCGTGCGGAAAAGGGCAACAGCGCTCGCACTTCCCTTGACCATCATCACGATGCGATGGACCTGGGTGAGAACTTTCTTCACAATGCCGATCTTACCCATGTCGTGGAGCATGAGATCGAGACAATGGGCAGCACAGTTGGTGAAGAAAATCGACGGGTAACCCTCACTGAGAATTGCGGCAGCACTCTTGTTATTACTTGCGTTGTCCATGACCACCTGAATCACCTTGTTGTCCCCCACCTTCACGATTGACGTCCTGATGAGATCAGACAGGTATGAACCTGTCTTCTTCGACAGCTTGGAATCGACAATGTTGACAATCACTGGTGCAGTGTCGCTGTGCGCCAGCACACACACCAAGCCGCGACTCTTCAAGCACGACCATCCGTCGACTGAGATGGTGCACGACGTCGTTGCCCAAGAATCTGTCAAGGGCCGTACGAGTTCTTCCGTCTCTGTCTTCAATCTGGCGAGCAATGGGCCCGCGACTTTGTAGGCAGACGGGAGTGTGTAGGGTCTCCTAAAACTCACTAACGCGTTCAGAAAGTTCTGGACCGCAACAGATCTGTGGGGTGTGGTATGAATGCCAGCAAAGCATAATATTAACAAGGTGAGGAGGAGCGTTGCAGCAGCAGCCAAATCATGATGGGCACGAGGGAAGATGGGGAGGGAAGATGTCCATGGAAGAAACATGGCACAAGGGTTAAGCGTTTCCACTCACTCAGAGACCCGAAACGCCCAATCATTCTCTGCCACCGCAGTCACCCAGAGCAGATCGAGCTGCTCACGGCCCTTTTCGTCCGTGACATCACGGATGTCGAGCTGGCGACCCTTCTTAGGGCCGTTCCCCACCAAGGATGTTGAGCTGCTCGAATTGCCCGTAGACGTTGCAGTCTTGAGGCGGAGATTCACCGCAAAGTCAGACTTACAGACCCCTATATTTTTCGGCTGACCTTTCTCGACCCCTAAAATGTGGTCTCTGATTCGTGTAGCGCTTGCAGGAATGACAGTGGGTTTGTCCTTAGGGCAGTGAATGCACACATAGCCGACTTTCCCGTCGTTGTCAGTTACCTCCTTCACGTGGTCCCACATTTCAGACCGTGCTCTAGGCATTGTGGATGAAAAACGGGCCTACTCGAACAAGAACTAGCTAGAATGGACGTGGAGTGCTGAAGACAATGGTGTGGTGGCTACTAATAACAACAGATATCGTCCGTCGGCAAAAGGCTTGCAGCTTTGCTGGGAGTATGCGTTCACGCCGGGCGTTGGATACTATCAGAGAGACTGGGCGTGCTTCGCGCTAGTCCCGTGGAATTCGTGTCGGACACCACGAATTCAGAATTTGCGTTACGGGAAGTGAAAGTGGGTAAGATGTGGCAACACTTGGAAGTCACGTCGCAGGCCCAAATGTTAAAGTTTCGCTGACGTGCAGCAACAAAATAACGTGTCGCAAATGCAACTGTAATTCTTCGCAGCGCTGCATTCATACGTGCGCTGACGCTTTTATGACGCGCGCGAAAAAAGCGAGAGCAAACTTTCCGATGCGAAACATTTTTCACGTCGCAACCAACCCTAGCATGACGAATTGATGCGTGCGTCAATTACCTGCGGTTCGAGGAACAAACAGAAGCAATTTGGGTGTACAACTTGGCACGTCGCGTCGCAGGTCTTGACATTCGTGTTTCGCACATGCACGAAATCATTTTTAAGGGTGCACGAAGTGGCCTCGAGGCTTTGCGAAATCAGCGAGAGCAGGGAAGCGAAGTGTTGGCATGCCGCGCCTCGAAGGTGGGTCCCAATTTTTGCATGTCGCGCCTCGAACGTGGGTCTAAATTTCTGACCCACGATTCCTCTCTGTACTGGGTGGGTTCACTTGAACCCACATGCATGTGCTCCCTCATGAATCCTCCCGCTACCTCTCCCCTTGTGTTGCTTGTGTATACAGTGAAACCCTTCTCTGCGAGTTGTGCGTTATCCGGAGATAATCGTAACTGTAAATTGTGGTACAAAAAAACGATCGAAAAAAACGATCGTTTTTTTCCACGGAAAAAGGACTAAACAATATTCTCGTTTTATTCCGTTTTATACGATCGTAAATTACGATATCGAAAAAAACGACAAAAAAAAAAAAGAAAAAAACGTCGTTTTTTTGCACCTTGCCCGGTTGCCCGGTTGCCCGGTTTCCCGGTTTCCCGGTTTCCCGGTTTCCCGGTATCCCGGTATCCCGGTTTCCCGGTATCCCGGTTTCCCGGTTTCCCGGTTTCCCGGTTTCCCGGTATCCCGGTATCCCGGTATCCCGGTTTCCCGGTTTCCCGGTTTCCCGGTTTCCCGGTTTCCCGGTTTCCCGGTTTCCCGGTTTCCCGGTTGCCCGGTTTCCCGGTTTCCCGGTTTCCCGGCTTCCCGGTTTCCCGGTTTCCCGGTTTCCCGGTTTCCCGGTTTCCCGGTTTCCCGGTTTCCCGGTTTCCCGGTTTCCCGGTTTCCCGGTTTCCCGGTTTCCCGGTTTCCCGGTTTCCCGGTTTCCCGGTTTCCCGGTTTCCCGGCTTCCCGGCTTCCCGGCTTCCCGGCTTCCCGGCTTCCCGGTTTCCCGGTATCCCGGTTTCCCGGTTTCCCGGTTTCCCGGTTTCCCGGTTTCCCGGTTTCCCGGTTTCCCGGTATCCCGGTATCCCGGTTTCCCGGTTTCCCGGTTTCCCGGTATCCCGGTATCCCGGTATCCCGGTTTCCCGGTTTCCCGGTTTCCCGGTTTCCCGGTTTCCCGGTTTCCCGGTTTCCCGGTTTCCCGGTTTCCCGGTATCCCGGTATCCCGGTATCCCGGTTTCCCGGTTTCCCGGTTTCCCGGTTTCCCGGTATCCCGGTATCCCGGTATCCCGGTTTCCCGGTTTCCCGGTTTCCCGGTTTCCCGGTTTCCCGGTATCCCGGTTTCCCGGTTTCCCGGTTTCCCGGTTTCCCGGTTTCCCGGTTTCCCGGTTTCCCGGTTTCCCGGTTTCCCGGTTTCCCGGTTTCCCGGTTTCCCGGTTTCCCGGTATCCCGGTATCCCGGTTTCCCGGTTTCCCGGTTTCCCGGTTTCCCGGTTTCCCGGTATCCCGGTATCCCGGTATCCCGGTATCCCGGTATCCCGGTTTCCCGGTTTCCCGGTTTCCCGGTATCCCGGTATCCCGGTTTCCCGGTATCCCGGTTTCCCGGTTTCCCGGTTTCCCGGTTTCCCGGTATCCCGGTTTCCCGGTTTCCCGGTTTCCCGGTATCCCGGTTTCCCGGTTTCCCGGTTTCCCGGTATCCCAGTATCCCGGCTTCCCGGTTTCCCGGAGACGCGGCGTTCATCAGTATTAAGTCACCATGGACGTGCTCCACACCGTGAGTCACCCATCCCACTGTGGATCACTGTTTTACACCGTCATGAGTTAACCCTGCTGCCGTGCACACTGTTGACGATTGATATACCAGCCCACTGTTCTCGTTCCCACTGAAGAGCCGAAGCACAGTCATAGTAGCATGTTGTCCCCCCATGAGTGCGAGCTGTGTTTCCATCTTCCTACTCTTTACTCTCCCTCCCACTCCTACTCTCTCTCCCACTCTTTCGACTCTCCTTCCCACTCCTCCTCTTCCTCCCACTGTTTCAGTCCCAGTTTTCCAGCCATTTCTCATTCTCTCTTCTGTCTCAATTCTTGACATATGCTTTGGTGCAAGTATCACTCCATCCCACTGTGTCATTCTCTTTCTCTGCGTGCCAACAGGTCTTCTCAGCATATGGCGTGGTGCACAAGATTGCCATCTTTGAGAAGAGTGCTGGATTCCAGGCGCTTGTCCAGTTCCCAGGTTCGTTCCCTGGCTAAATTGCAGGTTACTGCAAAGTTTTTTTTTTTTTTTTTTTTGGCTGGCACATCGCTTCTTGGTAACGCTCTGCACATGTGTGTGTGTGTGTGACACACCACAGCCATCCCATCCCTCTCTCATCCATTCTTCCGTTCTTTCACCCCTCCATTCCGCAGACATAGCAGCGGCCACATCAGCCAAGGATGCTCTGGAGGGGCACTGCATCTACGAGGGGGGCTACTGCAAGCTGCGCATCTCCTTTTCCCGCCACACCGACCTTAATGTCAAGGTGAGGTGTGGTGAGGCGCGGTGGTGAGGAGTGAGGCAAAGCAAGGTACGTAGTTGGCTCTCAGTGCGTGTACTACGAGCTGCGCATCTCCTGCTCACGCCCTCGTCAATCTCTTGTCCCTCTCGTCCCTCTCGTTGTCCTGCCTTTACCCCTTCAATCCCCCCCTCCTTCTCAGGCCAACAACGATCGCAGCAGGGACTTCACTCGCCCAGACCTGCCCACAGTCGCCCCCATCCCTGCTCCCTCCACCACCGCCACTACCACAGCCGGTATCCTCTCTCCTAACATCAGTACCACCGCCGCTGCCGCCACCCCCATCACCACGTCCTCCCCACCCATCCTCTCCTCCTCCCCATACTCCCCCGCTGCCCCTCTCGCCCCCTCTACCGCCCCACCTGTCCTCCCCACTCCTGGTGCCCCTGCACCCTACTACCCCCCCGCCCCCTCCCCTGCCGCCCCACCCTCCTCTGCGCCGCCCATTCTTGCCCACCACAACCGCCCAGCAGCCTATCCTGCCACCCCTCCCAGAGGGCCCCCTCCCCATGCTCCTCCTCCCCATAGCCCTCCTTTCCACGGTCCCCCTCCCCCCCACGCCGGCCCTCCCCACGGTCCCCCTCCCCACGGTCCCCCTCCCCATACTCCCCCTCCCTACAATCGAGGTCCCCCTCCTGGTCCCCCTCCCCACAGCACCCCGCCCAGAAACTTCCCCCCCAGCCCTTATGGCCCCCCCGGTCCCCCCCAAGGGTCCCCCCAAGGCCCCCCTTTCCGCGGCCCTCCCCCTCCCGGGCCTTACCCTCCCGGACCTCCTGGTGGGCCTCCTCCCGGACCAGGTGGTCCGGGGCCTGCCGGGCCTCCGTACGGACCTCCTAGGCCCGGTGGTCCAACCCCGGGGCAGTTTTACCCTCCCCCTGGTGGGCCTCCCCCATATGGCCCTCCCCGTGGTCCCCCTCCCCCGATGCCTGGGCGTGGTCCCCCTCCCCCTATGATGGGGGGACCCCCTCCCCCAGGTGGCCCTCCCCCTGGCCCTCCTCCCCCTGGGCGCCCCCCCCCACAGCCATTCCCCCCAGGCGCTGGTCCCCCTCCCCCCGGCATGGGGGGAGGCCCCCCTCCCCCTGGAATGCCCCCTCCTCCATACATGGGGGGAGGGGGCCCTCCCCCTGGTCCCCCAGGTATGCCTCCCCCTCCTGGCATGGCAGGGGGGCCTCCCCCTCCTGGGTATCCAGGGGGACCGCCTCCCCCAGGTATGCCTCCCCCTGGTGGCCCGCCAGGGATGCCACCTCCACCTGGATATGGTCCACCTCCCCCTAGATATGGACCAGGAGGACCGCCTCCTCCCGGGTACAGATATTAGTATCTAGAGACGAAAGCGGCATTGCTCGACAAGCAGCACATGTAGCTAGATTTCTTGCTTATACAACTTTCTTTGTTTAGCTCGTATATGATTTTACTGGTGGTATCCCAGTGTGTGACAATGCTCTGATGCATTGAGAAAACTGGATGTATTTCCAAATGAACATAGATTGTAACATGATGGGAACTCTTATGTTATAAGCGTACGAATAGCATCCTTTAGTGAACGATTTTTTCCTCAGGGCCACGTCTTGGTGACGTGTATACCCCATCCACCCAGCGCATTCTTGGCGACCAAAATGTTTTGATTTCGACAGGCAAGGTGCCAGCTGGGCAAGTAAGAGCCCTGCTGGCAGACAATTCAGCAGTTTCGAGAGTACCCGGGGTGTTCAAACAAATGGTGGGCAAAACGGCATACTCTAAAATGATTTAAACGTATTGTATTTGGTATAAACCAACGTCAATCTCATTCCAAACAAAATACCGACATCATCCTTTTGAGATTTACCTGTCTGTACTTTCCTGCCCCAAAGCTCCACAACATCGCACAAACTCGCGACAACGTGTCATCTGCGGTGGCCAGGTAGGATTCAAAATTTCCCTTCCGCAATCAGCGCATTTCGCTCCTCATCAAACGCGGTTACGCCGTGCAACAAGCATATCCTCAATCGATGAGTGTATTTCTTGGTTGCAGTCGAGGCGACGACCTGAAGAACGGCTCCCATTTGTTGAAAGCATCAGTTTCTCTCAGTGCTCCCATTCTCGTGCTCGGTAGCTAGTGTCGCATCGAATCTGTCTTTCGATAGTGTCATTCCGCTGTCATTGTGCTACATTTTCTCGTCAGGAATTACGAGTCTCGAATTAACAGGTACAATAAATTCCTCTCATATCATCAATTCTAGTTTATCTCCATTCTTAAGCCGAAGCGCCACCTCGAACGCCATGGCGCTGTGTTCGTGTCCCAAGGCGCTGACGAGTATGGTCGTGTACGCGGACGAGAATTCCGGCCACGTGCACCTCTGCCTACCGTTCTACGTTGACGTCTGCGGCGAGTGCCACCTCTCGCTATATCGCGGATGCTGCTGCAGCGGCGCGCGCACGCTACACAACCACCCCGCGGAGATTCAGGAGCGGCGCGAGCTGATGGCGAAGGTAATGGCGGAGCTGATGGCGCGCGCGCAGAAGCGGCGAAAGATGAAAGCGCGCGAGGCGATCGCCAAGATGCAGGCGGCTAAGGAGGCCAGAATCCAACACGTGGACAAAGGTACGACCATTGATAGTTAATCAAAATTCAAGGTGTGGTACGTTAAGATGCGAATGCAATTCGTCAATTGATTTTCACGAGGTTTGACGTATACACATATCATAGCCTTTTTTAAACCGTTATGTTGGATTGTTATTTAGAACGGGCGTGTTGGCTGGAGGAATCTGGACCTTCGTTTGTCCTGACGTCTTCATCAAATTCCTTTAAGCTCAGAGATTTATGTCTCGTGGCTGGTCCAATCTTCGTTTCTCCCTTCCCCACGCTGCCAATGCCAGACTCGTTGATGCGGGCTCTCTCAAAGGGCGACGAATATCCGCCCACCAAGGCGCATGCTGTTCACCCCCACACGGTACGCCCTATCTCAAGCCAGCCATGCGCTTTAACCGTCCCACTCTTGCCCGCCATTTTTTTCCGCCACGTGCGTTGTTTCACTCTGCCTTACCCTCCTCTTCTCCCACCCAACCTGCCGCTTCTCTGTCCCACCCGCCGCTTTCGCCCATCCTTATCTGCCTTATCTTTCACCCACCCCCTACCCACCTGCCGTGCCTTCCTGAGGTGCAGCCGAGGGAGGTGGTGACGCGCTGCTGGTCGCCCGCCATGGAGTGCAGGGCGCAGCGCATGCGCGTGCAGCAGCCACGTGCCGTGCACTGATTGGCCTCACCTGTTGAAATTCCTGACATATTCTATAGAAGCTCTTAGCCACCATTGATACTGCTTGGTGTGGGTGTTGCATGTGTAAAACTTTTCCTGTACATACTGTAGTGGTGCATGTGCTACCTTCACCAACCCATGGCACTTGTAAACTGCTGTAGTAATTTGTGAAAACGGTTCAAAACGCACTATCCATTTCTTTCGTACACTATCTTCTACTCTGCGTCCCTGAATTCCTTATAACGCAGGTAATTAGTGGGTTATGCACTGAAACATGGACAACCGAATGCACTCTCATACAAACACACATGATCATGTGCCTCACTGAACCACGCATACAGTACGACACCCATAGCAAGGAAAACAAAACAATGAATCATCCCATAGCAAGGAAAACAATGACAATGAATCATCCCATAGCCCTTCAGGACAAGGCAAACGAGTCCAGGATGTGTTTCAGCAGCGGCCTGCCATCAAAGAAAAAGGCCTCCGTGCCCCTCACCCTGCAAACATGCACAGCACCGTTTGATACCCCTGCACACAGCAGCAGGTGCTGAATATCCGCCTTGTGATCCCCCAAGTCCTCCGGATGAACCACCAGCTCATACCGGAAAAACTTCCCCCCAGCAGAAATTAATTCTTCTGCCCAGATGACAAATGCTGGGGCTGCTCGGGCAGCATGAGAAGTTTGTGAGCGTGCCCGAGCAAGGCTGGGCATGGACGGGAGGGCAGCCTGGGAGGTCTGCTCTCGACCACTCGCCCCAGAAGGGACGCTTCTCTGACTGGAAGATTGAGAGAGCCGATCTCTTCCTGAGCCTTGCCGTTGGGAGGGGGATTGGTGGGATGGGTGAGAGGATGATGGGTCGGTGGGTGGTGATGTGGGGCTTCCAAAGATAGAAGAGAACGTTGCTTCGCCTCTGATGTGGCTGCCACTCTCGACAGTGTCTGTAACTGAATCAACAGCAGCAGCAGCAGCAGCAGCAGCAGCACCAGCAGCACCAGCAGTGGTAGCAGCAGTAGCAGCACCCATAGCCGCAGCTGCAGTGGCACTAGTGGTAGCAGAAGAGGGGGCAGCAGGGGGCGGCTGGAACGGCGCAGCAACTGATGCTGCTTCAGGCAACGAGAACGAGACAGACCTCTTAACCCCTTCAGCCAAAACCAGAGGCTTACTAGTGCCTGCACCACCAGCCTTGCTGCTGCTTCTGCTGCTGCCCGCACCACTGCTGCTACCAACCTTGCTGCTCACACTCACGCCAGCGGCAAGCTCCGGGCAGATATTATCCCACTCGGTCAGCAGAAAATTCATCGGGTCGCCGAATTCGGTCAGCGACAAAATTCCGGACGGGCGGACCGAGAAACAGATCACGTCGAGCTCTGCTACAGGATCGCCGTCTATAGTCACATCCGAGTCACTAAACTTCACCAGCACATGGTCTTCAAACGCGGATGGAAGCTCCTCTATCCAGTTTCTCGGCACACTTAGTGAAAATCCAACTCCTCGGTAGAAAAAGCAGGGGATTCCCTCCATTGCCTCCTCCTCATCAACACTTAGCTGCTCGGATATGTGCTGGTCTCTAAACGCTCTGCCGCCGAACAGAGGCTTTAAGTAATGCTGGTCGAGCCATTTGAACCACTTGTGGAGGCCGGAGGGGGGGCCAAGAGAGAGGGAGTGCGATCGCTGCATGTATAGAAGGTCGTTGAGGCTGCGACCGCCTATAAGGGGGACGTCTAAAGAGGGGACAGTGCGAATGGAATAATGGTGCCCTAATTCCCCCTCTGCTTCGGCTGCGCCTGCTTCAGTGTGTGGGTGTGAGTGTGAGTGTGGGTGCGAGTGTGGGTGTGCGTGTGGGTGGGAATGTGGAGGGGAGTGTAAGGGAGTGTTACCATGAGAGGACCCAGCCAGAGAGCCACGTGCATGTTTGAGAGTGGGCGGATGGGCGGCAGAGAGGCCCAGCGCGCGCAGAAGAGGACAAGTAGAGCCGCCCATGACGACGGTGGTGAGCACAACGACAAAGAGGGTGGTGGAGATGATGGCAGGGTTGCGCTGCGGCATGTTGAGGGCGAGGGCAAAGGCAATGGCGCCCCTTAACCCGCTGAGCCACATTATTAACACCATTTTCGTAGGGATCTTGTTGGCCCTGCGTGAGAATCAGGAAAACACAGGGGGCACAGTGGTGGAGATGATGGCAGGGTTGCGCTGCGGCATGTTGAGGGCGAGGGCAAAGGCAATGGCGCCCCTTAACCCGCTGAGCCACATTATTAACACCATTTTCGTAGGGATCTTGTTGGCCCTGCGTGAGAATCAGGAAAACACAGGGGGCACAGTGGTGGAGATGATGGCAGGGTTGCGCTGCGGCATGTTGAGGGCGAGGGAAGCGAAGGCAATGACGCCCCTTAACCCGCTGAGCCACATCATTAAGATCATGTTGGCGGGGATTTTTGGCCCTGGGGTGGGTAGGGGAACGCAGGAAAACGGAGGGAAACACAGAGAGGCGTAGGGGCAGGGGAGAGAGTGGAGGAATGTTGAGCGCGAGGGCGAAGGCAATGGCGCCTCTCAGGCCACTGAGCCACATCATCAGAATCATGTTGGTGGGGATCCTGTTGGCCCTGGGGTGGGAACAAGGGGAACGCAGGGGGAAAACACAGGGGAGAGTAGGGGCAGGGGCGAGAGTGGAGGCATGTTGGGATCTTGTTGGTTCTGGGCGCATGGGAATGCACGAGGGGTGGGCACAGGAGCATGTGGGGGCAGGGGAGAGAGAAAATTTGAAGGCATGTTAAACAGAGATGAATAAGGCGTGAACAGGGGAAGGGATCGAGGGGAAAACGGAGACAGAATAGAATGAGGGAAAGAGGGGCGTACTGTGAAAATTTGGCTAGTTCTGGGTTGACTCGAAAGTCACAGAATGAGAGGGAGGGACTTACTGCGTGCAATTGGAGAGGAAGGAGAGAGGGAAGACGTTGAAAGCTCGGGATATGAGGCAGAGGGGAATGGCGGAGAGCAGCAGGCCCCAGTCGATGACATGCTGCATCACCACCACCTGCCAGGGCGAGAGATGGTGTGAGACACGGAAGAACGGGATGAGGATACACATGCAATGCAGCTTAGAGATCGACTGAGGGTATTGCAGAGAGGAATGGCGGGGAGCAGCAGATCCCAGTCGATCACATGCTGCATCACCACCACCTGGCGGGATAGATGGGATGAGGCATCGCAGAGAGGGATGGGGGTACAGATGGTATGAGTGTGATGGCGGGGAGCAGCATACCCCAATCAATCACATGATGCATCACCACCACCACCTGCCGGGATAGAGATGATGTGAAGCTTAGAGATGGTAGGGTGCATGTGAGAGAGGGGTCGTGACACCCAATGATGCATATGGTGCGATGCAGAAAATGCACAGCACACGGCATTGGTGCCAACAAACGCAAGAAGCGCAGAACTTAACTGCATAAGAAGGGACAAGAAACTTCAAGGTTCATGCATAGTTTGAGTTGGCTCAAAACACAAACCCCCAGTCCCCCCCCTCCAGCACTCACTTGCATGCCCAGCTCAGCGGCGTACCTGCATGCCAAGGTAGGCGAAGACGAACATCTCTGCCATGAAGGAGAGTGCTTCAAACGCGTACTTGCTGCTAATCTTGGATGCGTGTGAAATGTTGTAGTACCTGCGGGTGGTGACAACAAGGTAACAAGGTGACATGGTAACAAGGTGACATGGTAACAAGGTGACATGGTAACAGCACTATGATTCAGAATCTCCTGCATTGCAACAATGGTTTGGTACTTGCTGCTGATCTTGGACGCGTGCGAAATGTTGTAGTACCTGCGGTTGGCAAAGTGGTAACAGCGTTACACCTCAATAAAACAACCGTGCTAGGCAAGAGTGCTAGGCGTAGCACAAATGTTATGTTCTCCAACACACATTGTGGGCGCGGTGTCAATATTTGTCGCGCACTAAGTTCATCACCGTATTATGAAGCAATACTTGTACTATACCCGTAATCCGTCCTGCATACGAAATGAGACGCCGTGCCCGTAGTGTGCATTGCATAGGATGTGAGCGGGCATACCCGTAGTGTGCATTGCATATGCCACAGAAGAAGAGCGCCATGATGCCGGAGAGAGAGAGCATCTCAGCGACCGAGTAGGAGAGGTAGCCCGAGACGAGAACGAGGGAGAGCTCGAACTTGGAGAACTCGCTGTTGATGTCGATGAAGCGCAGGGCGAGGGCACAGAGGAGGGACACGAGGATTCCTAAAAGGATGGAGCCCACACTGATGCCCAGAAACTGGACTGCTCCGTGGGGCCGAGTGGGAGGGGAGGAGGGGGTGGGTGAGGTGAGAGGGAAGTGGGGTGGAAAGAGGGCCTGGAGATGCACGAGAGAGCGCAGAGGAGGGAGACGAGCATACAATGGGAAACTACACGCATTGCAATGGAAAATCACATGAAATACCGATAGCGGTGGCAATGCTAGCGAAGGAAAACTGGTAAGGTGAAGGAGGCGAGTTATGTTCTTGCATGGATGGATCGATATATGCATGCGAGAACGTACCAATGGCAGTGGTGATGCTGGGCATGGAGAACTCCTGGTTGGTGAAGGAGGCAAGTTTACATATTTGCATGCATGAATTGATGTATGCTACAACGCACCTATCGCAGTGGCGATGCTGGCCATGGAGAACTCCTGGTTGGTGAAGGATGCAAAGGTGCGGAAGAGCACGATGGAGACGGCATCGTTCACGAGGCTCTCTCCAAACACCAGATTGTAGAGCAGCGTTGGCGCCTGTACGTCTGCCACGTGGCAGCGAGGTATGCCACGTGAAGATAAAAATAAATAAATGAGCAATAACGGACGCACGAGTATGGGTGACAGGAGGTTGTGGCAAGGGTGGGTGGGTGACCGTGACCTTCGATGATATGGCTAAGGGCAATGTTCCACGCCCTAATGTCTCATGGGTTACGTCTCATGACTGAAGTTTCATAATTGATGTCTCATGATCAATGTCTCATGACAAAGTTCCATGACTAATGTCTCATGGCTAATGTGTCATGACTAATGTCTCATGGCTAATGTGTCATGACTAATGTCTCATGGCTAATGTGTCATGACTAATGTCTCATGGCCAATGTGTCATGACTAATGTCTCATGGCTAATGTGTCATGACTAATGTCTCATGGCTAATGTGTCATGACTAATGTCTCATGGCGGGGTGACTCATGACTAATATGTCATGTCTAATGTCTTATGGCTAATGTCTCATGACCAATGTCTCATGACAAGTGTCTCATAATGACTAACGTCTCATGACTAATGCCTCGAGGTTAATGTGTCATGACAAATGCTTCATGATCGAAGTCTCATGACATGACTACTGTCTCTATGACTGATTTCTCATGACCCATGTCTCAAGTCAACTGCACGTGATACCTTGCAGAATTGAGAGGGTAGCAACAGGGTCAATGGCGGAAATGAGCGATCCGAAAATGAGCGACTCGAGGAGAGGCGAATCTGACGTTATGTGGGTCACAATGCCAGCTCGGACGAGGGAGTACGTGGCAAGACCATACACCAGCGTGGATATAATTGTTCCCACAACAGCAAAGAGGGTGATGGTCCAGAAATTGCGGAAAAAATCCTGCCAGCAAGCATAGAAATGTCAGCAAAAGTGGAACTTGGATTTTGTCAGTCAGAACACCAACTGCTAAATTCAGACCAGAGTTATCTACTAAAGGTTGAGTCTGCTGAAGGTGAGAGATCAATTAAAAGCTGACGCGCAACCATTGCTGAGAGCGATCCTGAATGAAGCATTTTCCATCGTTAAAGCCAGGTAAACGCGCATCATTGCCGTACTTTCTTCTTCAAGGCGTAACCGGCGTTGAAGATGATGATTGGGAGGAGGCCGTAGAAGAAGATCTCCGGGCTGAAGGTGAACGCCAGATCGTCCTCCAAGACCAGCGACAGCACGCCGAACACCATTCCCAGCACCAGCGCCGCCGCTGCCATTCGAAACAAGCACAGACAGAGGTTGGTTATATCGTCAGAAAACAACTGAATCTGCCGAATTTGAAGGGTTTTGGATAAGATATTGGTGAATTGAATCCGTGAAGTAAAGGAATCTACGGGATGAGCGGGATTCAGGCAAGTGCCATGCCTCGTTTGATTCCCGATAGTAGTCTCACACGACTCAGGAAAGTAAACCCAATGGAGCTTCTTGGAGATGTAGGCAACGAGCATGGTGGTGGCCATGAGGAAGGAACACGCGAGGATGTCTGTCGACGCGCTCCCTGACAGCACCAGCGACACGCTAGCTGCTGCGTGTCCCACGTTTCCCGCGTTTTCCGCGTTTCCAGCCATGACCGCGATTCCCGGCGCAGGATCCATGGTCGAATTTATCATCTTCGCAGGTCACGCTAACTCGTATGTATATAAAATCCCCGCATGGCGTGTTCCTATCAAGCGACGCGAGCGTGCGTCCGTGCGTGTTCCTATCCGTTCAAGCTCGGCATTCCGCCCTTAAAGTTCAGGCCGGTGCTGGTGCTGGTGTGGCAGGATAAGAATATTCGAAGAGACTGGGGGGGACCCTCGGGAGTATCATTCGTTGTCCTCGTTAAAGATCAAAGGACTCCCAGCATTCAGTGAAGCCCATGTTTTATTACTTATATTCTGCATATTTTGACGCACAGAGAGCCATCAGGCTGCATACAGTAGGTGCAGCAAGTTATCAAAGTGGACGGCTCCATGTTGCAATGTTTGCGCATCCCAAGAAGTAGCGGTAATTAGTGCTGACATTAGCTAACAAGTACCGTATAGCTCCCCATGATAATTTTGACAATCGAGTTTCAAATAAAACTAGTGCCTGGAAACTCCTCATGCGGTAATACCGTAACAATCACCTTTCTGCGCCATTTCACACAGACTGCTCTTCTCAATTATACGGTACCGTAGTTTGCATCATCACCTGGTCAACACAAAACTATCATTCCTCGTCTTCCAGAATGGGCCGGCTCCTGCCACGACCACCAAGGCCCCCACTTGGTCTTCTTAACCCACCACCACCACCACCAACACCAGCACTAGCATCAACCCCAACACCAGCAGCAGTGCCCATTCGACCCATCCTGAAGCCACTCCTCCCACCTCTGCCAGCCCCACCAGCGGCACCGCCCCCACCAACCCCCATACCCCCCCCTGCTTCCATACCCTCTCTTGCTTCCATTCCTTCCATACCTGGTCGCCCCCTCACTCTCCCCGCCCTGCTCCTGCCCACCCCACGTCCCACCCTGCCGCCCCCCATTTCATCTGCATCCCCACTCTCCCCAAACGAGCCAGTCCGTTGCAACGGACCATCATCCATGCCTGCGCCGCCCATGCCCGAACCTCCCATGCCCGCACCTCCCATGCCCGAACCTCTCATACCCACACTCCCCATGCCCGAACCTCCCATTCCCGCACTTCCCATGCCTGAACCACCCAATCCTGTACCTTTACCCCTTATGCCGCCCATCCTTCCTGCCCCCGCTGTTGCCCCTCCACCCACCTGCCCATCCCCATCATAATCATCTGCATCACCCCCACCCGGCACTGCTGCTGCTGCTCCTGATCCTACCCCTGCTCTTGCTCCCCCTGCTACTGATGGCGTGTCAGCACTAGCATCATTTTCTGTGCTGCTATCACCACCACTCTTCTTCTTGGAAAACCAAGACCACAGTCCTGACCCGCTGCTCCCACTGCCACCGCTCCCTCCCAAACTGCTGCTGCTGCTACCATCCTCTATATCGCTGTCCGCACCCCCATCCATGCCACTAGAGCCGCTGGTGGTACTGCCACGTGCTGCCACATTACCACCTGCTGTTGCACCTGCTGCCGCCCCTGTTCCCTGCCAGCTTTCCATGTCCTCCTCCCCTTCCTCAAACCCAGCCGCCCTGCTGCTCCTTCCCATTCCCCCTCCTACAACCCCCCCCAACCCCCCTCCTAAACCCCGTTCCGTACCCACTCCTGCATTCCCTCCTGTGCTCCCTCCCACGCCCACACCACCCTCCTCCTCCTCGTCCCAATCACCTGCTGAGCCAGCCCCAGCACCTCCACTAGTACCCCCATCCGCAGCCCCTTCCGCTGGGGAACCTGTCTTCTTCCCCCCACCAAACATGCTCGAGAAAAACCCGAGTATCCCCCCAGACGAGCCCCCTGCCTTGCTGCCGCCGCTGCTGCTGCTAGTGGTATCAGAGCCGGCAGCAGCATCGTCCTCTTCCATCTCATCCCCGTCCCCGCCCACTCCTCCCACTCCTCCTGCTCCTCCTGCTGCTCCTGCTGCTCCCCTCGCACCTGGCCCTCCGAAACCCCCCATCCCCCTGCCGCCCATACCAGCAGCACCACCCTCATCATCTTCGTCATCGTTTCCCCCCAGAGATCCCAAGCTGCTGCTGCGGGGGAAGGAGGATGAGGAGGAGGAGGAGGAGGAGGAGGAGAAGGGGACACCCGCACGTTTTCTGCTAAAGCCCATGCTGCTGCTACTCAGACCACCCTCATCAGCAGCATCGGCACTAGAGAGGGGCGGGGGGGGGAGGGGAGAAGGTGGGGAGGGAGGGGAAAGTGAATGGAACAGTTGGGGGAGAAGAGGGAGCAGGGAGGGAGAGGGGAGTTTCGAGGCAGGGAGTAGAGAGCAGGGAAGACTTTTGAGGCGCCTCAAAAGAGTTTCGAGGCAGGGAGTAGAGAGCAGGGAAGAGGGAGAGATGGGGGCAAGGGAGGGACGTGGGCAAGTGAGGAATAGGACTTGGCCTAACAACCTCACAGTCAAAGCACCAAACCACACGACCACGGATAGCATACCTCAAGTCACGGCCGAAGGCACTTTTGAACGCTCCTCCTCCATTCCATGCCCCCCTTCCCCTGCTGGCCTGGCTCGACTGCCCCGCCAACCGGGTTTTCCCCCCGCCCCCCCATGCTGCCTCTCCATCCCCCTCCTCCTCCTCCTCCCCCTGCCCCACCCCTCCCGCCCATCTGCCTCCGCTCCTCCCCTTCCCCTTCCTCCTGCTGCTGCTGCCGCTTTTCTTGCTCCTCGCCCCTCGTCTCACATCCTCGTCCTCGTCATAATCATCCTCGGTATTGTCCAGACTGTCTCGCCGCTTTCCTCTCGTCGTGCTCCCACGCTTCCCCTTCTTCCCCCTCCTCTTCGTCCGCTTCTTCTTCTTCCCACGCTTCTTCTTCCCTTTCCTCCCGCTCCTACCCCTCCCAACCGCACTCAACCCGTCACTCTCCTCATCCTCGTAATCCCCACCTCGCATCCCCCCTCGTTTCAGGCCGCCCCTTCCCCCGCTAAGAGCACCAATCGCATCAATCACTTGCCGGCTGTCCCTCGGATACAGCGGATCCTCTCCATCGTCATCATCAGAACCTTCCGCGAACCTTCGCGGTAAGTTCGAGCCACCGAGCCCTGCACCACCACCGTCCACGTCATCGTTTCTTCCCCACCCGGACCGCGCTCCCCCTCCTCTTCCGATGCCCTTTCCGGATTTCCAGGAACTAGCTCCTCCAAAGCCGGAGCCTCCGAGACCGGAGCCTCCGGAACCTTCTATTTCAGAATTCAAGTCCTGGTCACCGCTCCAGCGGCTCGGTTTCCCGCCAAAAGTGGCCTTTACATATGCGGATTTTGACGCGCCGTCAATGCCGCCGCTACCACCGTCAAAGCTACCGTCGCCGTCAGAGAAAGCAGGTGGGCTGCCGGCAACAGCGCCTTTGTAATCGTCATTTCCGTACGTCGCACCGTCATCGTCGCTGGTGCTGACACGTGTCACTTCGCGCGAACGGAAGGCCGAGAAGCCGAGGAAGAGCGAGCAATGAGAATCAAGAGCGCGATTGCGAGAAGGACGGCGCAAGACGAGACGGAAAGCCGCGAAAAGGGGAACGGCAGCGGCAGGTTTCGACGGAAAAAGGACGGCTGGTCGGAGCGACCGTCGGGAATGGCCCATTTAAAACCCTCGACGCGCGAACTGCTGCGACGCTCGCGAGTATTCGCTGCTGCCGGCGATTTCATCGCATTCTAGAGTCGTTACCCGCAGAGGAATTGGGGGGGTTGCATTGGCTGATGGTTGGCAAATACTAATACAAGTATGCTTACTTTTCCAACCGAAAAAAAGAAAAGAAAATAAAAAACAAAAAAAGAAAGAAAAACAAAAATAAAAAATAATCAGGCGCCTTCGATCAAGCGTCGCATAAAATGCGAGCTAAGGTACGGAGGAGGGCGATGCGGGTCAATCTAGCGGCTTGTTCAAGAAGACGGAATGTCAACGTGGAATGTCAATGCAGAACGTCAATGGCAGCAGCACGGCAACTAACACTGATTAGGCGATGGAACAACACCGCATCGCATCGTGGACCTCCGTCTTAGAATGCGGAATCGCGCTTTCTGTTCATGGAACTTAGGAGAGTGCTAGATAATCTGTTTCAGATTTCCCCATAAAATTGGCTCCAGGTAGGTGAAGTTCTAGAAGGTGAATGTGGTTGCTGGATAGGTCGGCTAAAGAGAGAGGTGGAGTGGGTTTAACTACGGTTCAAGAACCTGACTCCAAGCTGGTACTTCTCCTACAGTACTTTCTTATACCTGAGATGTAGAGTGGCAATTTTAAGGCTTCCAGCCTAGGCTCTTACAACGGGGTTTTTTTCGTAAGATAAATAAAATTATATTGCATATGCACATGTTAACTAGTGGCTGGACGAGGGCGAGGCTGTACCCATTCGCCATCTACAAATTAATTTCTATGCGCCTAGCTCCTAAGCACCTCTCTATACCTACTTTTGCTAGCGAGCTACTCTACAATGGATAATCCACGAGGCAATACATGGGGAGACCAAGGGACAGAAGGCTCCTCATGTGCCTGTATTGGGAATTACTGTATTGAGACAGCAATATGTCATGTTGAGGAGTGGGATTGTTTCCTTGTTGCATCCCCCTCCTACCTTGGCTGCTTAGGTGCTCCTTCGCAGCTGTAAACTGAGTCTGGAGCAAAAGTGTGTTAGCTGTTCCCGTTTCCCCAGTGGTCCTCTCCATCCTCCTTCCAAATCCTCTCCCTCATCCCTTTTCCTCCTCCCTTCCTCCTCCACCCTCCACCCGTTACTCCACCTATCTACTTGGGAATCTTGGATTGGTCCATGAGGTGCAGTGTCGTCATCGTGACCACCTCGTCAAACCCCTTCGGCTTCACAATATTAAACCTCCTCAAGTACCAAGCCGCATTAATCTTCTTTTGCGGCCCCGTTGCCCGTCTCGGGCAGCTCAAAATGTTCGGCCGCTTGAGCCGAATATTTGACCAGAGCCTCAAACCCAGATCGTTCCGCTTGTAATTCCGGAACCCGGCAGAAGGAACCGAATCCACCACCACATGGGAGTGCTGGTTCAGTTTATGCATGGCCGGTAGGGTCTCGCAGTACTTATACTCAAGGTTCTCTCGAGTCGTGTTCACGAGGATCAAATCCAGCTGATTCTCCGTGGCCAATCCGCTGCATTTGCCGGTTTGGGCGGCGGTCAGGCCGCCCTTGGGGTTACAGTGCTGCCCGTTGACTGAGCTCTCCTGACACACGTTCTTCCACCACGGCCAGTACTGGTGGGGGAGTGGGGGGTGGGAGGGAGATGGGGAAGGGAGGAGCGAGGGGAGAGATGAGGGTGAAGTGGGGAAAGGGTGCAGGGTTGCAGTGGGGCCTGTTGACTGCGCTCCCCTGACACACGTTCTTCCACCACGGCCAGTACTGGTGGGGGCGAGAGGTGGGGGAAGTTAGAGAGAGGAAAGGAAGAGGGGAGGAAGGGGGGCGGGAGAGAGTGGGGAAAGAGGGTGGGGTTGCAAGACTCCCCATTGATAGCCCGTGTTAATGGTGGGGCGTGGGGGGCAGGGCAGGTACTGAGACCGAGACTAGCAACAGTTGTACAGAGACCAGGGTCTGAATTCCGCACACGACTCACCTTCCTGAAAGCCGGGGTGTCATACTAAGCTTTCCGCATGTTCTCCCAGTGAAGCAGTTGTTGACGGTGGGCGTGAGACAGTCCCATACACCACACACAACAATCACCCTTTTTCCCTTCACCTCACCCCACTCCTTGTTGTTCCCCCTCACCTTTCTGAATGCCGGGGTGTCATAATAAGCCTTGCGCATGTTCTCCCAGTAAAGCCCGGGGTCCTTGAGGCAGTTGTTGACGGTGGGGGTGAGGCACGTGCACCACCCCACTGCACCGATCTGTCCCTTCATCACCACGTCCTTGATGACGTTCCTGTAGCGAGGGGGAGGGGAAGATGGGGGGGGGGGGAAGGAGGAGGGGTGGGGCGGAAGGAGGTTGGATGACCGAGAGAAAAGCAACGCTAGAAAAGAAAAATTTGAGTGCTTACGTCACCCTAAAAAAATCTCATAAGTGCTCAAGACTAGCCAACTGCTCGTGCTCACCTCTTGCCGTTGTTGACTTTAATCCCGTCGTACGTGTTGATACACGCGCCGCCGCGGATGCGCACGTCCGACGTGTCATAGTCCAAATAGTAGCAGTGGTCGCCGTTAAAGACGTAGTTACACTGCGCCACATTCCCCGGGTTGAACCAGTGCGTGCAGTAGTAGATCCCCGCCGCGTCGTGATCCCCGTTAGTGTTGCGCCCTTTAGCGACTACAAGGTTGTTGGAGACGTTGGTCATCATACAGTCGCCCGAGAAATGCACGTCCGCGCCGCACCGGATTCCCGCGAAGATGAAATCGTGCACGTAGTTGCGGAACACTTTCACTCCCACCGCGCCTCGATATAAGACGATCGGGGTGTCCACACCTGGTAGGGAAGGGGGAATGGGGGGGAAGGAGGAACGAATGAAGATGAAATCGTGCACGTAGTTGCGGAACACTTTCACTCCCACCGCGCCTCGATACAAGACGATCGGGGTGTCCGCACCTGGACGGATGTAACGTGGGAAGAGAGCCGAGCGGAAGGTTTGTCGGTAACGAATGACGAAGAAGAGGAGAGCAACAGGAGGAGACTCGAAGAGGATAACGAACTACCAGGGAACTCGAGGGAAACGAACTACCAGGGAACTCGAGGGGGGTCATGAGAACCAGGGCATTGCGCTAAGCCGCTGTTATAAGAGCAGGGATGTGCACTTACCATACGCCTCGTTATTGGATATAGCGATGTTCGCCTTGATCAGCTTCGTGCTGTGGCCACTGTACGCCACGCGAATGACCCCGTGCGAACTGGCGAAAGTCGGGGTGCCGGTAACCTTGATACTGTCGATTCGCGAGTTCATGCTTCTGTGTACGTCCACGCGTCCGAACACTGTAGACTTGCCGAAGATGACACCGTACGACCGGGAGATGTGTACGGCGGGACAGTTGACCCCCGTACCGACCTCGGGTACGTTCGGGCATTGGGGCGACCCGGTCGTGACTGCAACGAGGAAATTGATACCGTATACAAGCACATTGCTGGTGTTCCAAATGCGAAGCGTCGGCATATCGTCGTCGTTATATTTGATGTACAGGTTCGGTTTTGCGGCGGTTACAATGGTGCAGGAGAAATCCGCGTCAAAGAGCAACCCGCTTCCCTGACTGAGCAGCAGGCTGTTCTGCAGCATAAGCACGACGGTTTGGGTGCGGCCCTGCTGTTTCCGCTTCAGGAAATCGGCGGCAGTCTTTATCGGGATAGTGACGTTGCTTGTAACGGGGCTGCAGGATCCCTTGGGGTGCGATCCCTCTGCACAGGCGGAAACAAGGTCAGGAGAGCCGCGGGGGGAGGGGGAGAGGGAAAACGAGGGGAGACGAAGGACATAGAGGGGAGGGGGAAGGAGAAAGCGGGGGAGCGGCGAGGTGGGGGGTGGGGAGGGGGGGACGGGGAGGCCGGAGTGGAAGGGGGACCGGCAAGAACAGGAGAGGAGAAGGCGGGGAGAGAGGGCGAGGGGAAGAGGGTTCATAAATATGAGGTTAGAGAGCTGTGATTCTGGCCTTACGTTTGAACCATTCCTCGTCACCCTCCAGATCAGTACTTTTCTCTTCCACGTCATCCCATACATCTTTAAACTCCGCCATGTTTCGAGTTGCTTGAGATAACTTGCGCGATCCTCCATAGGCAGAATCTAGAAGTGTTCACGGCAAGTAAGTTTCCGCACGGCAGAAAGACGATAGGAAACGCGGCACTCGCGGCACAACGGTGGCAAAGCAATCGATTCGCGGCGCATGCGTGTGACGAAGCGAGGTGACACACCGATAGAGGCGCGCTTGCGGGTACCGAGGCAAAGCGAGGGATGGCCAAAGGGGAGGCACGCACTTGCTTGCGCGGAGGCCGCGGAGAGCGCAAGACAGAGCGCGAGTAGCGCTACGGCAAGTGTGGGTCGTATCCGCGACGGCGCCATTTGAAGATAATATATAATATCCCCGCTGAGCACGCTTATCGGGTTACCCTTTTCCGCGACCCTTTTTCAGCGACCCTTGATTCTATGAACGATGAATAGGAATCGCTGGCAAGATTGCTGAGTGATCGAGCAAGTGCAAACGGGCGAACGAGATCGTTCTGATGCTCGAGTTTGGCTGATAAGAAGGTGGCTTAACGTCTAGCCGCGCCCAAGCTCCACAGCCTTGAAGGCTTCAGAATATTGCACTCAATTCAAACAAGGGAAGGAGGGTGAGCTTTATACTAGAAACGATTGCCGCTTTTCGTCCTCGTTACGATACTGGCATTTATCGTTTCTAGATTCCGATGCCGGCGTGTTGCTACGGTGCTCACAGCAGCTTGTGAGTGGTTGTTCGTGGTGTGCCGAATTCGAGGGGTGAGTGTGGTGGTGGTGGTCAACAGCTAATTCGCAAGGGCGCAAATCAATTTGGGACAAAAAGGGCTTGAAGGGGGAAGAGGGAGGGGAAAGGGAGGGAGACAGGAGAAGCGAATTTTCGAGCAGCGAAATGTCGATTTTGTTGGACACATTGGCGAGTCGCGATGACGCACCGACGAAGCGCGCGAGCGGGAGCATTGAGGCTCGTCGCTCAGTTCTGTTTGCGACAGCAGTTCAGGGGTGGGTGCCGAAATCAGTGTAGTCGGTACCTATTTTGCCCGTTTGTATGGACGGTGCGACCTTGGGGAGGGGTATTGCGACGGAATGCGACTGCAATGTCAGCACGAACGGTTGTGGGAGTGGGAGTGGGATGGACGAAGTCATGCCGTCGTGCGGTATACATTGCCGACGAGGGTAGAGACCTTTCGCAAACGTCAACTTCCCACGTGTGACTGCATTACATGCCGGCGACCCGTTTCAATGTATTATCCTATTTAGATACACAAAGAGCCAAGGTCCGTATGTGAGTTTCCCTCCTGAAGATCCTGATTAGAACATCTACACCCTGTACTTAGCCGCCCAGCTTCTTCCGACCCCTTGATTTTCGCAAGGTGCTCTTTCCGCTCTCGATTGCTCATTTTCGACAGGTCAGGATTCTCTAAACTTTTCTGATTAGTAATAGCCTTCATGGTGCCACAGCATGCCTTGAACTTCTTTTTTGAGCCACAAGGACTTGGCTTATTGCGACCCTGAGCCTGATGGGCCTGCATCATTCATATCAGACAGGATAACCACACACAAGAGCACACCAATTAGGTATAATCAGTGCGTGCTGTCTACACTATACATTGCAAAAAATACAAACCCGGCTTACCGGTTTTGACGACGACTTTACAGCGGCAGGTGGAGCTGAACCAGGACGAGCACCTGTCACACCTGCATCGGCAGCAGGAGTATCAGCAGGCACGGCAGCAGCACACGCCTGCATGTTGCCACAGCTGCTTTCATCTGAAGCTTCATTTGCTCCCACAGCTGCCGCTGCAAGTGCTGCAGAGGGCGTTTGCTGATACTCACTGCACTCAGGACTGGGAACACCTCTACCTAGCAGTGCTGCCTCTGGTGCTGTGAGTGGCTTTGCTGTAACAAGTGTGGCTGTATGAAGCAGTGCTGCTGCTTCAGATGGCGCTGCTGCTGTAGCGGATGGCGCTGCTGCTGTTGCTGCTGATGGAGCATCAAGGCTATCAGCTATTGGTGGAGTTGCTGTTGCTCCTGCTTGGTTTGGGACTGGAGAGACTGAGGATGAGGAGAGAGGTGCTGCATGCTCTGCATTGCCACGTGGCGTCGTCTCATTGGCCAGGACAGCAATGAGGTACTCTATGGCTGCATCCACGTCACCTGCCAGGTCATCCAGGGTCTGCCACGTGGGATGAAGGGAGAGAGGAGATGGTAATCAGGCGAAAAATTTCCTGGAGGGCACAGCAGCTACAGCCTAAATTACTCTTCAAGGGACACAAAAGAGAGCTGGATACGACCAGCTTCACTGCCCCTTCATCCACACCTGATGCTGCTGCGCCTGAGACTGATGCTGCAGCTGCAGAAACACCTGCTTGTGACGAATCCAAAAGTGGGGGAAGAGGATCGATGACTTTTGAGTCGACTCAAAAGACAAAAGTGGGAGAAGAGGATAGATCATCTTACCTGAACAACTCGTTGGCGGTCGTGGCAGCCTGTGGAGGATATAACCAGCTTCACCACCCCCTCATCCACACTTGATGCTGCGGAGGCTGATACAGACACTGCAGGTGCACCCCCACCTTCACCCCCTTTCCTCCCCATTGCCCCCTTCACCTGAATGATTCTCTGGCGGTCGTGGCAGCCTGTGGAGGATATGACCAGCTTCACCACCCCCTCATCCACACTTGATGCTGCAGGTGCAGGCGCCCCTGCTTGCGATGCCTGGCTCTTGCCATTGCCACTCTGCACAGAGGAAGTGTGGCAGGGAAGTAAAGAGTGAGTAGGGCGCCCTAGGTGCATTGAGGAGGAGATTTTGAGGCGCTTCGAAAGCTCTTTTCGTGGAACCTGGCTCTTGCCACTTCCATTCTAAGCAAAAGACGTGTGGCATTTGAGAATTCTCAAAAACCATTCTAAGCAAAAGACGTGTGGCAGAGACGTGTGGCAGAGACGTGTGGCGGAGACGTGTGGCGGAGACGTTACGTAGGGGCGTGTGGGCGCATTGCTGGAGAGCAGCAAGCACTCGTCAACCTGAAAGGTGATTGGCTGAGCTGGCGTGTACCCAACGTCCCCTTCCATCCGCACGCTGTTGTAGTGATCGCCATCGTGGTATGAGCTGTGGAGGGGGGGAGGGAGAAGAGAGGGGAGAAGACTGGAAGTGTGGCTACTTCGCGTGTGTTTCAGCAACCCAACGTCCCCTTCCATCCGCACGCTGTTGTAGTGATCCCCGTCGTGGTATGAGCTGTGGAGGGGGGGAGGGAGAAGAGAGGGGAGAAGACTGGAAGTGTGGCTACGTCGCGTGTGTTTCAGCAACCCAACGTCCCCTTCCATCCGCATGCTGTTGTAGTGATCCCAGTCGTGGTATGAGCTGTGAGGACAGGGGCCAGATGTGAGGAGAAGGGGAGAGAGGCAGTGTGGTTACTACGGTTGCGCTTCAGAGATCCAACATCCCCTTCCATGGGCGCGCTGTTGTAGTGATCTCCATCGTGGTATGAGCTGCGAAACGAGAAACTGGAGATGAGAATAGAAGGGGAGAGATAGGAAAGGTGGATAGGGAGAGATAGGAAAGGTGGATAGGGAGAGATAGGAAAGGTGGATTTTGAGAATTCTCAATTCACACGCTATCAGCATCAGCATCAGCATCAGCATCAGCATCAGCATCAGCGCATCAGCATCAGCATCAGCATCAGCATCAGCATCAGCGCATCAGCATCAGCATCAGCATCAGCATCAGCATCAGCGCATCAGCATCAGCATCAGCATCAGCATCAGCATCAGCGCATCAGCATCAGCATCAGCATCAGCGCATCAGCATCAGCATCAGCATCAGCGCATCAGCATCAGCATCAGCATCAGCGCATCAGCATCAGCATCAGCATCAGCATCAGCATCAGCGCATCAGCATCAGCATCAGCATCAGCATCAGCACATCAGCATCAGCATCAGCATCAGCGCATCAGCATCAGCATCAGCATCAGCGCATCAGCATCAGCATCAGCATCAGCATCAGCATCAGCACATCAGCATCAGCATCAGCATCAGCGCATCAGCATCAGCATCAGCATCAGCATCAGCATCAGCGTCAGCATCAGCATCAGCATCAGCATCAGCATCAGCATCAGCATCAGCGCATCAGCATCAGCATCAGCATCAGCGCATCAGCATCAGCATCAGCATCAGCGCATCAGCATCAGCATCAGCATCAGCATCAGCATCAGCGCATCAGCATCAGCATCAGCGCATCAGCATCAGCATCAGCATCAGCATCAGCGCATCAGCATCAGCATCAGCATCAGCATCAGCTTCAGCATCAGCATCAGCATCAGCATCAGCATCAGCATCAGCGCATCAGCATCAGCATCAGCATCAGCATCAGCGCATCAGCATCAGCATCAGCATCAGCATCAGCGCATCAGCATCAGCATCAGCATCAGCATCAGCGCATCAGCATCAGCATTAGCATCAGCATCAGCATCAGCGCATCAGCATCAGCATCAGCATCAGCGCATCAGCATCAGCATCAGCATCAGCGCATCAGCATCAGCATCAGCATCAGCATCAGCGCATCAGCATCAGCATCAGCATCAGCATCAGCATCAGCGCATCAGCATCAGCATCAGCATCAGCATCAGCGCATCAGCATCAGCATCAGCATCAGCATCAGCATCAGCGCATCAGCATCAGCATCAGCATCAGCATCAGCATCAGCGCATCAGCATCAGCATCAGCATCAGCGCATCAGCATCAGCATCAGCATCAGCGCATCAGCATCAGCATCAGCATCAGCATCAGCGCATCAGCATCAGCATCAGCATCAGCATCAGCGCATCAGCATCAGCATCAGCATCAGCGCATCAGCATCAGCATCAGCATCAGCATCAGCGCATCAGCATCAGCATCAGCATCGGCGCATTAACATCAGCATCAGCATCAGCATCAGCATCAGCGCATCAGCATCAGCATCAGCATCAGCATCAACATCAGCATCAGCGCATCAGCATCAGCATCAGCATCAGCGCATCAGCATCAGCATCAGCATCAGCATCAGCATCAGCGCATCAGCATCAGCATCAGCATCAGCGCATCAGCATCAGCATCAGCATCAGCATCAGCATTAGCATCAGCATCAGCATCAGCATCAGCATCAGCATCAGCGTCAGCACAGCAGCATCAGCATTAGCATCAGCATCAGCATCAGCATCAGCATCGGCATCAGCATCAGCATCAGCATCAGCATCAGCATCAGCACCAGCATCAGCATCAGCATCAGCGCATCAGCATCAGCATCAGCATCAGCATCAGCATTAGCATCAGCATCAGCATCAGCATCAGCATCACCGCATCAGCATCAGCATCAGCATCAGCGCATCAGCATCAGCACCATGGTGGCATTTCAGACGCCCAACATCCCTCTCAATTCAAACGCTAACGCAACCCGTTGTGGTAAGAGCTGTTAGAAACTTTTGGCGCCAGAGGGAAAACGGGAGATGTAGAGTGGAAGAATACAAAAGGGGAAAAAGAAAACACCAAGTAATAGAAAAGAAAGTAGAAAGAAAGAAAGAGTAATAGAAAAGAAAGAGGTTGAAAGGTGACGGTGAGGAGAAAAATGACAAACGGGTTGGTGTTGTGGTGGCTCACAGATGGACGGTGGGAGTGCTGGCCTCGTCAAAGTTGATAATGTTCCACCGTGGCTGCTGCAACTGGAAAGATGGAGTTGAGAACACACACGTGGAGTCATGCGAGAGATGCATTAGCTTTTGAGAAATCTCAAAAGTAAGTCAAGTGAGAGATCGTTAGCCGCCTATATGTTGTTTCTGGCAGACTGGCAGACTGGCAGTGCCACTGGAACTGAAAAGGTGGATACGAGGACTGATCACACGAGATTCATGAGTGTGCGATGAAATGATGGGTGCAACAACAAACAACATTGACGAGTGCTATAGAAACAATGGGTGAAACGAACCATGGTTGGGAGGGACTCAAACCATTCTCAAGACTCAGAGCGATGCATGCAACGTGAGTCAGAGTCTCACGTGAAGCATACAATGAAATGTGGGTCAGAGTCTCACGTGAAGCATACAATGAAATGTGGGTCAGAGTCTCACGTGAAGCATACAATGAAATGTGGGTCAGAGTCTCACGTGAAGCATACAATGAAATGTGGGTCAGAGTCTCACGTGAAGCATACAATGAAATGTGGGTCAGAGTCTCACGTGAAGCATACAATGAAATGTGGGTCAGAGTCTCACGTGAAGCATACAATGAAATGAGGGTCAGAGTCTCACGTGAAGCATACAATGAAATGTGGGTCAGAGTCTCACGTGAAGCATACAATGAAATGTGGGTCCGAGTTTCACCTGATTCATGAAATGTGAGCTAGTCTGGCCTGATGCAGATATAACCTAACGTAACCATGTCTCAATCACCTGGTGAAAGCACACGTTTCTTGTTAGCAGCAACCTGGAATTCTCCACCTCCTCATTCTTTCTAGAGAATTCTCAACCCACCTGGTGAATGCACACGTTTCGTTTCAGCAGCAGGGAAACAGCCTGCAATTCCATGTGCCCCCCCCACGTGCCATCCCCACCGCTCCCTTCCCTTTTTGAATCTTTCAAAAAGCCTCTCACCTGGTGAATGCACACGTTTCGTTTCAGCAGCAGGGAAACTGCCTGCAGTTCCATGTGCCCCCCCCACGTGCCGTCTTCCCGCATGCTGCTGCAGTACTCCTTAAAGCCCATGTCGTCCTCCACAAACGGGGCAAAGTCGGTTTCGTGTGCCTGGCAGGGGGCGAGTAGGGAGGGGTGGGGAGGGGTAGGGAGGAGTAGGGGGGATAGGGGGGGAGGGGCACAAAACATGCTGCTGCAGTACTCCTTAAAGCCCATGTCGTCCTCCACGAACGGGGCAGAGTCAGCCTCGTGTGCCCGGCAGGGGTAGAGAGAGGGATACAGCGTTTGACGTACAGCAACCATCAGCGTTATCAAGAAACGAGCTGGTTTCTCAAAACTCTTAGCCTGTCACTACTGAAGTTTGATGAACCATCATGTTACAAACACCACTTCTTGTGACTTTTGAGGCGCCTCAAAAGATGTTACAAACACCACTTCTTGTGACTTTTGAGGCGCCTCAAAAGATGTTACAAACACCACTTCTTGTGACTTTTGAGGCGCCTCAAAAGATGTTACAAACACCACTTCTTGTGACTTTTGAGGCGCCTCAAAAGATGTTACAAACACCACTTCTTGTTGTTAAGAGAACTAGGCAAGAATGATTGAAAGGAGAGGGATTTCACTAGCAGCAGTTGGGGTACATATAGCAAACCCTAACTGGGTTGTACTCGCTATAGAGCACCCCACTACAGGCTAGACAATAATAACATTCTGACACACCCCCATAGCCAAAGTGGGGTGTAATCAGTACAATGAGCAGGCATAGTAATAGTTCACAATTATAAGCAAAGCTAGAGGTGATCATAGAGGGCAAGTGAGGAGGAGGAGAAACTGTGAGGGCGAGAAGATGAAAGGCGCCGACTGAAGCTGCAGACACACGGGCAACAGGAGCGGCGCGCACAGTGGCTACCGAGCGCACGAGGGCACCGGACTACGGGAGTATCTGGCTCCGCGGCTACGACGAGCACACACAGGAGCAACGGACCCACAGGCGACTGGCGAAGCAGGCTCGCTGGGCTACCGAAACGCGCGAGGGCATCCGGACTACTGGCGCTGCTGGCGTCACGACGGCTACCTCCACGCAACCTCCCCCGACCGTCCCACGCCCCTCTCACACACCCCCTGCTGACACCCTAGCTCCACTTCCACGACACCCCCCTTAAACCCTAAACCTCGGCTCCCACACATCCACCCCCCTCAGCGGCAGCTGCAGCAGTGGGAGACGGAGGAGGAGGAGGAGCAGGGGACGGCGCACACACACGGCACCCCCATAGCTGCCACCCCCACACTCCTCACCCCCAAACCCTAAAAACGGGCGGAACGGGGGAAGGAGCGCGGGGGACGGCGAGGGGGACGGCGCTCGGCCCCCAGGACGCCACCACGGGGCAGCTTGGGGCCGCGCGCGGCTCCCCAGGGCGGCGCGACGGGAAATCGGGGCCGCGGGGGGTCGCGCGCGGCTCCCCAGGGCGGCACGACGGGAAATCGGGGCCGCGGGGGGTCGCGCGCGGCTCCCCAGGGCGGCACGACGGGAAAACGGGGCCGCGGGGGGTCGCGTGCGGCTCCCCAGGGCGGCACGACGGGAAAACGGGGCCGCGGGGGGTCGCGTGCGGCTCCCCAGGGCGGCACGACGGGAAATCGGGGCCGCGGGGGGTCGCGCGCGGCTCCCCAGGGCGGCGCGACGGGAAATCGGGGGGGGGGGGGGGGGGGGGGGGGGGGGGGGGGGGGGGGGCCGCGGGCGACGGGATCGCGGGGCCGCGGGCGACGGGACCGGAGGGCCGCGGGCGACGGGATCGGGGGGCCGCGGGCGTCCCCCACGGTAGGAAACCGCCGTGCGCCTCGGTGCGCACGGCGGGGAGAAAACCGCCGCACGCCCCGAGCGCGCGGCGGGATGAAAAATCCGTCGCACGCCACGGGGCGTGCGACACAAAGAGTAGTAGGAGCAGCGGAAGCAGGTGGTGGGGCCCACCCACAGGATCGACCCATCTGGATCGTCCTGCTCTGAATACCATGTTAAGAGAACTAGGCAAGAATGATTGAAAGGAGAGGGATTTCACTAGCAGCAGTTGGGGTACATATAGCAAACCCTAACTGGGTTGTACTCGCTATAGAGCACCCCACTACAGGCTAGACAATAATAACATTCTGACACTTGTGACTTTTGAGGCGCCTCAAAAGATGTTACAAACACCACTTCTCGTGACTTTTGAGGCGCCTCAAAAGATGTTACAAACACCACTTCTCGTGACTTTTGAGGCGCCTCAAAAGATGTTACAAACACCACTTCTCGTGACTTTTGAGGCGCCTCAAAAGATGTTACAAACACCACTTCTCGTGACTTTTGAGGCGCCTCAAAAGATGTTACAAACACCACTTCTTGTGACTTTTGAGGCGCCTCAAAAGATGTTACAAACACCACTTCTCGTGAATTTTTGTCAAAGTAACTAGGCAAGAATGAATGAACTAGCAGAAGTTTGGGTACAAATATGAAACCCTAGTTGGGGTTGTACCCCATATTGGCTATCCCACTACAGCCTACAAGCATAATACAGTTTGACATACCCCCATAGGCAAAGTGGGGGAGAACAAAGGGTCACAAGACCAGTCCAGCAAAGCAAAGCAAAGCCCAGGGTGGATCACAACGTCACCACACTCCGAGCACAAGTAAAGGCCACAAGGCCAGTTCACATGCAGTGCTAGATATAGTACAAGACAAGCAACACAGTGATCAAAACCTAGCAAGCAAGCAACAAGATATATATAAAGTACAGTACAAAGAATGTCAAGCAGTGAGCAAGTGAGGAAACGTGGACACAAGGCCTAAAGAAGTACAGTGCCGCTGATGATCACTAGGCGGGAGCGCCTTGGTGAAGATATCAGCAGTGTTGGCCTTCGAGTCCACGTACACAAGCCGAAGCTGACCGCGCTGCTGAAGCTCTCGAGCAAGAAAGTAGCGAAGAGCAATGTGCTTCGTCCTGTGCTCCAGTCTGTGCTCCTGACACAAGGCAAGAGCCGCCTTGTTGTCACCGTACAGAACTGGAGGAGAACTAGGCCGCTCTCCCAAGTCAGTCAGCAGGTAGGTGAGCCAGCGTAACTCCTGTGCAGCCATGGCTGTGGCGTAGATCTCAGCCTCACAACTAGAGCCGAGAACAGAGGAAGAGCGGGTAGACCGCCACGAGACAGAACCAGAGCCAAGGCTGAAGGTGTAACCCTGTGACGACCGCTGCGTAGCCAGGTCGTCCACCCAAGAAGCGTCCGAGTGACCAGTGAGGACAACTCTGTCGCGTCCTCCAAGCACCAGCCCCATGCCTGATGTACTGCACAAGTAACGCAGCACCCTCTTAGCAGCCTCCCAGTGCTCTCGCCTGTGTCTCCCAGGCGCAACGTAACGAGCAAGGATGCTAAGAGGGTACGCGAGGTCAGGTCGCGTGCAAGTCATCAGGTACATGAGGCAGCCTACAAGCTCTGGGTACGGGCCACTCGGCTCTACGGACTCGTCCGAAGGTGGAGCTGAGAGCGAGTGGCTGGTAGCCAGAGGTGTGGCCTGTGGTGAGGAGAACTGGAAGCCGAAGCGCTGAAGGACCTGCTGCACCATGTGTGACTGAGTCAGGGTGATGGTGCGGCGAGCTCTGTCCCGGGTGATCTGCAAGCCAAGGTAGCTACGCAGTTCACCCAGGTCAGTGCAGGTGTGTCTCTTCTGCAGCTCCGACTTCACACGAGCGAGTGCCTCAGTGTCAGCAGTAGCAAAGACCAAGTCGTCGACGTACACGATGTCAGAATATTATGCTCTAGCCTGTAGTGGGGTGCTCTGTAGCGAGTACAACCCTTCTAGGGTTTGCTATTTGTATCCCCATTCTTGCTAGTTCAGTCCTCTCTTTTGCCTTCATTCTCTCTTGCCTAGCTAGGTCAACCCTAGCTATGGCTCCTCAGTATACCTATTATCACGACATGGTATTAGAGCTTAACGTTCCTGGCCTGTGGGCCCACTTCACTGCTTCCGCTGCTACTGCTACTCCCTGTCCGCCGCGCGCCCCGTGGTGCGCGGCGTCGAAACTAGGGTTTTCAGCCCGCCGTGCGCCCCGAGGCGCGCGGCGGTTTTCTGCCCGCCGTGCGCCCCGAGGCGCGCGGCGGTTTTCTGCCCGCCGTGTGCCCCGAGGCGCGCGACGGGTTCCTGCCCCGTCACTCGGCACGTCGCCCCCGGGAGGCGCTGCGACGGGCGACGGGGACCCGCGCGTCGCCCCCCGTCGCCCGTCGTGGCCTGCACGCGGCCCGTACACCCGGCACGCGGCCCGTACGGGCTGCGCCAGGCCTGCGCGCGGCCCGTACGGGCTGCGCCAGGCCCGCGCGCGGCCCGTACGGGCTGCGCCAGGCCCGCGCGCGGCCCGTACGGGCTGCGCCAGGCCCGCGCGCGGCCCGTACGGGCTGCGCCAGGCACGCGCGCGGCCCGTACGGGCTGCGCCAGGCCCGCGCGCGGCTCGGACCGCCTGCGCGCGGTTCGGGAGGCGGTGCCAGGCCCGTGGGCGGCCCGTTCTTCGCTTCCCCTGTCCTCCCCGCTGTCCCCCGTGCTTCTGAAGGCGCCCCACCCCTCCTTCTGCCCGTTCTCCTGGATTAGGGTTTGGGGTGGGGGGTATGGGGGTGCAGCTTCAGTGTGCCGTTCCCTGCTCCTCCTCCTCCCTCGTCTCCCTCTGCTACAGCTGCCGCTGAGGGGGGTGGATGTGTGGGAGCCGAGGTTTAGGGTTTAAGGGGGGTGCCGTGGAAGTGGAGCTAGGGTTCCAGCAGGGGGTGTGTGAGAGGGGGGTGGGACAGTCGGGGGAGGTTGAGCGGAGGCTGCCGTCTTGTCGTCAGCAGCACCTGTAGTCCGGGGCGCTTGTTCCGGTAGCCCAGTCGTAGCCAGCTGCGCCAGTCGCCCGTGGGTCCGTTGCTCGTCTGCCGCTCTTCTTAGCCGCGGAGCCAGTTACTCCTGTAGTCCGGGGCGCTTGTTCCGGTAGCCACTGAGCCAGTTTGACTCCTGTTGCCCGTGTGTCTGCAGCTTCAGCCGACGCCTCTTATCTCCTCTCCACCTACAGTCTCGCCTCCTCCTCCTCACTTGCCCCTTTTGTGACTGCCTCTAGCTTTGCTCATAATTGTGCACCTTAAACTATTGCTTCTTGCTTGTGCTCAGAATGTGTGGTGACATCGTGATCCACCCTGAGCTTGTACTGCTTTGTTTCCTCTGCTGATTACACCCCACTTTGGCTATGGGGGTGTGTCAGAATATTATGCTCTAGCCTGTAGTGGGGTGCTCTGTAGCGAGTACAACCCTTCTAGGGTTTGCTATTTGTATCCCCATTCTTGCTAGTTCAGTCCTCTCTTTTGCCTTCATTCTCTCTTGCCTAGCTAGGTCAACCCTAGCTATGGCTCCTCAGTATACCTATTATCACGACACACGAGAATGTAGAACGGCGGCAGCGACGTGTCTGTGCGCAGAAACAGCGACGGGTCAGCAGTAGACGGCGCGAACCCAAGAGCCGCAAGTGTAGTCCTCAGTGTGTCGTGCCACTCACGTGGCGCCTGGCGGAGACCGTAGACTGGCCGGCGGAGACTCCACTGGGTACCAGGGGGAAACGACCCAGTAAAGCCAGGTGGGCGGCGCAGCCAGATCTCCTCGTGCAGGCTGCCCTGCAGGAACGCTGTGCTGAAGTCAAGAGAGTGAAGCTCGTAGTCACGCTGAGCAGCAACGTGCAGCAGAACCCGAAGAGTGGTCATCTTCGGGGTGGGGAAGAAGGTCTGGAAGAAGTCGACCCCCTGACGCTGACTGAAGCCTCTAGCAACGTAACGAGCCTTGAAGACAGGCGGAGAACCTGGCGGCCGCTTCACCCTGAAAATCCACATGCCATCGACGATGTTCGCCCCAGGAGGGGGAACCTCGTCGACGTAGGTGCCTGTGGACTTCCAGGATGCCATCTCTGCGTCCATGGCTGTCTGCCACTGAGAGGAGTAGGGACCCGAGATCGCCTCTGCGTAAGTGCGCGGAGTGGGGATGTCTAGTGCATCCGGGTCTCCCTCAGGGGCAAGCAACCAGGCCACGAGATGAGGTACAGCAGCCGCAAGAGAGTCAAAGTCCTCCTGCCTGTCCTCAAGGACGTCCGTGCCAAGAGCACACTCACCCCCGACGGACGGAGGACAGACAGACGCAGACTCTGACTCAGCAACAAGGCTAGCAGTGTAGTCTAGACGACAGGCAGCAGCAAAGTCAACCAACTCAGCGACCAGAGCAGACGCAGCCGAGGACTCAAAGGTAGGGTCAGTGACAACAGTAGCTAGGAGACGCGTGACTGTAGGGTGCTCAGCGCGATACCGGTCAGACTCAGGGTCCGGAACGGCAGGCAAAGAGGACACAGGAGGAGACGGTAGAGGGACACGCCGAGGAGCAGTAGAGGGACGCAGAGTCATGTAGTGAGTGCCTGGGACAGGAGGAGGACGCTCACGACGGACACGACTACCAGTGCGAGCAGGACGAACAGGCGACGCAGGACGAGACTCAGGCTCACGACGCTCTGTAAGACCTCCTGTGGGACCAGCGTACGGAGAGGGAGCAGGGAGAGGCGAGGCAGGCGGTAACTGTGACTGCGGCTGGACAGGCGGAGGACACTCGACGGAGGGAGGAGGACAAGGAGGAGGAGCCTGCCCAAGAACCTGCTGAAGGAGCGGTACGAAGTACGGTCGCGGCCGCGCAGCGTCTCCAGAAGCAGAAGAGACTCCAGCGGCCGGGTCCTCAGGACCAGCAGGAGCTCCAACGTCCGGGTCCCCAGCACCAGCAGCAGCGCCACCGCTCGGGTCCTCAGCTCCAGCAGCAGCTCCACCAGGCGGGTCCGCAGCACCAGCAGCAGCGCCACCCCCAGAGTCGGCAGCTCCAACTCCGCTAGCACCGCCAGCGCCAGAGTCCCCAGCTCCAGCAGCTCCAGGCGCAGTACTCCCAGAACAACCAGTCCCGGCAGCTCCAGTACCCCCAGTACGAGCACCCCCAGGACGAGCAGCCCCAGCACCCCCAACTCCAGCCGAGCCACTAGGACGGCGAAAGCGCCGGACGTACCAGTCACGAAGCTGCTGCGGTGTGAGAGACTGCTCAGCACCCCGAACCGGAGCACCCCCAGACGCAGCAACCCGAGGCTCCGTAGGCTCAGTAGCAGCACCCCCAGGCTCAGCACCCGCAGGCTCAGCACCCGCAGGCTCAGCACCCCCAGTCGCAGCACCCCCAGGCTCAGCACCCCCAGGCGGCAAACTCTCAGGCACAGTACCCTCAGCTCCAGCACCCGCAGTCCCAGCACTCCCAGGCCCCGCACCCGCAGGCTCAGCACCCGCAGGCTCAGCACCCCCAGGCTCCGTACTCTCAGGCACCGTACCCTCAGCTCCAGCACCCTCAGTCCCAGCACCCGCAGCCCCAGCACCCCCAGGCCCAGCACCCCCAGGCTCAGCACCCCCAGGCTCAGCACTCCCAGCAGTACCACCCGCAGCAGCACCTGAGTCACCTGTGACCTCGACAGGCTCAGCGACGGGAGGAGGGTCTACCTGAGAGACACCTGAAGGAGCAGGACCCTGAGGGGGAAGGGGGTCTACCGGAGGGGGACCAGGAGCGAGGAAAAGCGGCGGGGGAGGGAGAGGGGCAGTGCGGTAGGGGAAGAGACGGTAGAAAGGGACCGACTCGTCAAAGGTGACGTCCTGAGAGGCGAAGACCCGGCGCGAGGTGGGGTGGTAAAACTGCCAGCCAGGCGCGTCAGGGACAAAGCCAAGGAAGACACAGGGAAGCGTGCGGGAGGAGAGCTTGTCCGCGGACGTATCGCGGACAAGGGCACGAGCACCCCACACCCGGAAGCGCGACGCATCGCCAACCTCCCCCGTCCAACGCAGTGTGGGCGAGGTCTCCGGCAAGGAGACACGGGGCCAGAGGTTGAGCTGATGCGCGGCGTACCGGACAGCAAACGGCCACAGAAAATGGGGAGCCGCCGCGTGGACCAAGGAGGTACGAGCGACCTCCATGACCAGGCCAATGCGGCGCTCAGCAACCCCATTCTGCTGTGGGGAGTCCGGAAGCGTGAAGGTCTGCTCGATGCCCTCCGCCTGACAGAAGGTCCTCAAGAGATCGGAGGAAAACTCACCACCTCTGTCAGAGTGCAGACGCAGGACAGGAAGATCCGTCCGGAAACGGCGGCGGAGCTGGAGACGAACCGTGCGGATCCAAGGGATCAGAACAGCAGGGACCTCACCCTTGGTGCGCAAGGGGAAGACCGTGGTGTAACGCGAGTAGTCGTCGACAACCAGCAAAAAGTACCGCTCACCACCCTGACCACGAACGCGGGCTGGGCCCCACACGTCCAGGTGGAGGGTCTGCAGAGGAGCCTCTGTCGGGGGGAACGAGGAGGAGTGAGGAGCGGCGCGCTGCCGCCCCTCGACGCAAGGAAGGCAAGGCGGCGCAGGCGAGGCAGGGAGGGGAGGGAGGGACCTGGGAAGACCAGACACAAGGCGGCGACGGTGCATGCCACGGAGGCGTGGCAAGGAGGGGTGACCCAGGCGGTGGTGCCAGAGAAGAGTCTGGTGCGACAGGGAACGACACTCACAGGCGTGGGCCACCAGACCTGACGCGGACACCTGACCGACAGCAGCGACCTGAGGAGACGCAGTGGTCAGTGTGTAGAGACTCGACCCCGGCCGACGGGTAAACGTAGCCAGGTGACGGCCGGTCCTGGAGCACGTGCAGATCGCCACACGCTGTCCTCCAGGGGTAAAGGTGTCAACCCACTGATCCTGGATGACAGCGTTGCTCACCAGGTTCGTCGAGAACGAGGGGAGGTGGAAACCCGTCAACGAGCCAGACGGAACCGCCGGACAAGGGAGCACAGTGGTGGACTGGGCAAGGACTGGGCCCCCAGAGGGGTCAGCCAAGGAGACTGGGACCGGTGCAGGAAGCGGTGTGAGCTCAGTACTGTCTCGAAAGAAGCAGCGGGAAGCACCTGAGTCAAGGGTGAAGGTGTGACAGGCCTCAGTCGGTGCAGTACCTGAGAGAGCAGTCTCTGTGGGTGCTGTACCTGAGAGAGCAGACTCGCAAGCAGCAGGGACAGTGCTGGAGGGAGCAGGTACAGGGGGCACCATACCAGAGAGAGCAGACTCACTAGTACCTAGGGCAGCGGGCTCTATACCTGGGTCAGGCGGCACACACAAGTAACAGTCTCCCTCGGCACTAACAGTCAATGCATACATGGCAGCAATAATAGCATCATAGTCAAGAGCAAAGATATCAACACCAGCCCTCATCAGCTCAGCCCAGCGAGGGCGCTCAACATCCTCGCCCATCTCCTCACGCCAAGCGTCGTCAAGGCGGAAGAAGCAGCGGTACTGAGTGTGGAACTTTCCACACGTCTGCCCCTTGCGATCACCTGTGCGAATGACATAGGAACAGCGGCCACTGCCCCCCGACGTCCCACGCTGAGCAAGCCACTCACGAAGCTGCTGGGTCGACTGGGGACGCTGCTGCTGCTGGGAGCTCTGGCCCGAGCCGGTGCCTCCACTCCGACCTCCACCGCCGCCACTACCTCCGCTCCGACCGCCACCACCGCCACCGCCACCGCCACCGCCACTACCGCCACCGCCGCCACTGCCGCCGCTGCCACCACCGCCACTGCTCCCGCCGCCGCCCCCGCCTCCGCCGCCGGCCCCACTCCCACCAGCACTCCCGCCACCGCTCCCTCCAGCACCGCCTCCCCCCCCACCTCCCCCACCCCCTCCCCCCCCAGCGCCACCCCCGCCACCCTTGCCCCCCTTGCCCTTGCCGGTGCGGCGCCTCCCACTAGGAGCAGAAGCAGCGCCAGCAGACTCAGCACCAAGGAAGTCAACAGCAGCAGCAGTAGCATAGGAGGGAGCGAGGGGAGAGGGAGAGCACCCCTCAAAGATGGGGGTGCGAGGAGCGCCGCGAGCAGCACCTACAGCTACAATGCTCTTCTCGGCTGCTAGCAGCTTCTCCTCTAGGAGGGCGACAGTGAGCTCAGTGGGACAGCGAGCAAGGAAATAGTCGCGCACTGAGCTGAGGGTGTCAGGGAGACGGGTGACTATGAAGTGGAGTGCCCAGTACAGGGGAGGGGGGTTCTTAGCGCAGAACTCGGTGGGAAGGGCGGCACGCAGGCGAGCATCACTAGTGCGAAGGTGGGTGATAAGATCGGCGACTGTAGCAAAGGTGGACAGGTCAGGGAACAGGTAAGGCAGCATGAGGCGGCTAAGCTCGGCTGTGGCAGGTGAGGAGTAGCGAGCAACGACAGCGTCGTATAGGGCCTTAGCGGTTTTGCAGTCGCCAAAGTGCTCTAGCTCAGCGAACGGCAGGTGACTGCGAATAGCCAGGCGAGCTGCAGCGTCACGAGTCTGCCACTGTGAACGTACACTAAGCTCGGCTGTGGCAGCAGGAGCAGCGGCAGCACCAGACGCGTAGTCATAGAGGGAGATGTGGTCCGTGCTATTGCTCATAAGATACAACTGCAGGTCGTCGAGCCAGGAAGTGAACTGCACGGGACGGCCCTCAGCATCGAAGGAAAGAACGCGAATAGAGGCCATAGCTCAGGCGTGAGGGCACAGCAGAGCAGCGGCAGCAGCAGAGGGGACGCGCTAGAGCGAAGCTAGCAGCCACAGCAGGAGCAAGCGGCGGTGCACGGGCTGCGAAGCGGGCAGCGGGGCGGGCGGGCGACGCAGCAAGCGGGCAGTGAGGCAGCGGGCGACGCTGCGAAGCAGGTAGCGGGCGGGCGGGCGGCGCTGCGAGCGGGCAGCGAAGCGGGCGGGCCGCGAAGCGGGCAGCGAGCGGGCGGGCGGGCTGCGAAGCGGGCAGCGGGGCGAGCGGGCTGCGAAGCGGGCGGGCCGCGAAGCGGGCAGCGAGCGGGCGGGCGGGCTGCGAAGCGGGCGGGCCGCGAAGCGGGCAGCGAGCGAGCGGGCTGCGAAGCGGGCGACGGGGCGAGCGGGCAGCGAAGCGGGCGGGCCGCGAAGCGGGCAGCGAGCGGGCGGGCGGGCTGCGAAGCGGGCGGGCCGCGAAGCGGGCAGCGAGCGAGCGGGCTGCGAAGCGGGCGGGCCGCGAAGCGGGCAGCGAGCGGGCGGGCGGGCTGCGAAGCGGGCAGCGGGGCGAGCGGGCTGCGAAGCGGGCGGGCCGCGAAGCGGGCAGCGAGCGGGCGGGCGGGCTGCGAAGCGGGCGGGCCGCGAAGCGGGCAGCGAGCGGGCGGGCGGGCTGCGAAGCGGGCAGCGGGACGAGCGGGCTGCGAGCGGGCGGCTCGGCGGGCGGGCGACACTGCGAGGGGCGCGCGAGGGCGCTAGTGAGGGGCGCGCGAGGGCGCTAGCAAAGGGCGCGCGAGGGCGCTAACGAGGGGCGCGCGAGGGCGCTAACGAGGGTGCGCGCGAGGGCGCTAACGAGGGCGCACGAGGGCGCTACGAGGCTAGGGCACGGGGTAGCGTGGTAACCGCATGCGAGCGGTGGTGGGCCCTAAAAAAAAACGGTCGGTAGGTCCTAGGGACCTCCTGCTCTGAATACCATGTCAAAGTAACTAGGCAAGAATGAATGAACTAGCAGAAGTTTGGGTACAAATATGAAACCCTAGTTGGGGTTGTACCCCATATTGGCTACCCCACTACAGCCTACAAGCATAATACAGTTTAACACTTTTGAGGCGCCTCAAAAGATGTTACAAACACCACTTCTTGTGACTTTTGAGGCGCCTCAAAAGATGTTACAAACACCACTTCTTGTGACTTTTGAGGCGCCTCAAAAGATGTTACAACCACCACTTCTTGTGACTTTTGAGGCGCCTCAAAAGATGTTACAAACACCACTTCTTGTGACTTTTGAGGCGCCTCAAAAGATGTTACAAACACCACTTCTTGTGACTTTTGAGGCGCCTCAAAAGATGTTACAAACACCACTTCTTGTGACTTTTGAGGCGCCTCAAAAGATGTTACAAACACCACTTCTTGTGACTTTTGAGGCGCCTCAAAAGATGTTACAAACACCACTTCTCGTGACTTTTGAGGCGCCTCAAAAGATGTTACAAACACCACTTCTTGTGACTTTTGAGGCGCCTCAAAAGATGTTACAAACACCACTTCTCGTGACTTTTGAGGCGCCTCAAAAGATGTTACAAACACCACTTCTCGTGACTTTTGAGGCGCCTCAAAAGATGTTACAAACACCACTTCTCGTGACTTTTGAGGCGCCTCAAAAGATGTTACAAACACCACTTCTCGTGACTTTTGAGGCGCCTCAAAAGATGTTACAAACACCACTTCTTGTGACTTTTGAGGCGCCTCAAAAGATGTTACAAACACCACTTCTTGTGACTTTTGAGGCGCCTCAAAAGATGTTACAAACACCACTTCTTGTGACTTTTGAGGCGCCTCAAAAGATGTTACAAACACCACTTCTTGTGACTTTTGAGGCGCCTCAAAAGATGTTACAAACACCACTTCTTGTGACTTTTGAGGCGCCTCAAAAGATGTTACAAACACCACTTCTTGTGACTTTTGAGGCGCCTCAAAAGATGTTACAAACACCACTTCTCGTGACTTTTGAGGCGCCTCAAAAGATGTTACAAACACCACTTCTTGTGACTTTTGAGGCGCCTCAAAAGATGTTACAAACACCACTTCTCGTGACTTTTGAGGCGCCTCAAAAGATGTTACAAACACCACTTCTTGTGACTTTTGAGGCGCCTCAAAAGATGTTACAAACACCTCTTCTCGTGACTTTTGAGGCGCCTCAAAAGATGTTACAAACACCACTTCTTGTGACTTTTGAGGCGCCTCAAAAGATGTTACAAACACCACTTCTCGTGACTTTTGAGGCGCCTCAAAAGATGTTACAAACACCACTTCTTGTGACTTTTGAGGCGCCTCAAAAGATGTTACAAACACCACTTCTTGTGACTTTTGAGGCGCCTCAAAAGATGTTACAAACACCACTTCTCGTGACTTTTGAGGCGCCTCAAAAGATGTTACAAACACCACTTCTCGTGACTTTTGAGGCGCCTCAAAAGATGTTACAAACACCACTTCTCGTGACTTTTGAGGCGCCTCAAAAGATGTTACAAACACCACTTCTTGTGACTTTTGAGGCGCCTCAAAAGATGTTACAAACACCACTTCTTGTGACTTTTGAGGCGCCTCAAAAGATGTTACAAACACCACTTCTTGTGACTTTTGAGGCGCCTCAAAAGATGTTACAAACACCACTTCTCGTGACTTTTGAGGCGCCTCAAAAGATGTTACAAACACCACTTCTCGTGACTTTTGAGGCGCCTCAAAAGATGTTACAAACACCACTTCTTGTGACTTTTGAGGCGCCTCAAAAGATGTTACAAACACCACTTCTTGTGACTTTTGAGGCGCCTCAAAAGATGTTACAAACACCACTTCTTGTGACTTTTGAGGCGCCTCAAAAGATGTTACAAACACCACTTCTTGTGACTTTTGAGGCGCCTCAAAAGATGTTACAAACACCACTTCTCGTGACTTTTGAGGCGCCTCAAAAGATGTTACAACCACCACTTCTTGTGACTTTTGAGGCGCCTCAAAAGATGTTACAACCACCACTTCTTGTGACTTTTGAGGCGCCTCAAAAGATTTTACAAACACCTCTTCTCGTGACTTTTGAGGCGCCTCAAAAGATGTTACAAACACCACTTCTTGTGACTTTTGAGGCGCCTCAAAAGATGTTACAACCACCACTTCTTGTGACTTTTGAGGCGCCTCAAAAGATGTTACAAACACCACTTCTCGTGACTTTTGAGGCGCCTCAAAAGATGTTACAAACACCACTTCTCGTGACTTTTGAGGCGCCTCAAAAGATTTTACAAACACCTCTTCTCGTGACTTTTGAGGCGCCTCAAAAGATGTTACAAACACCACTTCTCGTGACTTTTGAGGCGCCTCAAAAGATGTTACAAACACCTCTTCTCGTGACTTTTGAGGCGCCTCAAAAGATGTTACAAACACCACTTCTTGTGACTTTTGAGGCGCCTCAAAAGATGTTACAAACACCTCTTCTCGTGACTTTTGAGGCGCCTCAAAAGATGTTACAAACACCACTTCTTGTGACTTTTGAGGCGCCTCAAAAGATGTTACAACCACCACTTCTTGTGACTTTTGAGGCGCCTCAAAAGATGTTACAACCACCACTTCTTGTGACTTTTGAGGCGCCTCAAAAGATGTTACAACCACCACTTCTTGTGACTTTTGAGGCGCCTCAAAAGATGTTACAACCACCTCTTCTCGTGACTTTTGAGGCGCCTCAAAAGATGTTACAAACACCACTTCTTGTGACTTTTGAGGCGCCTCAAAAGATTTTACAAACACCTCTTCTCGTGACTTTTGAGGCGCCTCAAAAGATGTTACAAACACCACTTCTCGTGACTTTTGAGGCGCCTCAAAAGATGTTACAAACACCACTTCTCGTGACTTTTGAGGCGCCTCAAAAGATGTTACAACCACCACTTCTTGTGACTTTTGAGGCGCCTCAAAAGATGTTACAAACACCACTTCTCGTGACTTTTGAGGCGCCTCAAAAGATGTTACAAACACCACTTCTCGTGACTTTTGAGGCGCCTCAAAAGATGTTACAAACACCTCTTCTCGTGACTTTTGAGGCGCCTCAAAAGATGTTACAAACACCACTTCTTGTGACTTTTGAGGCGCCTCAAAAGATGTTACAAACACCACTTCTTGTGACTTTTGAGGCGCCTCAAAAGATGTTACAAACACCACTTCTTGTGACTTTTGAGGCGCCTCAAAAGATGTTACAAACACCACTTCTCGTGACTTTTGAGGCGCCTCAAAAGATGTTACAAACACCACTTCTCGTGACTTTTGAGGCGCCTCAAAAGATGTTACAAACACCACTTCTCGTGACTTTTGAGGCGCCTCAAAAGATGTTACAAACACCACTTCTCGTGACTTTTGAGGCGCCTCAAAAGATGTTACAAACACCACTTCTCGTGACTTTTGAGGCGCCTCAAAAGATGTTACAAACACCACTTCTTGTGACTTTTGAGGCGCCTCAAAAGATGTTACAAACACCACTTCTTGTGACTTTTGAGGCGCCTCAAAAGATGTTACAAACACCACTTCTTGTGACTTTTGAGGCGCCTCAAAAGATGTTACAAACACCACTTCTTGTGACTTTTGAGGCGCCTCAAAAGATGTTACAAACACCACTTCTTGTGACTTTTGAGGCGCCTCAAAAGATGTTACAAACACCACTTCTTGTGACTTTTGAGGCGCCTCAAAAGATGTTACAACCACCACTTCTTGTGACTTTTGAGGCGCCTCAAAAGATGTTACAAACACCACTTCTTGTGACTTTTGAGGCGCCTCAAAAGATGTTACAAACACCACTTCTTGTGACTTTTGAGGCGCCTCAAAAGATGTTACAAACACCACTTCTTGTGACTTTTGAGGCGCCTCAAAAGATGTTACAACCACCACTTCTTGTGACTTTTGAGGCGCCTCAAAAGATGTTACAACCACCACTTCTTGTGACTTTTGAGGCGCCTCAAAAGATGTTACAACCACCACTTCTTGTGACTTTTGAGGCGCCTCAAAAGATTTTACAAACACCTCTTCTCGTGACTTTTGAGGCGCCTCAAAAGATGTTACAAACACCACTTCTTGTGACTTTTGAGGCGCCTCAAAAGATGTTACAACCACCACTTCTTGTGACTTTTGAGGCGCCTCAAAAGATGTTACAACCACCACTTCTTGTGACTTTTGAGGCGCCTCAAAAGATGTTACAACCACCACTTCTTGTGACTTTTGAGGCGCCTCAAAAGATTTTACAAACACCTCTTCTCGTGACTTTTGAGGCGCCTCAAAAGATGTTACAAACACCACTTCTCGTGACTTTTGAGGCGCCTCAAAAGATGTTACAAACACCACTTCTCGTGACTTTTGAGGCGCCTCAAAAGATGTTACAAACACCACTTCTCGTGACTTTTGAGGCGCCTCAAAAGATGTTACAAACACCTCTTCTCGTGACTTTTGAGGCGCCTCAAAAGATGTTACAAACACCACTTCTTGTGACTTTTGAGGCGCCTCAAAAGATGTTACAACCACCACTTCTTGTGACTTTTGAGGCGCCTCAAAAGATGTTACAACCACCACTTCTTGTGACTTTTGAGGCGCCTCAAAAGATGTTACAACCACCACTTCTTGTGACTTTTGAGGCGCCTCAAAAGATGTTACAACCACCACTTCTTGTGACTTTTGAGGCGCCTCAAAAGATGTTACAAACACCACTTCTTGTGACTTTTGAGGCGCCTCAAAAGATTTTACAAACACCTCTTCTCGTGACTTTTGAGGCGCCTCAAAAGATGTTACAAACACCACTTCTCGTGACTTTTGAGGCGCCTCAAAAGATGTTACAAACACCACTTCTCGTGACTTTTGAGGCGCCTCAAAAGATGTTACAACCACCACTTCTTGTGACTTTTGAGGCGCCTCAAAAGATGTTACAAACACCACTTCTCGTGACTTTTGAGGCGCCTCAAAAGATGTTACAAACACCACTTCTCGTGACTTTTGAGGCGCCTCAAAAGATGTTACAAACACCTCTTCTCGTGACTTTTGAGGCGCCTCAAAAGATGTTACAAACACCACTTCTTGTGACTTTTGAGGCGCCTCAAAAGATGTTACAAACACCACTTCTCGTGACTTTTGAGCCGCCTCAAAAGATTTTACAAACACCTCTTCTCGTGACTTTTGAGGCGCCTCAAAAGATGTTACAAACACCACTTCTCGTGACTTTTGAGGCGCCTCAAAAGATGTTACAAACACCACTTCTCGTGACTTTTGAGGCGCCTCAAAAGATGTTACAACCACCACTTCTTGTGACTTTTGAGGCGCCTCAAAAGATGTTACAACCACCACTTCTTGTGACTTTTGAGGCGCCTCAAAAGATTTTACAAACACCTCTTCTCGTGACTTTTGAGGCGCCTCAAAAGATGTTACAAACACCACTTCTCGTGACTTTTGAGGCGCCTCAAAAGATGTTACAAACACCACTTCTCGTGACTTTTGAGGCGCCTCAAAAGATGTTACAAACACCACTTCTTGTGACTTTTGAGGCGCCTCAAAAGATTTTACAAACACCTCTTCTCGTGACTTTGAGGCGCCTCAAAAGATTTTACAAACACCTCTTCTCGTGACTTTTGAGGCGCCTCAAAAGATGTTACAAACACCACTTCTCGTGACTTTTGAGGCGCCTCAAAAGATTTTACAAACACCTCTTCTCGTGACTTTTGAGGCGCCTCAAAAGATTTTACAAACACCTCTTCTCGTGAATTTGAGGCGCCTCAAAAGATGTTACAAACACCACTTCTTGTGACTTTTGAGGTGCCTCAAAAGATTTTACAAACACCTCTTCTCGTGACTTTTGAGGCGCCTCAAAAGATGTTACAAACACCACTTCTTGTGACTTTTGAGGCGCCTCAAAAGATGTTACAACCACCACTTCTTGTGACTTTTGAGGCGCCTCAAAAGATGTTACAACCACCACTTCTTGTGACTTTTGAGGCGCCTCAAAAGATGTTACAACCACCACTTCTTGTGACTTTTGAGGCGCCTCAAAAGATTTTACAAACACCTCTTCTCGTGACTTTTGAGGCGCCTCAAAAGATGTTACAAACACCACTTCTCGTGACTTTTGAGGCGCCTCAAAAGATGTTACAAACACCACTTCTCGTGACTTTTGAGGCGCCTCAAAAGATGTTACAAACACCACTTCTTGTGACTTTTGAGGCGCCTCAAAAGATGTTACAAACACCTCTTCTCGTGACTTTTGAGGCGCCTCAAAAGATGTTACAAACACCACTTCTTGTGACTTTTGAGGCGCCTCAAAAGATGTTACAACCACCACTTCTTGTGACTTTTGAGGCGCCTCAAAAGATGTTACAACCACCACTTCTTGTGACTTTTGAGGCGCCTCAAAAGATGTTACAACCACCACTTCTTGTGACTTTTGAGGCGCCTCAAAAGATGTTACAACCACCACTTCTTGTGACTTTTGAGGCGCCTCAAAAGATGTTACAAACACCACTTCTTGTGACTTTTGAGGCGCCTCAAAAGATTTTACAAACACCTCTTCTCGTGACTTTTGAGGCGCCTCAAAAGATGTTACAAACACCACTTCTCGTGACTTTTGAGGCGCCTCAAAAGATGTTACAAACACCACTTCTCGTGACTTTTGAGGCGCCTCAAAAGATGTTACAACCACCACTTCTTGTGACTTTTGAGGCGCCTCAAAAGATGTTACAAACACCACTTCTCGTGACTTTTGAGGCGCCTCAAAAGATGTTACAAACACCACTTCTCGTGACTTTTGAGGCGCCTCAAAAGATGTTACAAACACCTCTTCTCGTGACTTTTGAGGCGCCTCAAAAGATGTTACAAACACCACTTCTTGTGACTTTTGAGGCGCCTCAAAAGATTTTACAAACACCTCTTCTCGTGACTTTTGAGGCGCCTCAAAAGATGTTACAAACACCTCTTCTCGTGACTTTTGAGGCGCCTCAAAAGATGTTACAAACACCACTTCTCGTGACTTTTGAGGCGCCTCAAAAGATGTTACAAACACCACTTCTCGTGACTTTTGAGGCGCCTCAAAAGATGTTACAACCACCACTTCTTGTGACTTTTGAGGCGCCTCAAAAGATGTTACAAACACCACTTCTCGTGACTTTTGAGGCGCCTCAAAAGATGTTACAAACACCACTTCTCGTGACTTTTGAGGCGCCTCAAAAGATGTTACAAACACCTCTTCTCGTGACTTTTGAGGCGCCTCAAAAGATGTTACAAACACCACTTCTTGTGACTTTTGAGGCGCCTCAAAAGATGTTACAAACACCACTTCTTGTGACTTTTGAGGCGCCTCAAAAGATTTTACAAACACCTCTTCTCGTGACTTTTGAGGCGCCTCAAAAGATGTTACAAACACCACTTCTCGTGACTTTTGAGGCGCCTCAAAAGATGTTACAAACACCACTTCTCGTGACTTTTGAGGCGCCTCAAAAGATGTTACAACCACCACTTCTTGTGACTTTTGAGGCGCCTCAAAAGATGTTACAACCACCACTTCTTGTGACTTTTGAGGCGCCTCAAAAGATTTTACAAACACCTCTTCTCGTGACTTTTGAGGCGCCTCAAAAGATGTTACAAACACCACTTCTCGTGACTTTTGAGGCGCCTCAAAAGATGTTACAAACACCACTTCTCGTGACTTTTGAGGCGCCTCAAAAGATGTTACAAACACCACTTCTTGTGACTTTTGAGGCGCCTCAAAAGATTTTACAAACACCTCTTCTCGTGACTTTGAGGCGCCTCAAAAGATTTTACAAACACCTCTTCTCGTGACTTTTGAGGCGCCTCAAAAGATGTTACAAACACCACTTCTCGTAACTTTTGAGGCGCCTCAAAAGATTTTACAAACACCTCTTCTCGTGACTTTTGAGGCGCCTCAAAAGATTTTACAAACACCTCTTCTCGTGAATTTGAGGCGCCTCAAAAGATGTTACAAACACCACTTCTTGTGACTTTTGAGGCGCCTCAAAAGATTTTACAAACACCTCTTCTCGTGACTTTTGAGGCGCCTCAAAAGATGTTACAAACACCACTTCTTGTGACTTTTGAGGCGCCTCAAAAGATGTTACAACCACCACTTCTTGTGACTTTTGAGGCGCCTCAAAAGATGTTACAACCACCACTTCTTGTGACTTTTGAGGCGCCTCAAAAGATGTTACAACCACCACTTCTTGTGACTTTTGAGGCGCCTCAAAAGATTTTACAAACACCTCTTCTCGTGACTTTTGAGGCGCCTCAAAAGATGTTACAAACACCACTTCTCGTGACTTTTGAGGCGCCTCAAAAGATGTTACAAACACCACTTCTCGTGACTTTTGAGGCGCCTCAAAAGATGTTACAAACACCACTTCTTGTGACTTTTGAGGCGCCTCAAAAGATGTTACAAACACCTCTTCTCGTGACTTTTGAGGCGCCTCAAAAGATGTTACAAACACCACTTCTTGTGACTTTTGAGGCGCCTCAAAAGATGTTACAACCACCACTTCTTGTGACTTTTGAGGCGCCTCAAAAGATGTTACAACCACCACTTCTTGTGACTTTTGAGGCGCCTCAAAAGATGTTACAACCACCACTTCTTGTGACTTTTGAGGCGCCTCAAAAGATGTTACAACCACCACTTCTTGTGACTTTTGAGGCGCCTCAAAAGATGTTACAAACACCACTTCTTGTGACTTTTGAGGCGCCTCAAAAGATTTTACAAACACCTCTTCTCGTGACTTTTGAGGCGCCTCAAAAGATGTTACAAACACCACTTCTCGTGACTTTTGAGGCGCCTCAAAAGATGTTACAAACACCACTTCTCGTGACTTTTGAGGCGCCTCAAAAGATGTTACAACCACCACTTCTTGTGACTTTTGAGGCGCCTCAAAAGATGTTACAAACACCACTTCTCGTGACTTTTGAGGCGCCTCAAAAGATGTTACAAACACCACTTCTCGTGACTTTTGAGGCGCCTCAAAAGATGTTACAAACACCTCTTCTCGTGACTTTTGAGGCGCCTCAAAAGATGTTACAAACACCACTTCTTGTGACTTTTGAGGCGCCTCAAAAGATTTTACAAACACCTCTTCTCGTGACTTTTGAGGCGCCTCAAAAGATGTTACAAACACCTCTTCTCGTGACTTTTGAGGCGCCTCAAAAGATGTTACAAACACCACTTCTCGTGACTTTTGAGGCGCCTCAAAAGATGTTACAAACACCACTTCTCGTGACTTTTGAGGCGCCTCAAAAGATGTTACAACCACCACTTCTTGTGACTTTTGAGGCGCCTCAAAAGATGTTACAAACACCACTTCTCGTGACTTTTGAGGCGCCTCAAAAGATGTTACAAACACCTCTTCTCGTGACTTTTGAGGCGCCTCAAAAGATGTTACAAACACCACTTCTCGTGACTTTTGAGGCGCCTCAAAAGATGTTACAAACACCACTTCTTGTGACTTTTGAGGCGCCTCAAAAGATGTTACAACCACCACTTCTTGTGACTTTTGAGGCGCCTCAAAAGATGTTACAACCACCTCTTCTCGTGACTTTTGAGGCGCCTCAAAAGATTTTACAAACACCTCTTCTCGTGACTTTTGAGGCGCCTCAAAAGATGTTACAAACACCACTTCTCGTGACTTTTGAGGCGCCTCAAAAGATGTTACAAACACCACTTCTCGTGACTTTTGAGGCGCCTCAAAAGATGTTACAAACACCACTTCTTGTGACTTTTGAGGCGCCTCAAAAGATGTTACAAACACCACTTCTTGTGACTTTTGAGGCGCCTCAAAAGATGTTACAAACACCACTTCTCGTCACTTTGAGGCGCCTCAAAAGATGTTACAACCACCTCTTCTCGTGACTTTTGAGGCGCCTCAAAAGATGTTACAAACACCACTTCTCGTGACTTTTGAGGCGCCTCAAAAGATGTTACAAACACCACTTCTCGTGACTTTTGAGGCGCCTCAAAAGATGTTACAACCACCACTTCTTGTGACTTTTGAGGCGCCTCAAAAGATGTTACAACCACCACTTCTTGTGACTTTGAGGCGCCTCAAAAGATTTTACAAACACCTCTTCTCGTGACTTTTGAGGCGCCTCAAAAGATGTTACAAACACCACTTCTCGTGACTTTTGAGGCGCCTCAAAAGATGTTACAAACACCACTTCTCGTGACTTTTGAGGCGCCTCAAAAGATGTTACAACCACCACTTCTTGTGACTTTTGAGGCGCCTCAAAAGATGTTACAACCACCACTTCTTGTGACTTTTGAGGCGCCTCAAAAGATGTTACAACCACCACTTCTTGTGACTTTTGAGGCGCCTCAAAAGATGTTACAACCACCACTTCTTGTGACTTTTGAGGCGCCTCAAAAGATGTTACAAACACCACTTCTTGTGACTTTTGAGGCGCCTCAAAAGATGTTACAAACACCACTTCTTGTGACTTTTGAGGCGCCTCAAAAGATGTTACAAACACCACTTCTTGTGACTTTTGAGGCGCCTCAAAAGATGTTACAAACACCACTTCTTGTGACTTTTGAGGCGCCTCAAAAGATGTTACAAACACCACTTCTTGTGACTTTTGAGGCGCCTCAAAAGATGTTACAAACACCACTTCTTGTGACTTTTGAGGCGCCTCAAAAGATGTTACAACCACCACTTCTTGTGACTTTTGAGGCGCCTCAAAAGATGTTACAACCACCACTTCTTGTGACTTTTGAGGCGCCTCAAAAGATGTTACAACCACCACTTCTTGTGACTTTTGAGGCGCCTCAAAAGATGTTACAACCACCACTTCTTGTGACTTTTGAGGCGCCTCAAAAGATGTTACAACCACCACTTCTTGTGACTTTTGAGGCGCCTCAAAAGATGTTACAACCACCACTTCTTGTGACTTTTGAGGCGCCTCAAAAGATGTTACAACCACCACTTCTTGTGACTTTTGAGGCGCCTCAAAAGATGTTACAACCACCACTTCTTGTGACTTTTGAGGCGCCTCAAAAGATGTTACAAACACCACTTCTTGTGACTTTTGAGGCGCCTCAAAAGATGTTACAAACACCACTTCTTGTGACTTTTGAGGCGCCTCAAAAGATGTTACAAACACCACTTCTTGTGACTTTTGAGGCGCCTCAAAAGATGTTACAAACACCACTTCTTGTGACTTTTGAGGCGCCTCAAAAGATGTTACAAACACCACTTCTTGTGACTTTTGAGGCGCCTCAAAAGATGTTACAAACACCACTTCTTGTGACTTTTGAGGCGCCTCAAAAGATGTTACAAACACCACTTCTTGTGACTTTTGAGGCGCCTCAAAAGATGTTACAAACACCACTTCTTGTGACTTTTGAGGCGCCTCAAAAGATGTTACAAACACCACTTCTTGTGACTTTTGAGGCGCCTCAAAAGATGTTACAAACACCACTTCTTGTGACTTTTGAGGCGCCTCAAAAGATGTTACAAACACCACTTCTTGTGACTTTTGAGGCGCCTCAAAAGATGTTACAACCACCACTTCTTGTGACTTTTGAGGCGCCTCAAAAGATGTTACAACCACCACTTCTTGTGACTTTTGTGACTTTTGAGGCGCCTCAAAAGATGTTACAACCACCACTTCTTGTGACTTTTGAGGCGCCTCAAAAGATGTTACAACCACCACTTCTTGTGACTTTTGAGGCGCCTCAAAAGATGTTACAACCACCACTTCTTGTGACTTTTGAGGCGCCTCAAAAGATGTTACAACCACCACTTCTTGTGACTTTTGAGGCGCCTCAAAAGATGTTACAACCACCACTTCTTGTGACTTTTGAGGCGCCTCAAAAGATGTTACAAACACCACTTCTTGTGACTTTTGAGGCGCCTCAAAAGATGTTACAAACACCACTTCTCGTGACTTTTGAGGCGCCTCAAAAGATGTTACAAACACCACTTCTCGTGACTTTTGAGGCGCCTCAAAAGATGTTACAAACACCACTTCTTGTGACTTTTGAGGCGCCTCAAAAGATGTTACAACCACCACTTCTTGTGACTTTTGAGGCGCCTCAAAAGATGTTACAACCACCACTTCTTGTGACTTTTGAGGCGCCTCAAAAGATGTTACAAACACCACTTCTTGTGACTTTTGAGGCGCCTCAAAAGATGTTACAAACACCACTTCTTGTGACTTTTGAGGCGCCTCAAAAGATGTTACAAACACCACTTCTTGTGACTTTTGAGGCGCCTCAAAAGATGTTACAAACACCACTTCTTGTGACTTTTGAGGCGCCTCAAAAGATGTTACAACCACCACTTCTTGTGACTTTTGAGGCGCCTCAAAAGATGTTACAAACACCACTTCTTGTGACTTTTGAGGCGCCTCAAAAGATGTTACAAACACCACTTCTTGTGACTTTTGAGGCGCCTCAAAAGATGTTACAAACACCACTTCTCGTGACTTTTGAGGCGCCTCAAAAGATGTTACAAACACCACTTCTCGTGACTTTTGAGGCGCCTCAAAAGATGTTACAAACACCACTTCTCGTGACTTTTGAGGCGCCTCAAAAGATGTTACAAACACCACTTCTTGTGACTTTTGAGGCGCCTCAAAAGATGTTACAAACACCACTTCTTGTGACTTTTGAGGCGCCTCAAAAGATGTTACAAACACCACTTCTCGTGACTTTTGAGGCGCCTCAAAAGATGTTACAAACACCACTTCTCGTGACTTTTGAGGCGCCTCAAAAGATGTTACAAACACCACTTCTCGTGACTTTTGAGGCGCCTCAAAAGATGTTACAAACACCACTTCTCGTGACTTTTGAGGCGCCTCAAAAGATGTTACAAACACCACTTCTCGTGACTTTTGAGGCGCCTCAAAAGATGTTACAAACACCACTTCTCGTGACTTTTGAGGCGCCTCAAAAGATGTTACAAACACCACTTCTCGTGACTTTTGAGGCGCCTCAAAAGATGTTACAAACACCACTTCTTGTGACTTTTGAGGCGCCTCAAAAGATGTTACAAACACCACTTCTCGTGACTTTTGAGGCGCCTCAAAAGATGTTACAAACACCACTTCTCGTGACTTTTGAGGCGCCTCAAAAGATGTTACAAACACCACTTCTCGTGACTTTTGAGGCGCCTCAAAAGATGTTACAAACACCACTTCTCGTGACTTTTGAGGCGCCTCAAAAGATGTTACAAACACCACTTCTCGTGACTTTTGAGGCGCCTCAAAAGATGTTACAAACACCACTTCTCGTGACTTTTGAGGCGCCTCAAAAGATGTTACAAACACCACTTCTCGTGACTTTTGAGGCGCCTCAAAAGATGTTACAAACACCACTTCTCGTGACTTTTGAGGCGCCTCAAAAGATGTTACAAACACCACTTCTCGTGACTTTTGAGGCGCCTCAAAAGATGTTACAACCACCACTTCTTGTGACTTTTGAGGCGCCTCAAAAGATGTTACAACCACCACTTCTTGTGACTTTTGAGGCGCCTCAAAAGATGTTACAACCACCACTTCTTGTGACTTTTGAGGCGCCTCAAAAGATGTTACAACCACCACTTCTTGTGACTTTTGAGGCGCCTCAAAAGATGTTACAACCACCACTTCTTGTGACTTTTGAGGCGCCTCAAAAGATGTTACAACCACCACTTCTTGTGACTTTTGAGGCGCCTCAAAAGATGTTACAACCACCACTTCTTGTGACTTTTGAGGCGCCTCAAAAGATGTTACAAACACCACTTCTTGTGACTTTTGAGGCGCCTCAAAAGATGTTACAAACACCACTTCTTGTGACTTTTGAGGCGCCTCAAAAGATGTTACAAACACCACTTCTTGTGACTTTTGAGGCGCCTCAAAAGATGTTACAAACACCACTTCTTGTGACTTTTGAGGCGCCTCAAAAGATGTTACAAACACCACTTCTTGTGACTTTTGAGGCGCCTCAAAAGATGTTACAAACACCACTTCTTGTGACTTTTGAGGCGCCTCAAAAGATGTTACAAACACCACTTCTCGTGACTTTTGAGGCGCCTCAAAAGATGTTACAAACACCACTTCTCGTGACTTTTGAGGCGCCTCAAAAGATGTTACAAACACCACTTCTCGTGACTTTTGAGGCGCCTCAAAAGATGTTACAAACACCACTTCTTGTGACTTTTGAGGCGCCTCAAAAGATGTTACAACCACCACTTCTTGTGACTTTTGAGGCGCCTCAAAAGATGTTACAACCACCACTTCTTGTGACTTTTGAGGCGCCTCAAAAGATGTTACAACCACCACTTCTTGTGACTTTTGAGGCGCCTCAAAAGATGTTACAAACACCACTTCTTGTGACTTTTGAGGCGCCTCAAAAGATGTTACAAACACCACTTCTTGTGACTTTTGAGGCGCCTCAAAAGATGTTACAAACACCACTTCTTGTGACTTTTGAGGCGCCTCAAAAGATGTTACAAACACCACTTCTTGTGACTTTTGAGGCGCCTCAAAAGATGTTACAACCACCACTTCTTGTGACTTTTGAGGCGCCTCAAAAGATGTTACAAACACCACTTCTTGTGACTTTTGAGGCGCCTCAAAAGATGTTACAACCACCACTTCTTGTGACTTTTGAGGCGCCTCAAAAGATGTTACAACCACCACTTCTTGTGACTTTTGAGGCGCCTCAAAAGATGTTACAACCACCACTTCTTGTGACTTTTGAGGCGCCTCAAAAGATGTTACAAACACCACTTCTCGTGACTTTTGAGGCGCCTCAAAAGATGTTACAAACACCACTTCTCGTGACTTTTGAGGCGCCTCAAAAGATGTTACAAACACCACTTCTCGTGACTTTTGAGGCGCCTCAAAAGATGTTACAAACACCACTTCTCGTGACTTTTGAGGCGCCTCAAAAGATGTTACAAACACCACTTCTCGTGACTTTTGAGGCGCCTCAAAAGATGTTACAAACACCACTTCTCGTGACTTTTGAGGCGCCTCAAAAGATGTTACAAACACCACTTCTCGTGACTTTTGAGGCGCCTCAAAAGATGTTACAAACACCACTTCTCGTGACTTTTGAGGCGCCTCAAAAGATGTTACAAACACCACTTCTCGTGACTTTTGAGGCGCCTCAAAAGATGTTACAAACACCACTTCTCGTGACTTTTGAGGCGCCTCAAAAGATGTTACAAACACCACTTCTCGTGACTTTTGAGGCGCCTCAAAAGATGTTACAAACACCACTTCTCGTGACTTTTGAGGCGCCTCAAAAGATGTTACAAACACCACTTCTCGTGACTTTTGAGGCGCCTCAAAAGATGTTACAAACACCACTTCTCGTGACTTTTGAGGCGCCTCAAAAGATGTTACAAACACCACTTCTCGTGACTTTTGAGGCGCCTCAAAAGATGTTACAAACACCACTTCTCGTGACTTTTGAGGCGCCTCAAAAGATGTTACAAACACCACTTCTCGTGACTTTTGAGGCGCCTCAAAAGATGTTACAAACACCACTTCTCGTGACTTTTGAGGCGCCTCAAAAGATGTTACAAACACCACTTCTCGTGACTTTTGAGGCGCCTCAAAAGATGTTACAAACACCACTTCTCGTGACTTTTGAGGCGCCTCAAAAGATGTTACAAACACCACTTCTCGTGACTTTTGAGGCGCCTCAAAAGATGTTACAACCACCACTTCTTGTGACTTTTGAGGCGCCTCAAAAGATGTTACAAACACCACTTCTTGTGACTTTTGAGGCGCCTCAAAAGATGTTACAAACACCACTTCTTGTGACTTTTGAGGCGCCTCAAAAGATGTTACAAACACCACTTCTTGTGACTTTTGAGGCGCCTCAAAAGATGTTACAAACACCACTTCTTGTGACTTTTGAGGCGCCTCAAAAGATGTTACAAACACCACTTCTCGTGACTTTTGAGGCGCCTCAAAAGATGTTACAAACACCACTTCTCGTGACTTTTGAGGCGCCTCAAAAGATGTTACAAACACCACTTCTCGTGACTTTTGAGGCGCCTCAAAAGATGTTACAAACACCACTTCTCGTGACTTTTGAGGCGCCTCAAAAGATGTTACAACCACCACTTCTTGTGACTTTTGAGGCGCCTCAAAAGATGTTACAACCACCACTTCTTGTGACTTTTGAGGCGCCTCAAAAGATGTTACAACCACCACTTCTTGTGACTTTTGAGGCGCCTCAAAAGATGTTACAAACACCACTTCTTGTGACTTTTGAGGCGCCTCAAAAGATGTTACAAACACCACTTCTTGTGACTTTTGAGGCGCCTCAAAAGATGTTACAAACACCACTTCTTGTGACTTTTGAGGCGCCTCAAAAGATGTTACAAACACCACTTCTTGTGACTTTTGAGGCGCCTCAAAAGATGTTACAAACACCACTTCTTGTGACTTTTGAGGCGCCTCAAAAGATGTTACAAACACCACTTCTTGTGACTTTTGAGGCGCCTCAAAAGATGTTACAACCACCACTTCTTGTGACTTTTGAGGCGCCTCAAAAGATGTTACAACCACCACTTCTTGTGACTTTTGAGGCGCCTCAAAAGATGTTACAACCACCACTTCTTGTGACTTTTGAGGCGCCTCAAAAGATGTTACAAACACCACTTCTTGTGACTTTTGAGGCGCCTCAAAAGATGTTACAAACACCACTTCTTGTGACTTTTGAGGCGCCTCAAAAGATGTTACAAACACCACTTCTTGTGACTTTTGAGGCGCCTCAAAAGATGTTACAAACACCACTTCTTGTGACTTTTGAGGCGCCTCAAAAGATGTTACAAACACCACTTCTTGTGACTTTTGAGGCGCCTCAAAAGATGTTACAAACACCACTTCTTGTGACTTTTGAGGCGCCTCAAAAGATGTTACAAACACCACTTCTTGTGACTTTTGAGGCGCCTCAAAAGATGTTACAAACACCACTTCTTGTGACTTTTGAGGCGCCTCAAAAGATGTTACAAACACCACTTCTTGTGACTTTTGAGGCGCCTCAAAAGATGTTACAACCACCACTTCTTGTGACTTTTGAGGCGCCTCAAAAGATGTTACAACCACCACTTCTTGTGACTTTTGAGGCGCCTCAAAAGATGTTACAACCACCACTTCTTGTGACTTTTGAGGCGCCTCAAAAGATGTTACAAACACCACTTCTTGTGACTTTTGAGGCGCCTCAAAAGATGTTACAAACACCACTTCTTGTGACTTTTGAGGCGCCTCAAAAGATGTTACAAACACCACTTCTTGTGACTTTTGAGGCGCCTCAAAAGATGTTACAAACACCACTTCTTGTGACTTTTGAGGCGCCTCAAAAGATGTTACAAACACCACTTCTCGTGACTTTTGAGGCGCCTCAAAAGATGTTACAAACACCACTTCTTGTGACTTTTGAGGCGCCTCAAAAGATGTTACAACCACCACTTCTTGTGACTTTTGAGGCGCCTCAAAAGATGTTACAACCACCACTTCTTGTGACTTTTGAGGCGCCTCAAAAGATGTTACAACCACCACTTCTTGTGACTTTTGAGGCGCCTCAAAAGATGTTACAACCACCACTTCTTGTGACTTTTGAGGCGCCTCAAAAGATGTTACAAACACCTCTTCTCGTGACTTTTGAGGCGCCTCAAAAGATGTTACAAACACCTCTTCTCGTGACTTTTGAGGCGCCTCAAAAGATGTTACAAACACCACTTCTCGTGACTTTTGAGGCGCCTCAAAAGATGTTACAAACACCACTTCTCGTGACTTTTGAGGCGCCTCAAAAGATGTTACAAACACCACTTCTCGTGACTTTTGAGGCGCCTCAAAAGATGTTACAAACACCACTTCTCGTGACTTTTGAGGCGCCTCAAAAGATGTTACAAACACCACTTCTCGTGACTTTTGAGGCGCCTCAAAAGATGTTACAAACACCTCTTCTCGTGACTTTTGAGGCGCCTCAAAAGATGTTACAAACACCACTTCTTGTGACTTTTGAGGCGCCTCAAAAGATGTTACAAACACCTCTTCTCGTGACTTTTGAGGCGCCTCAAAAGATGTTACAAACACCACTTCTTGTGACTTTTGAGGCGCCTCAAAAGATGTTACAACCACCACTTCTTGTGACTTTTGAGGCGCCTCAAAAGATGTTACAACCACCACTTCTTGTGACTTTTGAGGCGCCTCAAAAGATGTTACAACCACCACTTCTTGTGACTTTTGAGGCGCCTCAAAAGATGTTACAAACACCACTTCTTGTGACTTTTGAGGCGCCTCAAAAGATGTTACAACCACCACTTCTTGTGACTTTTGAGGCGCCTCAAAAGATGTTACAACCACCACTTCTTGTGACTTTTGAGGCGCCTCAAAAGATGTTACAACCACCACTTCTTGTGACTTTTGAGGCGCCTCAAAAGATGTTACAAACACCACTTCTTGTGACTTTTGAGGCGCCTCAAAAGATGTTACAAACACCACTTCTTGTGACTTTTGAGGCGCCTCAAAAGATGTTACAAACACCACTTCTTGTGACTTTTGAGGCGCCTCAAAAGATGTTACAAACACCACTTCTTGTGACTTTTGAGGCGCCTCAAAAGATGTTACAAACACCACTTCTTGTGACTTTTGAGGCGCCTCAAAAGATGTTACAAACACCACTTCTTGTGACTTTTGAGGCGCCTCAAAAGATGTTACAACCACCACTTCTTGTGACTTTTGAGGCGCCTCAAAAGATGTTACAACCACCACTTCTTGTGACTTTTGAGGCGCCTCAAAAGATGTTACAACCACCACTTCTTGTGACTTTTGAGGCGCCTCAAAAGATGTTACAAACACCACTTCTTGTGACTTTTGAGGCGCCTCAAAAGATGTTACAAACACCACTTCTTGTGACTTTTGAGGCGCCTCAAAAGATGTTACAAACACCACTTCTTGTGACTTTTGAGGCGCCTCAAAAGATGTTACAAACACCACTTCTTGTGACTTTTGAGGCGCCTCAAAAGATGTTACAAACACCACTTCTTGTGACTTTTGAGGCGCCTCAAAAGATGTTACAAACACCACTTCTTGTGACTTTTGAGGCGCCTCAAAAGATGTTACAAACACCACTTCTTGTGACTTTTGAGGCGCCTCAAAAGATGTTACAAACACCACTTCTTGTGACTTTTGAGGCGCCTCAAAAGATGTTACAAACACCACTTCTTGTGACTTTTGAGGCGCCTCAAAAGATGTTACAAACACCACTTCTTGTGACTTTTGAGGCGCCTCAAAAGATGTTACAACCACCACTTCTTGTGACTTTTGAGGCGCCTCAAAAGATGTTACAACCACCACTTCTTGTGACTTTTGAGGCGCCTCAAAAGATGTTACAAACACCACTTCTTGTGACTTTTGAGGCGCCTCAAAAGATGTTACAACCACCACTTCTTGTGACTTTTGAGGCGCCTCAAAAGATGTTACAAACACCACTTCTTGTGACTTTTGAGGCGCCTCAAAAGATGTTACAAACACCACTTCTTGTGACTTTTGAGGCGCCTCAAAAGATGTTACAAACACCACTTCTTGTGACTTTTGAGGCGCCTCAAAAGATGTTACAAACACCACTTCTTGTGACTTTTGAGGCGCCTCAAAAGATGTTACAAACACCACTTCTTGTGACTTTTGAGGCGCCTCAAAAGATGTTACAAACACCACTTCTTGTGACTTTTGAGGCGCCTCAAAAGATGTTACAACCACCACTTCTTGTGACTTTTGAGGCGCCTCAAAAGATGTTACAACCACCACTTCTTGTGACTTTTGAGGCGCCTCAAAAGATGTTACAAACACCACTTCTTGTGACTTTTGAGGCGCCTCAAAAGATGTTACAAACACCACTTCTTGTGACTTTTGAGGCGCCTCAAAAGATGTTACAAACACCACTTCTTGTGACTTTTGAGGCGCCTCAAAAGATGTTACAAACACCACTTCTTGTGACTTTTGAGGCGCCTCAAAAGATGTTACAACCACCACTTCTTGTGACTTTTGAGGCGCCTCAAAAGATGTTACAACCACCACTTCTTGTGACTTTTGAGGCGCCTCAAAAGATGTTACAAACACCACTTCTTGTGACTTTTGAGGCGCCTCAAAAGATGTTACAAACACCACTTCTTGTGACTTTTGAGGCGCCTCAAAAGATGTTACAAACACCACTTCTTGTGACTTTTGAGGCGCCTCAAAAGATGTTACAAACACCACTTCTTGTGACTTTTGAGGCGCCTCAAAAGATGTTACAAACACCACTTCTCGTGACTTTTGAGGCGCCTCAAAAGATGTTACAACCACCACTTCTTGTGACTTTTGAGGCGCCTCAAAAGATGTTACAACCACCACTTCTTGTGACTTTTGAGGCGCCTCAAAAGATGTTACAACCACCACTTCTTGTGACTTTTGAGGCGCCTCAAAAGATGTTACAAACACCACTTCTTGTGACTTTTGAGGCGCCTCAAAAGATGTTACAAACACCACTTCTTGTGACTTTTGAGGCGCCTCAAAAGATGTTACAAACACCTCTTCTCGTGACTTTTGAGGCGCCTCAAAAGATGTTACAAACACCACTTCTTGTGACTTTTGAGGCGCCTCAAAAGATGTTACAACCACCACTTCTTGTGACTTTTGAGGCGCCTCAAAAGATGTTACAACCACCACTTCTTGTGACTTTTGAGGCGCCTCAAAAGATGTTACAACCACCACTTCTTGTGACTTTTGAGGCGCCTCAAAAGATTTTACAAACACCTCTTCTCGTGACTTTTGAGGCGCCTCAAAAGATGTTACAAACACCACTTCTTGTGACTTTTGAGGCGCCTCAAAAGATGTTACAAACACCACTTCTCGTGACTTTTGAGGCGCCTCAAAAGATGTTACAAACACCACTTCTCGTGACTTTTGAGGCGCCTCAAAAGATGTTACAAACACCACTTCTCGTGACTTTTGAGGCGCCTCAAAAGATGTTACAAACACCACTTCTCGTGACTTTTGAGGCGCCTCAAAAGATGTTACAACCACCACTTCTTGTGACTTTTGAGGCGCCTCAAAAGATGTTACAAACACCACTTCTCGTGACTTTTGAGGCGCCTCAAAAGATGTTACAAACACCACTTCTCGTGACTTTTGAGGCGCCTCAAAAGATGTTACAAACACCACTTCTCGTGACTTTTGAGGCGCCTCAAAAGATGTTACAAACACCACTTCTCGTGACTTTTGAGGCGCCTCAAAAGATGTTACAAACACCTCTTCTCGTGACTTTTGAGGCGCCTCAAAAGATGTTACAAACACCACTTCTCGTGACTTTTGAGGCGCCTCAAAAGATGTTACAAACACCTCTTCTCGTGACTTTTGAGGCGCCTCAAAAGATGTTACAAACACCACTTCTTGTGACTTTTGAGGCGCCTCAAAAGATGTTACAAACACCACTTCTCGTGACTTTTGAGGCGCCTCAAAAGATGTTACAAACACCACTTCTTGTGACTTTTGAGGCGCCTCAAAAGATGTTACAACCACCACTTCTTGTGACTTTTGAGGCGCCTCAAAAGATGTTACAACCACCACTTCTTGTGACTTTTGAGGCGCCTCAAAAGATGTTACAACCACCACTTCTTGTGACTTTTGAGGCGCCTCAAAAGATGTTACAACCACCACTTCTTGTGACTTTTGAGGCGCCTCAAAAGATGTTACAACCACCACTTCTTGTGACTTTTGAGGCGCCTCAAAAGATTTTATAAACACCTCTTCTCATGACTTTGAGGCGCCTCAAAAGATGTTACAAACACCACTTCTTGTGACTTTTGAGGCGCCTCAAAAGATGTTACGAACACCTCTTCTCGTGACTTTTGAGGCGCCTCAAAAGATGTTACAAACACCACTTCTTGTGACTTTTGAGGCGCCTCAAAAGATGTTACAAACACCACTTCTCGTGACTTTTGAGGCGCCTCAAAAGATGTTACAAACACCACTTCTCGTGACTTTTGAGGCGCCTCAAAAGATGTTACAAACACCTCTTCTCGTGACTTTTGAGGCGCCTCAAAAGATGTTACAAACACCACTTCTTGTGACTTTTGAGGCGCCTCAAAAGATGTTACAAACACCTCTTCTCGTGACTTTTGAGGCGCCTCAAAAGATGTTACAAACACCACTTCTTGTGACTTTTGAGGCGCCTCAAAAGATGTTACAACCACCACTTCTTGTGACTTTTGAGGCGCCTCAAAAGATGTTACAACCACCACTTCTTGTGACTTTTGAGGCGCCTCAAAAGATGTTACAACCACCACTTCTTGTGACTTTTGAGGCGCCTCAAAAGATGTTACAACCACCACTTCTTGTGACTTTTGAGGCGCCTCAAAAGATGTTACAACCACCACTTCTTGTGACTTAAGATTTTACAACCACCACTTCTTGTGACTTTTGAGGCGCCTCAAAAGATTTTATAAACACCTCTTCTCGTGACTTTTGAGGCGCCTCAAAAGATGTTACAAACACCACTTCTTGTGACTTTTGAGGCGCCTCAAAAGATGTTACAAACACCACTTCTTGTGACTTTTGAGGCGCCTCAAAAGATGTTACAACCACCACTTCTTGTGACTTTTGAGGCGCCTCAAAAGATGTTACAACCACCACTTCTTGTGACTTTTGAGGCGCCTCAAAAGATGTTACAACCACCACTTCTTGTGACTTTTGAGGCGCCTCAAAAGATGTTACAACCACCACTTCTTGTGACTTTTGAGGCGCCTCAAAAGATGTTACAAACACCTCTTCTCGTGACTTTTGAGGCGCCTCAAAAGATGTTACAAACACCACTTCTTGTGACTTTTGAGGCGCCTCAAAAGATGTTACAACCACCACTTCTTGTGACTTTTGAGGCGCCTCAAAAGATGTTACAACCACCACTTCTTGTGACTTTTGAGGCGCCTCAAAAGATGTTACAACCACCACTTCTTGTGACTTTTGAGGCGCCTCAAAAGATGTTACAACCACCACTTCTTGTGACTTTTGAGGCGCCTCAAAAGATGTTACAACCACCACTTCTTGTGACTTTTGAGGCGCCTCAAAAGATTTTATAAACACCTCTTCTCATGACTTTGAGGCGCCTCAAAAGATGTTACAAACACCACTTCTCATGAATTTGAGGCGCCTCAAAAGATGTTACAAACACCTCTTCTCGTGACTTTTGAGGCGCCTCAAAAGATGTTACAAACACCACTTCTCGTGACTTTTGAGGCGCCTCAAAAGATGTTACAAACACCACTTCTCGTGACTTTTGAGGCGCCTCAAAAGATGTTACAAACACCACTTCTCGTGACTTTTGAGGCGCCTCAAAAGATGTTACAAACACCTCTTCTCGTGACTTTTGAGGCGCCTCAAAAGATGTTACAAACACCACTTCTGGTGACTTTTGAGGCGCCTCAAAAGATGTTACAAACACCTCTTCTCGTGACTTTTGAGGCGCCTCAAAAGATGTTACAAACACCACTTCTCGTGACTTTTGAGGCGCCTCAAAAGATGTTACAAACACCACTTCTTGTGACTTTTGAGGCGCCTCAAAAGATGTTACAACCACCACTTCTTGTGACTTTTGAGGCGCCTCAAAAGATGTTACAACCACCACTTCTTGTGACTTTTGAGGCGCCTCAAAAGATGTTACAACCACCACTTCTTGTGACTTTTGAGGCGCCTCAAAAGATGTTACAAACACCACTTCTCGTGACTTTTGAGGCGCCTCAAAAGATGTTACAAACACCACTTCTCGTGACTTTTGAGGCGCCTCAAAAGATGTTACAAACACCACTTCTCGTGACTTTTGAGGCGCCTCAAAAGATGTTACAAACACCACTTCTTGTGACTTTTGAGGCGCCTCAAAAGATGTTACAAACACCTCTTCTCGTGACTTTTGAGGCGCCTCAAAAGATGTTACAAACACCTCTTCTCGTGACTTTTGAGGCGCCTCAAAAGATGTTACAACCACCACTTCTTGTGACTTTTGAGGCGCCTCAAAAGATGTTACAACCACCACTTCTTGTGACTTTTGAGGCGCCTCAAAAGATGTTACAACCACCACTTCTTGTGACTTTTGAGGCGCCTCAAAAGATGTTACAAACACCACTTCTTGTGACTTTTGAGGCGCCTCAAAAGATGTTACAAACACCACTTCTTGTGACTTTTGAGGCGCCTCAAAAGATGTTACAACCACCACTTCTTGTGACTTTTGAGGCGCCTCAAAAGATGTTACAAACACCACTTCTTGTGACTTTTGAGGCGCCTCAAAAGATGTTACAACCACCACTTCTTGTGACTTTTGAGGCGCCTCAAAAGATGTTACAAACACCACTTCTTGTGACTTTTGAGGCGCCTCAAAAGATGTTACAAACACCACTTCTTGTGACTTTTGAGGCGCCTCAAAAGATGTTACAAACACCACTTCTTGTGACTTTTGAGGCGCCTCAAAAGATGTTACAAACACCACTTCTTGTGACTTTTGAGGCGCCTCAAAAGATGTTACAAACACCACTTCTCGTGACTTTTGAGGCGCCTCAAAAGATGTTACAAACACCACTTCTCGTGACTTTTGAGGCGCCTCAAAAGATGTTACAAACACCACTTCTCGTGACTTTTGAGGCGCCTCAAAAGATGTTACAAACACCTCTTCTCGTGACTTTTGAGGCGCCTCAAAAGATGTTACAACCACCACTTCTTGTGACTTTTGAGGCGCCTCAAAAGATGTTACAACCACCACTTCTTGTGACTTTTGAGGCGCCTCAAAAGATGTTACAACCACCACTTCTTGTGACTTTTGAGGCGCCTCAAAAGATGTTACAACCACCACTTCTTGTGACTTTTGAGGCGCCTCAAAAGATGTTACAAACACCACTTCTTGTGACTTTTGAGGCGCCTCAAAAGATGTTACAACCACCACTTCTTGTGACTTTTGAGGCGCCTCAAAAGATGTTACAACCACCACTTCTTGTGACTTTTGAGGCGCCTCAAAAGATGTTACAAACACCACTTCTTGTGACTTTTGAGGCGCCTCAAAAGATGTTACAAACACCACTTCTCGTGACTTTTGAGGCGCCTCAAAAGATGTTACAAACACCACTTCTTGTGACTTTTGAGGCGCCTCAAAAGATGTTACAAACACCACTTCTTGTGACTTTTGAGGCGCCTCAAAAGATGTTACAAACACCACTTCTTGTGACTTTTGAGGCGCCTCAAAAGATGTTACAAACACCACTTCTTGTGACTTTTGAGGCGCCTCAAAAGATGTTACAAACACCACTTCTTGTGACTTTTGAGGCGCCTCAAAAGATGTTACAAACACCACTTCTTGTGACTTTTGAGGCGCCTCAAAAGATGTTACAAACACCACTTCTTGTGACTTTTGAGGCGCCTCAAAAGATGTTACAAACACCACTTCTTGTGACTTTTGAGGCGCCTCAAAAGATGTTACAACCACCACTTCTTGTGACTTTTGAGGCGCCTCAAAAGATGTTACAACCACCACTTCTTGTGACTTTTGAGGCGCCTCAAAAGATGTTACAACCACCACTTCTTGTGACTTTTGAGGCGCCTCAAAAGATGTTACAAACACCACTTCTTGTGACTTTTGAGGCGCCTCAAAAGATGTTACAAACACCACTTCTTGTGACTTTTGAGGCGCCTCAAAAGATGTTACAAACACCACTTCTTGTGACTTTTGAGGCGCCTCAAAAGATGTTACAAACACCACTTCTCGTGACTTTTGAGGCGCCTCAAAAGATGTTACAAACACCACTTCTCGTGACTTTTGAGGCGCCTCAAAAGATGTTACAAACACCACTTCTCGTGACTTTTGAGGCGCCTCAAAAGATGTTACAACCACCACTTCTTGTGACTTTTGAGGCGCCTCAAAAGATGTTACAACCACCACTTCTTGTGACTTTTGAGGCGCCTCAAAAGATGTTACAACCACCACTTCTTGTGACTTTTGAGGCGCCTCAAAAGATGTTACAACCACCACTTCTTGTGACTTTTGAGGCGCCTCAAAAGATGTTACAAACACCACTTCTTGTGACTTTTGAGGCGCCTCAAAAGATGTTACAAACACCACTTCTTGTGACTTTTGAGGCGCCTCAAAAGATGTTACAAACACCACTTCTTGTGACTTTTGAGGCGCCTCAAAAGATGTTACAAACACCACTTCTTGTGACTTTTGAGGCGCCTCAAAAGATGTTACAAACACCACTTCTCGTGACTTTTGAGGCGCCTCAAAAGATGTTACAAACACCACTTCTCGTGACTTTTGAGGCGCCTCAAAAGATGTTACAAACACCACTTCTCGTGACTTTTGAGGCGCCTCAAAAGATGTTACAAACACCTCTTCTCGTGACTTTTGAGGCGCCTCAAAAGATGTTACAACCACCACTTCTTGTGACTTTTGAGGCGCCTCAAAAGATGTTACAACCACCACTTCTTGTGACTTTTGAGGCGCCTCAAAAGATGTTACAACCACCACTTCTTGTGACTTTTGAGGCGCCTCAAAAGATGTTACAACCACCACTTCTTGTGACTTTTGAGGCGCCTCAAAAGATGTTACAAACACCACTTCTTGTGACTTTTGAGGCGCCTCAAAAGATGTTACAACCACCACTTCTTGTGACTTTTGAGGCGCCTCAAAAGATGTTACAACCACCACTTCTTGTGACTTTTGAGGCGCCTCAAAAGATGTTACAAACACCACTTCTTGTGACTTTTGAGGCGCCTCAAAAGATGTTACAAACACCACTTCTCGTGACTTTTGAGGCGCCTCAAAAGATGTTACAAACACCACTTCTTGTGACTTTTGAGGCGCCTCAAAAGATGTTACAAACACCACTTCTTGTGACTTTTGAGGCGCCTCAAAAGATGTTACAAACACCACTTCTTGTGACTTTTGAGGCGCCTCAAAAGATGTTACAAACACCACTTCTTGTGACTTTTGAGGCGCCTCAAAAGATGTTACAAACACCACTTCTTGTGACTTTTGAGGCGCCTCAAAAGATGTTACAAACACCACTTCTTGTGACTTTTGAGGCGCCTCAAAAGATGTTACAAACACCACTTCTTGTGACTTTTGAGGCGCCTCAAAAGATGTTACAAACACCACTTCTTGTGACTTTTGAGGCGCCTCAAAAGATGTTACAACCACCACTTCTTGTGACTTTTGAGGCGCCTCAAAAGATGTTACAACCACCACTTCTTGTGACTTTTGAGGCGCCTCAAAAGATGTTACAACCACCACTTCTTGTGACTTTTGAGGCGCCTCAAAAGATGTTACAAACACCACTTCTTGTGACTTTTGAGGCGCCTCAAAAGATGTTACAAACACCACTTCTTGTGACTTTTGAGGCGCCTCAAAAGATGTTACAAACACCACTTCTTGTGACTTTTGAGGCGCCTCAAAAGATGTTACAAACACCACTTCTCGTGACTTTTGAGGCGCCTCAAAAGATGTTACAAACACCACTTCTCGTGACTTTTGAGGCGCCTCAAAAGATGTTACAAACACCACTTCTCGTGACTTTTGAGGCGCCTCAAAAGATGTTACAACCACCACTTCTTGTGACTTTTGAGGCGCCTCAAAAGATGTTACAACCACCACTTCTTGTGACTTTTGAGGCGCCTCAAAAGATGTTACAACCACCACTTCTTGTGACTTTTGAGGCGCCTCAAAAGATGTTACAACCACCACTTCTTGTGACTTTTGAGGCGCCTCAAAAGATGTTACAAACACCACTTCTTGTGACTTTTGAGGCGCCTCAAAAGATGTTACAAACACCACTTCTTGTGACTTTTGAGGCGCCTCAAAAGATGTTACAAACACCACTTCTTGTGACTTTTGAGGCGCCTCAAAAGATGTTACAAACACCACTTCTTGTGACTTTTGAGGCGCCTCAAAAGATGTTACAAACACCACTTCTTGTGACTTTTGAGGCGCCTCAAAAGATGTTACAAACACCACTTCTCGTGACTTTTGAGGCGCCTCAAAAGATGTTACAAACACCACTTCTCGTGACTTTTGAGGCGCCTCAAAAGATGTTACAAACACCTCTTCTCGTGACTTTTGAGGCGCCTCAAAAGATGTTACAAACACCTCTTCTCGTGACTTTTGAGGCGCCTCAAAAGATGTTACAACCACCACTTCTTGTGACTTTTGAGGCGCCTCAAAAGATGTTACAACCACCACTTCTTGTGACTTTTGAGGCGCCTCAAAAGATGTTACAACCACCACTTCTTGTGACTTTTGAGGCGCCTCAAAAGATGTTACAACCACCACTTCTTGTGACTTTTGAGGCGCCTCAAAAGATGTTACAACCACCACTTCTTGTGACTTTTGAGGCGCCTCAAAAGATGTTACAACCACCACTTCTTGTGACTTTTGAGGCGCCTCAAAAGATGTTACAACCACCACTTCTTGTGACTTTTGAGGCGCCTCAAAAGATGTTACAAACACCACTTCTTGTGACTTTTGAGGCGCCTCAAAAGATGTTACAAACACCACTTCTCGTGACTTTTGAGGCGCCTCAAAAGATGTTACAAACACCACTTCTTGTGACTTTTGAGGCGCCTCAAAAGATGTTACAAACACCACTTCTTGTGACTTTTGAGGCGCCTCAAAAGATGTTACAAACACCACTTCTTGTGACTTTTGAGGCGCCTCAAAAGATGTTACAAACACCACTTCTTGTGACTTTTGAGGCGCCTCAAAAGATGTTACAAACACCACTTCTTGTGACTTTTGAGGCGCCTCAAAAGATGTTACAAACACCACTTCTTGTGACTTTTGAGGCGCCTCAAAAGATGTTACAAACACCACTTCTTGTGACTTTTGAGGCGCCTCAAAAGATGTTACAAACACCACTTCTTGTGACTTTTGAGGCGCCTCAAAAGATGTTACAACCACCACTTCTTGTGACTTTTGAGGCGCCTCAAAAGATGTTACAACCACCACTTCTTGTGACTTTTGAGGCGCCTCAAAAGATGTTACAAACACCACTTCTTGTGACTTTTGAGGCGCCTCAAAAGATGTTACAAACACCACTTCTTGTGACTTTTGAGGCGCCTCAAAAGATGTTACAAACACCACTTCTTGTGACTTTTGAGGCGCCTCAAAAGATGTTACAAACACCACTTCTCGTGACTTTTGAGGCGCCTCAAAAGATGTTACAAACACCACTTCTCGTGACTTTTGAGGCGCCTCAAAAGATGTTACAAACACCACTTCTCGTGACTTTTGAGGCGCCTCAAAAGATGTTACAACCACCACTTCTTGTGACTTTTGAGGCGCCTCAAAAGATGTTACAACCACCACTTCTTGTGACTTTTGAGGCGCCTCAAAAGATGTTACAACCACCACTTCTTGTGACTTTTGAGGCGCCTCAAAAGATGTTACAAACACCACTTCTTGTGACTTTTGAGGCGCCTCAAAAGATTCTACAAACACCACTTCTTGTGACTTTTGAGGCGCCTCAAAAGATGTTACAAACACCACTTCTTGTGACTTTTGAGGCGCCTCAAAAGATGTTACAAACACCACTTCTTGTGACTTTTGAGGCGCCTCAAAAGATGTTACAACCACCACTTCTTGTGACTTTTGAGGCGCCTCAAAAGATGTTACAAACACCACTTCTTGTGACTTTTGAGGCGCCTCAAAAGATGTTACAACCACCACTTCTTGTGACTTTTGAGGCGCCTCAAAAGATGTTACAACCACCACTTCTTGTGACTTTTGAGGCGCCTCAAAAGATGTTACAACCACCACTTCTTGTGACTTTTGAGGCGCCTCAAAAGATGTTACAACCACCACTTCTTGTGACTTTTGAGGCGCCTCAAAAGATGTTACAACCACCACTTCTTGTGACTTTTGAGGCGCCTCAAAAGATGTTACAACCACCACTTCTTGTGACTTTTGAGGCGCCTCAAAAGATGTTACAACCACCACTTCTTGTGACTTTTGAGGCGCCTCAAAAGATGTTACAAACACCACTTCTCGTGACTTTTGAGGCGCCTCAAAAGATGTTACAAACACCACTTCTCGTGACTTTTGAGGCGCCTCAAAAGATGTTACAAACACCACTTCTCGTGACTTTTGAGGCGCCTCAAAAGATGTTACAAACACCACTTCTCGTGACTTTTGAGGCGCCTCAAAAGATGTTACAAACACCACTTCTCGTGACTTTTGAGGCGCCTCAAAAGATGTTACAAACACCACTTCTCGTGACTTTTGAGGCGCCTCAAAAGATGTTACAAACACCACTTCTCGTGACTTTTGAGGCGCCTCAAAAGATGTTACAAACACCACTTCTCGTGACTTTTGAGGCGCCTCAAAAGATGTTACAAACACCTCTTCTCGTGACTTTTGAGGCGCCTCAAAAGATGTTACAAACACCTCTTCTCGTGACTTTTGAGGCGCCTCAAAAGATGTTACAAACACCACTTCTTGTGACTTTTGAGGCGCCTCAAAAGATGTTACAAACACCACTTCTTGTGACTTTTGAGGCGCCTCAAAAGATGTTACAAACACCACTTCTTGTGACTTTTGAGGCGCCTCAAAAGATGTTACAAACACCACTTCTTGTGACTAGAGACCCCTTCAGGAGCGACTAGACCTTAAACACAAAATTGCTCACTCCTTACCTCAATATAGTCCACCACCTGTTGTCTCAACTCCACGTGCTTGGCCTGGTTCCCAAACACATGATCCGACACTGCTCTGGGGTTCCGAGAGCAACGTTGGGGAGAGAGAGATAGGAGAACAGATAAGAGAGGCAAATCCACTTGTTGCCTGAGCATGCCTGAGCCCCAAGCGCTTGGCCTGGTTCCCAAACACACGATCCGACACTGCTCTGGGGTTACCAGAAAGCAACGTTGGGGAGAGCGAGGAGGTACAGAAAAGGGAGGCGTAACACTGGACTGAACATTGAAAGAAAAAAGGTACTACGGCTGGGTGCTTGGTGGGGAGAGGGAAGCGGGAGGGAAAGAAAAACGTGATTGAGGTGATGATAGGAGCGCTGCAATGAAGGGAAGTTAGGAGGAGGAGCTACCTGAAGAAGCAGTTTCCATCTGCACCGACTTCTCAAATGCACAGCCCCAGCGCCCTCAGCTGCTCCCACACGAGGTGAATTATGAGTCGACATATTAGACATCCTAAACCCTAAAATGAGCCACCTGAAAAAAGCAGTTGCCGTCTGCACTGACTTCCCTGATGCACAGCCCCAGCGCCCTCAGCTGCTCCCACACGAGATGAATTACGAATCAACTCAAAAGACAGAAGGAAAGGAATCACCTGAAGAAGCAGTTTCCGTCTGCACTGACTTCCCGAATGCACAGCCCCAGCGCCCTCAGCTGCTCCCACGCGCCTCCCCCTCCCCCCTTGTACGTGCCTCTCCCCTCCTTCCCCTTCCTCCCCTTCACGTTCCCTCTGCCTTTTCTCCCCTTGCCGTCTTTGCTGCTTGCGTCTGTGCTAGCGGCCTGAATGGCGGGGTGAAAGAAGAGGAAGAAAGACTCGATATGCAGAGTCAACGTGATGGTAAAAGAACAACAGGTTTCTACGTATGGACGCTGTCACGAAATTTCTATTTTTTCTGACTCGGACCAGAAGAATTGACACAGAGGCTCTTTGGAGGTAAACAGATGATAACGAACTTATGATTTTGGTAACCAGAGGATAACGAACTTATGATTTAGGTAAACAGATGATAACCAACTAATGATTTAGGTAAACAGATGATAACCAACTTATGATTTAGGTAAACAGATGATAAAGAACTTTACCCTTCCCTTTCCTCCTCGAACTCCTTTCTGCACCCCTCTCCCCTCTCCCCCCTCCCCCTCTCCCCTCTCCCCTCTCCCCTCTCCCCTCTCCCCCCTCCCCTCTCTCCTCTCCCCCCTCCCCTCTCTCCTCTCCCCCCTCCCCTCTCTCCTTTCCTCCCTCCCCTCTCTCCTCTCCCCTCTCCCCTCTCTCCTCATTTCCCTTACCTCCCCCGCATCTGTGATCCTCGCTCCGTCTCCGCGTTCTCCGCCGTCTCTTCCGCTGCTTCCTCCGCGGCTCTTGGCCGCCTTACCGCCTTTTGCGATCTTCACCGAGCCGCTTCCCTTCCTCCCCATGGGAACCAGATTCCTCGGTATAAGCTTCTATGAAGCGAGCTACTTGGGATATGCTTCCACAGACTGAAGCCGCAGGCTATGTCGAGTATCGAGCACGCTTCCTTCACCCTTCCATAGCCAAAAAAATTGGCTCTCAGAATCCCCCAAGGACGGAATCCGTTAAGACGGAATCACGTCAAGACGGAAGCTCAGCACTCGAAACCCATCAAGACGAGAGCTCAGCTCTCAGGATTCCGTCTGTGACCAGCATTTCTCAACACCAGTGCACCGTCTCCCACACCTTCACACCGCGCTGCTGCCGCGTTCCTGAGAGGCAACCTGGAAGAAATATTTTGTCGCGAGGGAACCTAGAATCACGCAGGGCCTCTGCCGTTGCCGCGTGCCGTGACTACAATCACTAGGGTGAAGAGAGGGGCTGATCAGTGAAGAACTTTCAATGATTCAATCCACTGCTGCGGACCGGAACCTGAAGCTGTACGGTAATTATTGGGGGTTTGAACAAGGAAATGCACGGTAATAGAGGTAGTTAATACATAATACCGTAGCGCGTTTCTACGGCCTCATATCAGGTTCGTGTCGAACCGCACTAGCATCCAACCGCAGTCGAATACACTGAAACGTATTCCACCACGCGAAGCTGATACGAAGTGTTTTTTATACGAGGTGTAGGAACATGCTCTTAGTACAAATAAAAGTTAATTCATAAATTGCGGTGTCAGTCACCAGGCAGAACAGCATCTCAAAATAAGGATCTGTCATGAATGTGCGTCAAGTTCATCGCCAAAACAAAATCGAAGTAGTCCGGCTTCGGAATATTAAAAGCCTTCCTGTACTCTTCCCTTGTTATCACCTTCATACCCGCTAAACCCTTCCGGCAACTTTTGAATTGCGGCCGCCATTTATAGATTGGGGACCACGACTCGATCGCCAGATCGTGCCGCTTGTAGTTTCGAAATCCCATCCTCCGCAGCACCTTTAACGAGCTCGTCGTGATGTTGATCATCTTATGCGTGTTGATTTTCGGCATAACCGGAATCTTCTCGCAGTATTTGTAATCGAGGCTCCTTTTAGTCATGTTGACGACGACAAGATCGAGGTAATTTTCGGTGCCGAGCCCGCTACAGTTGCCAGTCAAATAAGCAGCCATGGAGCCAGGAGGATTGCAGTTGACTCCGTTGATGGATTTGTCTTTACACACACTGGGCCACCAGGGCCAGAGCTGGTGAGGGGAAGGGAGGAGGGGTATTGGGGGGGATGGAGGAAGGAAGAGGGTGACCAACAGATAGGATTAGGGTTGCAGCTGAAACTGTTAATGGATTTGTCTTGGCACGCACTGGGCCACCAGGGCCAGAGCTGGTGAGGGGAAGGTGGGGAGAAGTATGGGAAGAAGAGGGGATGAAAATGCTCTTCCAGTAAAGGTGCCGGGGTTCCTGTTTGCATGCATGCATACTTGCTTGCTTGCTTGCTTGCTTGCTAGGTTGTTTGTTTGCTTGCTTGCTTGCTAGGTTGTTTGCTTGCTTGCTAGGTTGTTTGCTTGCTTGCTAGGTTGCTTGTTTGCTTGCTTGCTGTTTCAGCCACTCACCCTGCGGAACAGCTCTGGGTCGCAGTATTAGAGGAGCATGGCCTGCCAGTATGTGCCGGGGGTCCCTGCTGGCCTGCTTGCTTGCTTGCTTGCTTGCTTGCTTGCTTGCTTGCTTGCTTGCTTGCTTGCTTGCTTGCTTGCTTGTTTACTGCACCCCTTTAAGAGCACTCACCCTGCGGAACAGCTCGGTGTCGTAGTACTTGAGGCGCATGGCCTCCCAGTAGGTGCTGGGGTCCTTGCTTGATTGGAGTGCTGTTTGTTTCGCGCAGGCACGCAAGCTCAAAGAAGCCACTCACCCTGCGGAACAGCTCAGTATCGTAGTACTTGAGGCGCATGGCCTCCCAGTAGGTGCCGGGGTCCTTGCGGCAGTTGTTGACGGTGGGAGTGAAGCACGTGCACCACCCCGGCATGCCCTCCACGTTCTTCAGAATCACGTGCTTTATCACGTTGCTGGATAGCAGAGTCAAGGATAGGGGGGGGGAGGGAAGGGGGAAGGAGGGGAAGGTAGAAAAGAGGGATTGATTGTTAACCTGTGTGCACCACCCGGGCATGCCCTCCACATTCTTGAGAGTCAGGTGCTTTATCACGTTGCTGGATAGCAGAGTCGAGGGGGGGGGAGAAGGTAGAAAAGAGGGATTGTTAGCATGCACCACCCTGGCATGCACCACCCTGGCATGCCCTCAACGTTTTTCAAGATAACGTGCTTCATCACGGTGCTCACAAACCAAGGGATTGGGAATGGAAGAATGAGACTCTATCAAACTTGTTGATGGAGGGGACCCAATGACATGGCGCTGATGTGGAGACTCAGAGTGCAGGGTGAAATCACACCCATCCACCCTTGCAGCTAACCACCCTTGCAGCTATCCGCACTTGTAGCTTGCCGCACGCCATGCCATGATGCTAGTGTGCGAAACATCAAGACTGAATCAACCTTCCACCTATGAGCACTCACAGCTTCCCGCTGTTGACTTTGATCCCGTCGTATGTGTTGATGCACGCACCCCCGCGGATCACACAACAGCATCACGGCATCACTGTACCTGCAGCTCTTACTCCTACCAACTGCTACTCACAGCTTCCCATTGTTGACTTTGATGCCATCGTATGTGTTGATGCACGCACCCCCGCGGATCACAACACCCGATGTGACATAGTCGAGGTAATAGCAGTGGTCGCCGCCTGCCACATAATTGCACTCTGCAACGTTGCCTGGGAGGAGTTTCATGGGATATAGAAGGGGTTGGGTTGAGGGAGTTTTACTTTTGAGAATTCTCAATAGTAAAATTCACATAATTTCACTCTGCAACGTTGCCTGGAAGGAATTTTATGGGATGTTGAAGGGGTTGGGTTGAGGGAGTTGGGCGGGAGCAGCAGGACCGCAACACCAGGGCGGGAGCAGCACTTCCAATCCCCCCATTCCAATCCCCCCATTCCAATCCCCCCATTCCAATCCCCCCAAATACCCACCAGGGCTGAACCAGTGCATGCAGTAGTAGATCCCAGCCGATTCCCCATCCCCTGATGAATTCCGCCGCCAGTTGTAAGCGATGTTGTTGGAGATGTTGCTCAGCATGCAGCCACCCCTCCCTCACCTCACTCAACTCCTCTCATTGCCTCGCACATCCCTCCCGACCCCAGCTCACCAGGGCTGAACCAGTGCGTGCAGTAATAAATTCCAGCAGAATCCACATCCCCCGAGCTATTCCTCCGCCAGTTGTAAACAATGTTGTTGGAGATGTTGCTCAGCATGCAGTCGCCCGCAAAGTGCACGTCCGCGCCGCACCTGATGCCCGCAAACCCAAAGTCGTGGACAAAGTTGTTGATCACTGTCACTCCCACCGCTCCCCAGTGCATCACAATTGGTGTGTCCACGCCTGAGGGAAAGAAGGGCCATGGGAGTCCACAGACACGTCCAAGGGCCATGGGAGTCCACAGACACGTCCAAGGGCCATGGGAGTCCACAGACATGGATGGAGGGGTCTGAGATGCACAGCCAAAGCGAAACCCAAAGTTGTGCACAAAATTGCTGACCACTGTCACGCCCACCGCTTCCCAGTGCATCACAATAGGGGTGTCCGCACACGAGGCACAAGTGACAGTCTTTATTTGAGGCGCCTCAAAAAGTGCATCACAACAGGGGTGTCCGCACACGAGGCACAAGTGACAGTCTTTTTTTGAGGCGCCTCAAAAAGTGCATCACAACAGGGGTGTCCGCACACGAGGCACAAGTGACGGTCCATTCTGTCACGAAGGGGGGAAAGCATGGACGGAAAGCGGAGAGGTGGAGGGCGGAGAGAAGGAAGAACGTTGGAGGTGAGGGAGAAGACACGCGCATGTTCTCCCCTCATGATTTTGAGGCAAAGTCCTCATGTCCTCATGATTTTGAGGCAAAGTCCTCATGTCCTCATGATTTTGAGGCAAAGTCCTCATGTCCTCATGATTTTGAGGCAAAGTCCTCATGTCCTCATGATTTTGAGGCAAAGTCCTCATGTCCTCATGATTTTGAGGCAAAGTCCTCATGTCCTCATGATTTTGAGGCAAAGTCCTCATGTCCTCATGATTTTGAGGCAAAGTCCTCATGTCCTCATGATTTTGAGGCAAAGTCCTCATGTCCTCATGATTTTGAGGCAACAACATAAAAAGCGAAGTGCATGTCAGCCCTGCACCCCCGTGCATCACGATGGGTGTGTTCACGCGTGGAAAAGATGCAGTTTTAGCAAAGGGAATGAGGAAAGAGGAAAGAGGCACCCTCATTCCACTGACCGTATGCCTCGTTGTTGGGCTTGACTGTGTTCTCCCCGACAAAGCACAGCATACTTGCTAAACTGAGGGAGGCACACCACACCTCACCTCACCTCACCACACGTCACCTTACCTCACCACGCGACTCACCAGCTCTCGGGCCCATAGCTGCTCTTCCCAATGCTGACCCACTGTCCCCACTGGTCAAGAGTGCTTGCCACCGGTTGCACGAGACAGAGGCGCAACCACGCCACTCACCGTATGCCTCGTTGTTGGAGATGACAATATTAGCTCGCACCAGCTCTGGCCCATACCCGCTCTCCCCAATGCGAATGACCCCTGGAGAGTTGACAAAGCGGTAGGTGCCGGTGACACTCATGCCATCCACCCGCGCTTGCATGCTGCGAAACACGTCTATGCGCCCAAACACCTCGCCCTGGGAGGGAAGGGTGGTGAGAGGGGTGGGGGTTGGGGGGTTTGAGGCGCCTCAAGAAGCGGTAGGTGCCGGTGACACTCATGCCATCCACCCGCGCTTGCATGCTGCGAAACACGTCTATGCGCCCAAACACCTCGCCCTGTCGGGAGGAAAGAAGGGGGGGGTGGGGGTGGTGAGGGGACGGGTGAATGGGTGAGAACGAGGCGAGAGGGTTTGTGTTGGGACAAGTTGACAGAGTGATACGTGCTGGCTCATATGATACCTTAGCCACTTATGCGCCGTAGCTCCGCCAGATATGAATGGCGGGGTACATCATGCCCTTGCCCACTTCAGTGAAGAAGCAAAAGAGCGACCTGGACTTGACTGGCAGGATCTCATCTCAAGACGCCTCGTAAGGACATACCTTGGCCACCTGCACTGCGCCAGATGTGTATGGCCGGGCACAGCATACCCTCGCCCACTTCATTGCGCACGCAGACCTGGGCTTCGGGGATTAGCCTCTCAAAAGAGAGCCGGGGCTAACCTTGGCCACCTGCACGCCGTAGCTCCTCCAGATGTGGATGGCCGAGCACAGCATGCCCTTGCCCACTCTCGTGAAGGAGCAGAGGCGCGAGCTGGACTCAACATGCAAGCTCCCAAGACGCCTCATGTGAAGACTCACCTTGGCCACCTGCACGCCGTAGCTGCGCCAGATGTGGATGGCGGGGCACAGCATGCCCTTGCCGACCTCAGTGAAGGAGCAGAGGCGCGAGCTGGCCTTGACAGGCAGGTAGAAGTTGACGTCCATGACGATCACGTTGTGCGTGTTCCAGATGCGTAAAACGGGCTGCAGGGCGTTGGTGAGCTTGATGTAACTGTAACAGGGTAACCGGGTGATGGGGTTGGGAGGTGTGATACGATGTGTGATATGAACGGCATCAGCACTGAAAAGCGGCATCAGGGTAACAGGGTAACGAAATAGGGTGTGTTGCAGCCGCGCAGCACGGCTTGCATGGCGTGGGTGAGTTTGATGCATCCGCCACGCCGAGACGGGATGGACGGGATGGGATGATGGGGCGGTAGTGCGGGATGGGTAACGGGCGGGTAACGGGGTAACAGGGTAGCAAGGTAGGGAGGCACTAGTGTATGGGATGAATCAGGAGGAGAGTCATAATGAGAGTCATGATGAGAGTCCACCCTACCTTCTCTGCGCGGGCTTCTTGCTTCGCAGGATCGTGCAGGAGTAGTTCCCGTCGAACAGCAGACCCGTCTTCGTGATAAACCCGGGAGGCGCCAGCACCAGCATCACCGTCTGCTTTGGCCCAAAGTTTAATCGCTTCGCGACGTCCGCGTACGACTTAATCCGTATCACCTTCGCCGTTTCTAGCGGGCTGCACGGCCCCGTCACCTGCTGCTGCCGCCTACGCTGCTCCTGGCGAAGCACCCGCTGCCTCTCGAATGCTAAAGCCGCGTTAAGAGATACCTCGCTAGGGTGTATGTACTCGGGTGTAACAGAAGGAGCCCACGCTCGCTGGGTTCCTATTCTAGTGCCGATACTGCTTGGGTTTCTACTTTTAGGAAGCTTCCAGGGTGTTGGGGGGGATTTGTGACGGAAAGATGCGGGCGACGGTCGTGACGGGTTTGGGAGAGGGGAGGCGAAACGCGAGGGGGGTTGCGAGGGATTTGAGAGGGAGGAAGAGGAACGGAGGGAGGAAGACGAGTGAGGGGAGGACGAGAAGGAGGAGCGAGGTGAGGACGAGGAGGAGGTTGAGTGATCGTCCCGCGAACTTGAAAAGAGCGTATCTGGTCTGGACTTGAACTCTGCTGATTGTGAGTATGCGAGACGTGACTGAAACGAGGTGGAACCGAAATCGTCGTCAAAGGCAGAGGCTGGATTAGCGGCGAGTAAGGCGTCATCGTCGTCAAAATCGTCATCGTCACCGTCATCATAATCCGCTAGTGTATCTGTTGGACTGGCGGAATCAGTCCCAATTCTAGGGTCAGTCAATCGGTCCGAGTGAACCCGGTTATACGAATCAGTCAGGCTGTCGGAATCAGTTAGTGAGTCAGCACTACTGGCCGGAGCGCGCGAGCTGAAGGTCGAGCTCCGTGTATCTGCGAAAGAGCCGCTGTCGCCACTAGATGGTAACCAGGCCGCTTCGCGATGGCGTTGATGCCAATGAAAATGAGCGCGAACACCCTCCTCATCAGCACGACTATTGAATGCTGCGAACGAAGACGAAGAAAAGTAGGAGGATAAGGAAACTGGATAGACATTAACAAATATGTACCCACGGAGCTGATACTGTGAGCCTAAATATTAGTGGGACACAGAATTTGCCTAAACTGCAATAGTTCGCCACGGCGAAGGACTAGTAGCGTGCATGAGTAAAAGCTGAGACTCGGCATGCTGGCATGCTGAGAGCGACAATATGACGTTACTTGTAAAAGCTGAGACTCGGCATGCTGGCATGCTGAGAGCGACAAAATGACGATACTTGTGAGAGCTGAGACTCGGCATGCTGGCATTGTAAAATTTGACGGGAAACTGCCTTTTTAGCCGCCCAAAAAGGCAACTGGCTACGTAAGAATATTACCTTTGGACGGCAGGAGCGGTAGGAGTAGGAACGCAACGGCCAATCCCGCGGTGCCGAAGACGGGGTTTCGCTTGCGTATTCGACTCATGCTGCTCTTTCGTGCCTCAGATTGCAAACAGGGATCTATTGTGCGCGCATGTAAATGATTATCAGGAGCATCTTCGTTCACATTAAGGACGCTAAGGGTCGCCAGAGTCCTACTGCAGCTGAACTTCCCATACGTCGCTAAGGCCTACGTCGTCAACGTCCTACTGAGGGTCGCTAGGGGCCTGGCTGCAAATCACAAAGCAAAAAGACGGCAGTTCTTCGAAAGAAAAAATAAAGCTGAATAATCGAGGAGCGTTCATTTGAACGAAAATGTCAGAGGCGAAGGACTGCCACGCATACCCGACAGCTTCAGGCAGTTAGGGTTTATACAATCCCGATTTCTGAAGCAGCGTGACTTAGTGGTTCCTAGGCGTAAAGGAAGCTCGCTTCGAAAAAAAATAACTAACTACGGGAAACTGAGGGTGAGACCGTCAGGTCTCGTTTCTTGAAACGTATCGCGACGCGAGCAAGAGGGACGGCGGGAGAGAGAACGCGAGGAAGAGGGGAGAATTGACGAGCCGAGCACAGAAGAGCACGAGGGGAAGATGTGGAGGAAAGTGGTGGTGGCTCGTGGAAAGGGTTGATGGGGGAAAGTACATCCCAGCTCCTTAGTTTAAAAAATATCTCAAATTTAGTTCCCAGTTCACCCAGAAAGTCCAACTTTGTGGAATTTCGCTCACGCGAGGCCCAGATTATGTTCAAAACTGGTCCTGTGGGGCCAAAATTTCGACACGTGTCCATTTCGATTTTTTTTACCGGGCAAACAAAGAATAATACCCCAAGGGAAATGGGACACATTACGGGAGGGATCAACCCTAAGGACGTGTCTCAGTTCGCCTCTGTTCGGCTGTGATCTGGTCGGGGCTGATCTGATCGGGGTGCCTTTGTTTGGATAGCTCGCGCCGCCCGATCAGATAAGATTTTTCTCGAATTCTCCACGAGGGTTCACAGCAGGCAAACATACATTTCCTGCCATCTTCGGGCCCACTTTGGCGACTGCAAACCCCTCGTGATGGATTTAGCGAATTCGAGTGTAGCCCTGTAATGTAGAAATGATGGCGCCTCCAGAATGTTCTTGCCACAGCGGGGTATTCGCGATGGTTTCACGAATCCCTGCCGACCGATGTAACAGTTCGCCAGCATCTCGTAGTACCCCAATCAAATGCAATCAAGTGATCGTCGGTGATTGTCTGTGATTGTGTTTGATTGGGCTATTTTTGCGGTTGATCGAGTTGGGGCGATCAGCTGATCGCGATCAAGTGATTGCCCCTGATTGCATAAAATCGCCCTTCTACCTTCCTGGAAGTTATCGATCGTGTCTGATCGAAACCCGAGGCGAACCGAAACACGTCCTAAACACCGGGCGGGTTCCCGTGTTTAGGGTTGATCCCTCTGGAAAAAGTGTCCTGGTTTCCCGGGAGTATTATGTTTTTTTGCCCCGTCCAAAACTTCTTTGTGCGAAATGGACACGTGTCGAGAGTTAAGCCCCGCAGTACCAGTTTTGAACATAATCTGGGCCTCGCGCGAGCAAAATTCCACAAACTCATACTGTTTGAGTAAACTCAGGGCTAAATTTGAGAGATTTCTGAAAATAAGGAGCTGGCATGTACTCTCCCAAAGATTTTGGCGTCGGTGGGTGACGGCGCAGCCTAAATCTGTGATCGACGGCTTGGATTGTGTGAGCGGTTGAGGAATTTTCTAAGGGAGAAAGATCCAAAATAGGAAGAATTCGGTTCACGACACGACGGTGTACGTGCTTCCTCTTGGAGCTCACCTCATGAAAAGTGCGTCTCGGCTGTGGTTTTCGGGAACATGGGAACGAACGAGGAACCGTTTGGGCGGGTTTTCCCGCCAAAACGAGCACAGCAAGAAATTCAATCATGCTTGTGTAACTTCTGACTAATTCCTTCATCTTAGTTTTAAGGAGCTATTTTCCTTTAGATGCACTTTAGAGGGTACGCTCCAAAGAGCTCACACCCTATGCATTGGCCAAAACCACTCCCTGTTTCCCCTATAACTTTTGCCACTCTTCCCATGTTCTTTAGTACAAGGCCATCGACTAGGTTTTTAATTAGTACTCTACATGCATACTCGTCCGGGTAGTTGGTTTCCCAACTCATTTCGTAGCAACGCAGTACGTGTTCCTGCGGGATTTTACTCTACAACGGTAGCTGGACTACATGGGAGGTCGTGGGGTTGTGCGAGGCAATCAGAGTGTTGTTCTCGTTCTCACTACCTGATGTGTTCGTAGATGAAGTTGGCAACGGTTCCACCAAGGAAAAGAGATTGGTCAAGATTACAGGTGCATGGCAAAGTCGATATACCTAGGAGAACATTGCAACCCATCAAGCATGCAACAAGGTGACATGTCGGCGCTGCAGAAGAGCGGATTGCGAATGCTGCAATAAGGCGACTTGCCAGCGTTGCAACGAGGGCGGTTTGCCAGCACTGTAGTTTAGTCAACATGTGCATATATGTGCATCACATATGGTTGTCGACGTCTACTATCGTCGACCAGCGAGGTCCGCCAACAACGTCGGCCGAATCTCGTCGAACAGGACCTCGTCGACAATCACGATCGACGACCAGCAAAAGCCCATTCGATGAATAGATCGGCGGTATCCGTGCGACGGGCATGACCTTTCTCTTCGACGCTCCCCTTCCCAGCTCAAGCTTGGGCACCCATGCACAAACAAGGACCACCCAGAACCTTCGTAATCGAGCACAAAGGGGATACTCCGCCAGCCTGCACACCCAGCACGTCGTTGACCGCACCGGCCATGTTGGAAAACATGGCGCCTACTTCTGCACATGATTGTTGCCGACGTCGGCAATATAAATATGGGCGACTGCGACGGAACACTGATTGAAAGTCAGAAAGTGCAATGCCTTGGTGAGGAAATCTGTCGGGTGATTGGTGGTTGGGATGTCGTGTAGCGCAACCTTCTTGCGCTTCACCATCTGCCAGACGTAGCGTCGTTCTATGTGCTTGAGGTTGTTCTTCAGCCTCAAGCCATTAGCGACTGCAATGGCCGATTGATTGTCCACATGGTAGACGCTCGGCGTCCCAGCGTCGAGGAGTTGGAACTCTGCGAGGAGGAAGCGAAGTCGGCGTGCCTCCTCGCTGGCTTCGGTCGTAGCGACGTACTCCAACCTCCGTCGCTGGCTTGTCCAGTAGACAACTACCCCGTCGAAGCACCGTTTGTGTTGCTTCACACCTGCTTGTCACTGGCGTCAGTGACGTCCTCGTAAACGGCCAGATGCAAAGTCTTTGGCCTGCCGCCAAACTCTAGGGCGACATCGCACGTGGCAGTCAAGTAGGCGCGGGAGCAATCGACCTCACGCCAATGTTGGTCGCTCCACAATAACAAGTCGGAGCCCAACTTGCTGCACGTGAAGGTGATGATTGGACGAACTTTGGTGGCGGTGAACTGCAGCGAGCCGACCTTCTGATAGCATTGATATTCCTTGTGTGCCAGGAAGCCTTCATCGTCAATTATCAGCTCGACGACAAAGAGACTGGTGTCCTCGGACGCCGACCGTTGCAGCAGTTGCGCAGCTGGGTCAACGAGATTGAGGTGTATCCACTCCCAAGGTGAGCACGTGCAAACCCCCTTCTGGGAGGCTGACAGAACTCGTCCGCACGGGGTATTGCTCCTGGGACCTCACCCATCGAAAGTGACACAGCTAACCAACTGGGCCACTTCAGGATTGCTGGATTTTCGAGAGTGTTCTCTCGTGTTTGAGTGAAGTTACGGAGATACACATTTCTTCACAAGCAGTGAGACACAGCTAGCTTCTGCTCCTGACGTTGGCAGTGTGTTCGATCGTCATGTATCTGTTGAAACCCTCAAGAAAACCGCCGTCAGTTGAGGTCTGTCTTGTCCTTTCGGAAGCTATATTTTTACAGATTCACAAGAACTGACATTTCCAGCCATTTTTTATGAGCAGGAAGTTATGGCTTTCATGAAACAGTCCCGACGAAAGGTAGGATACCGTGAGCATTTTCACAAGATGTTCTGCTACGCTCGTGCGGTAACCTAGCATTTTCATTTCAGGGTTCCCGTCGTGGAAGCCTGAATGCGTCTTTGCACGGCGGCGTCGGAAGCTCTTGTCAGAAGTTTCTGGAAACGAAAATACCACAGCTGGTGAAGCCACAGCTTCCGTGCAAGCCAGTCGCACATGTTCTACAACCCCATGAACTTCTCCGCCGGGCTGATCTCGTGCAGCTCAAAGGCACTCCCTTGTAGCTCGTGCAATCCCTTCAGCATCTCTCCACTTCTGCTGGCGGCAGTACGATCATCGACGTAGACGAGCACCCAGCACGCCACTCCGTCCGGCGCCGGTCTTCTCGCGAGATGTACCCGTTGTCTAGCCATCTGCAGCTTCGACGCCTACTACAGTCGATTCCCTTCCGTCGCCTGTCGCCCACCGCCACTGGCGACAAGGGGATACTTTACGTGCCGCCTTTGGCGCCACACATCGACATCGACGGCGGCCGACGCGAAATGGTCGGCGTCGAGCAGGGCGATAGCTGGGGGGGCAGTCGACGGAAGAACGATCGACAAGGGAATCGTTGGCAGGCGAGTAGTTCAGCGACGATTCGCCGAACGACCTTGTGGGGGTCGTCGGCAAAGACGGTGACGATCAAGGGTAGTCGTCCAGAGACAGCTCATCGAGCGACATGGTGGACGTCCCGGTTGACAAGCCGGCAACACGACATTCTACCCGCCCTAACTTTGGTGTGCCTCCAGAGCATTGGCACTACGCTTACTTGTTGTCTCTCAACACGCTTCTCTACGAGCAGCGACAAGTGCACCAACATGTGCACACATGGGGTTTCGAACTAGAGACGTTTCATTCGTATCCCATTTCAGAGTCCCAGCCACTAGACCATTTTACGGGGTTGTGTGAAGCAATCAGAGTGTTGCCCTCGCTCATACGCACACGCACACACACACACACACACACACACATACACACACACACATACACACACACACACATACATACATACATACACATGTTAAATTGTAATGTGTTATATGTTGGTAGGCTGTAGTGGGGTAGACCGTTTTTTTTTAAGGGCCCACCACCGCTCGCATGCGGTTACCACGCTACCCCGTGCCCTACCCTCGTTAGCGCCCTCGCGCGCCCCTCGCAGCGTCGCCCGCCCGCCGAGCCGCCCGCTTGCAGCGTCGCCCGCCCGCCCGCTGCCCGCTTCGCAGCCCGCCCGCCGCGCTGCCCGCTCGCAGCGTCGCCCGCCCGCCCGCTGCCCGCTTGCAGCGTCGCCCGCCCGCCCGCCCGCTGCCCGCTTCGCAGCGTCGCCCGCCCGCCGCGCTGCCCGCTCGCAGCGTCGCCCGCCCGCCTCGCTGCCCGCTTGCAGCGTCGCCCGCCCGCCCGCTGCCCGCTTCGCAGCCCGCCCGCCGCGCTGCCCGCTCGCAGCGTCGCCCGCCCGCCCGCTGCCCACTTGCTCGCAGCGTCGCCCGCCCGCCCGCTGCCCGCTTCGCAGCCCGCCCGCCGCGCTGCCCGCTCGCCGCGCTGCCCGCTCGCCGCGTCGCCCGCCCGTCCCGCTGCCCGCTTCGCAGCCCGCCCGCCGCACTTCCCGCCTGCAGCGCCGCCTGCCCACCGCGCTGCCCGCTTCGTAGCCCGCCCGCTGCCCACTTCGCAGCGTCGCCCGCCCCCCCGCACTGCCCGCTCGCCGCGTCGCCCGCCCGCCGCGCTTCCCGCCGAGCTACCTACCTGCAGCGCTGCGGCAGCTTCCTTTGCTCAGTCGCACTGTCGCTATGGCTTCTATCCGCGTGCTGTCGTTCGATGCTGAGGGCCGCCCTGTGAAGTTCGCCACCTGGCTGGATGACCTGCAGCTGTTCCTTCTGAGCGATAGCAAGGAGCATGTGTCGCTCTATGATTACGCGTCTGGTGCTGCACCTGCCCCTCCTGCCACAGCTGAGCTTAGTGTTCGTTCCCACTGGCAGACTCGTGACGCAGCTGCTCGCCTAGCCATTCGCAGTCACCTGCCGCTAGCTGAGCTCGAGCATTTTGGCGACTGCAAATCCGCTAAGGCCCTGTACGATGCTGTCGTTGCTCGCTACTCCTCGCCTGCCACAGCCGAGCTTAGCCGCCTCATGCTGCCGTACCTGTTCCCTGAGCTGTCCACCTTTACTACAGTCGCCGATCTTATCACCCACCTTCGCACTAGTGATGCTCGCCTGCGTGCCGCCCTTCCCACCGAGTTCTGCGCTAAGAACCCCCCTCCACTGTACTGGACACTCCACTTCATAGTCACCCGTCTCCCTGACACCCTCAGCTCAGTTCGAGACCACTTCCTTGCTCGCTGTCCCACTGAGCTCACAGTCGCCCTCCTAGAGGAGCAGCTGCTAGCGGCCGAAAAGAGCATTGTCGCTGTCGGTGCTGCTCGTGGCGCTCCTCGCACCCCCATCTTTGAGGGGTGTTCTCCCTCTCCCCTCGCTCCCTCCTACGCTACTGCTGCTGCTGTTGACTTCCTTGGTGCTGAGTCTGCTGGCGCTGCTTCTGCTCCTGGTGGGAGGCGCCGCACCGGCAAGGGCAAGGGGGGCAAGGGTGGCGGGGGTGGCGCTGGGGGGGGAGGAGGTGGGGGAGGTGGGGGGGGAGGCGGTGCTGGAGGGAGCGGTGGCGGGAGTGCTGGTGGGAGTGGGGTCGGCAGCGGAGGCGGGGGCGGCGGAGGGAGCGGTGGCGGTGGTGGCGGCGGCGGCGGCGGCGGCGGCGGCGGCGGCGGTGGCGGTGGCGGTGGTGGCGGTCGGAGCGGTGGTAGTGGTGGCGGCGGAGGTCGGAGTGGAGGCACTGGCTCGGCCCAGAGCTCCCAGCAGCAGCAGCGTCCCCAGACGACCCAGCAACTTCGTGAGTGGCTTGCTCAGCGTGGGACGTCGGGGGGCAGTGGCCGCTGTTCCTATGTCATTCGCACAGGTGACCGCAAGGGACAGACGTGTGGGAGGTTCCACACCCCGTACCACTGCTTCTCCCGCCTTGACGACGCTTGGCGTGAGGAGATGGGCGAGGATGTTGAGCGCCCCCGCTGGGCTGAACTCATGAGGGCTGGTGTTGATGTCTTTGCTCTTGACTATGATGCTATTATTGCTGCCATGTATGCATTGACTGTTAGTGCCGAGGGAGACTGTTACTTGTGTGTGCCGCCTGACCCAGGTATAGAGCCCGCTGCCCTGGGTACTAGTGAGTCTGCTCTCTCTGGTATAGTGCCCCCTGTACTTGCTCCCTCCAGTGCTGTCCCGGCTGTTTGCGAGTCTGCTCTCTCAGGTACAGCACCCACAGAGACTGCTCTCTCAGGTACCGCACCGGCTGAGGCCTGTCACACCTTCACCCTTGACTCAGGTGCTTCCCGCTGTTTCTTTCGTGACAGTACTGAGCTCACACCGCTTCCTGCACCGGTACCAGTCTCCTTGGCTGACCCCTCTGGGGGCCCAGTCCTTGCCCAGTCCACCACTGTGCTCCCTTGTCCGGCGGTTCCGTCTGGCTCGTTGTCGGGTTTCCACCTCCCCTCGTTCTCGACGAACCTGGTGAGCAACGCTGTCATCCAGGATCAGTGGGTTGACACCTTTACCCCTGGAGGACAGCGTGTGGCGATCTGCACGTGCTCCAGGACCGGCCGCCACCTGGCTACGTTTACCCGTCGGCCGGGGTCGAGTCTCTACACACTGACCACTGCGTCTCCTCAGGTCGCTGCTGTCGGTCAGGTGTCCGCGTCAGGTCTGGTGGCCCACACCTGTGAGTGTCGTTCCCTGTCGCACCAGACTCTTCTCTGGCACCACCGCCTGGGTCACCCCTCCTTGCCACGCCTCCGTGGCATGCACCGTAGCCGCCTTGTGTCTGGTCTTCCCAGGTCCCTCCCTCCCCTCCCTGCCTCGCCTGCGCCGCCTTGCCTTCCTTGCGTCGAGGGGCGGCAGCGCGCCGCTCCTCACTCCTCCTCGTTCCCCCCGACAGAGGCTCCTCTGCAGACCCTCCACCTGGACGTGTGGGGCCCAGCCCGCGTTCGTGGTCAGGGCGGTGAGCGGTACTTTTTGCTGGTTGTCGACGACTACTCGCGTTACACCACGGTCTTCCCCTTGCGCACCAAGGGTGAGGTCCCTGCTGTTCTGATCCCTTGGATCCGCACAGTTCGTCTCCAGCTCCGCCGCCGTTTCCGGACGGATCTCCCTGTCCTGCGTCTGCACTCTGACAGAGGTGGTGAGTTTTCCTCCGATCTCTTGAGGACCTTCTGTCAGGCGGAGGGCATCGAGCAGACCTTCACGCTTCCGGACTCCCCACAGCAGAATGGGGTTGCTGAGCGCCGCATTGGCCTGGTCATGGAGGTCGCTCGTACCTCCTTGGTCCACGCGGCGGCTCCCCATTTTCTGTGGCCGTTTGCTGTCCGGTACGCCGCACATCAGCTCAACCTCTGGCCCCGTGTCTCCTTGCCGGAGACCTCGCCCACACTGCGTTGGACGGGGGAGGTTGGCGATGCGTCGCGCTTCCGGGTGTGGGGTGCTCGTGCCCTTGTCCGCGATACGTCCGCGGACAAGCTCTCCTCCCGCACACTTCCCTGTGTCTTCCTTGGCTTTGTCCCTGACGCGCCGGGCTGGCAGTTTTACCACCCCACCTCGCGCCGGGTCTTCGCCTCTCAGGACGTCACCTTTGACGAGTCGGTCCCTTTTTACCGTCTCTTCCCCTACCGCACTGCCCCCCTCCCTCCCCCGCCGCTTTTCCTTGCTCCTGGTCCCCCTCCGGTAGACCCCCTTCCCCCTCAGGGTCCTGCTCCTTCCGGTGTCTCTCAGGTAGACCCTCCTCCCGTCGCTGAGCCTGTCGAGGTCACAGGTGACTCAGGTGCTGCTGCAGGTGGTACTGCTGGGAGTGCTGAGCCTGGGGGTGCTGAGCCTGCGGGTGCTGGGCCTGGGAGTGCTGGGACTGCGGGTGCTGGAGCTGAGGGTACTGTGCCTGAGAGTTTGCCGCCTGGGGGTGCTGAGCCTGGGGGTGCTGCGACTGGGGGTGCTGAGCCTGCGTGTGCGGAGTCTGGGGGTGCTGAGTCTGGGGGTGCTGAGCCTGCGGGTACTGAGCCTGGGGGTGCTGCTACTGAGCCTACGGAGCCTCGGGTTACTGCGTCTGGGGGTGCTCCGGTTCGGGGTGCTGAGCAGTCTCTCACACCGCAGCAGCTTCGTGACTGGTACGTCCGGCGCTTTCGCCGTCCTAGTGGCTCGGCTGGAGTTGGGGGTGCTGGAGCTGCTCGTCCTGGGGGTGCTCGTACTGGGGGTACTGGAGCTGCCGGGACTGGTTGTTCTGGGAGCACTACGACTGGAGCTGCTGGAGCTGGGGACTCTGGAGCTGGCGGTGCTAGCGGAGTTGGAGCTGCCGACTCTGGGGGTGCTCTTCCTAGTGGTGCTGCGGACCCTGGGGGTGGCGCTGCTGCTGGTGCTGCGGACCCACCTGGTGGAGCTGCTGCTGGAGCTGAGGACCCGAGCGGTGGCGCTGCTGCTGGTACTCGGGACCCGGACGTTGGAGCTCCTGCTGGTACTGAGGACCCGGCCGCTGGAGTCTCTTCTGCTTCTGGAGACCCTGCGCGGCCGCGACCGTACTTCGTACCGCTCCTTCAGCAGGTTCTTGGGCAGGCTCCTCCTCCTTGTCCTCCTCCCTCCGTAGAGTGTCCTCCGCCTGTCCAGCCGCAGTCCCAGTTACCGCCTACCTCGCCTCTCCCTGCTCCCTCTCCTTACACTGGTCCCACAGGAGGTCTTACAGAGCGTCGTGAGCCTGAGTCTCGTCCTGCGTCGCCTGTTCGTACTGCTCGCACTGGTCGTCGTGTCCGTCGTGAGCGTCCTCCTCCTGTCCCAGGCACTCACTACATGACTCTGCGTCCGTCTACTGCTCCTCAGCGTGTCCCTCTACCGTCTCCTCCTGCGTCCTCTTTGCCTGCCGTTCCGGACCCTGAGTCTGACCGGTATCGTGCTGAGCACCCTACTGTCACGCGTCTCCTAGCTACTGTTGTCACTGACCCTACCTTCGAGTCCTCGGCTGCGTCTGCTCTGGTCGCTGAGTTGGTTGACTTTGCTGCTGCCTGTCGTCTAGACTACGCTGCTAGCCTTGTTGCTGAGTCTGAGTCTGCGTCTGTCTGTCCTCCGTCCGTCGGGGGTGAGTGTGCTCTTGGCACGGACGTCCTTGAGGACAGGCAGGAGGACTTTGACTCTCTCGCGGCTGCTGTACCTCATCTCGTGGCCTGGTTGCTTGCCCCTGAGGGAGACCCGGATGCACTAGACATCCCCACTCCGCGCACTTACGCAGAGGCGATCTCGGGTCCCTACTCCTCTCAGTGGCAGACAGCCATGGACGCAGAGATGGCATCCTGGAAGTCCACAGGCACCTACGTCGACGAGGTTCCCCCTCCTGGGGCGAACATCGTCGATGGCATGTGGATTTTCAGGGTGAAGCGGCCGCCAGGTTCTCCGCCTGTCTTCAAGGCTCGTTACGTTGCTAGAGGCTTCAGTCAGCGTCAGGGGGTCGACTTCTTCCAGACCTTCTCCCCCACCCCGAAGATGACCACTCTTCGGGTTCTGCTGCACGTTGCTGCTCAGCGTGACTACGAGCTTCACTCTCTTGACTTCAGCACAGCGTTCCTGCAGGGCAGCCTGCACGAGGAGATCTGGCTGCGCCGTCCACCTGGCTTTACTGGGTCGTTTCCTCCTGGTACCCAGTGGAGCCTCCGCCGACCAGTCTACGGTCTCCGCCAGGCGCCACGTGAGTGGCACGACACACTGAGGACTACACTTGCGGCTCTTGGGTTCGCGCCGTCTACTGCTGACCCGTCGCTGTTTCTGCGCACAGACACGTCGCTGCCGCCGTTCTACATTCTCGTGTACGTCGACGACTTGGTCTTTGCTACTGCTGACACTGAGGCACTCGCTCGTGTGAAGTCGGAGCTGCAGAAGAGACACACCTGCACTGACCTGGGTGAACTGCGTAGCTACCTTGGCTTGCAGATCACCCGGGACAGAGCTCGCCGCACCATCACCCTGACTCAGTCACACATGGTGCAGCAGGTCCTTCAGCGCTTCGGCTTCCAGTTCTCCTCACCACAGGCCACACCTCTGGCTACCAGCCACTCGCTCTCAGCTCCACCTTCGGACGAGTCCGTAGAGCCGAGTGGCCCGTACCCAGAGCTTGTAGGCTGCCTCATGTACCTGATGACTTGCACGCGACCTGACCTCGCGTACCCTCTTAGCATCCTTGCTCGTTACGTTGCGTCTGGGAGACACAGGCGAGAGCACTGGGAGGCTGCTAAGAGGGTGCTGCGTTACTTGTGCAGTACATCAGGCATGGGGCTGGTGCTTGGAGGACGCGACAGAGTTGTCCTCACTGGTCACTCGGACGCTTCTTGGGTGGACGACCTGGCTACGCAGCGGTCGTCACAGGGTTACACCTTCAGCCTTGGCTCTGGTTCTGTCTCGTGGCGGTCCACCCGCTCTTCCTCTGTTCTCGGCTCTAGTTGTGAGGCTGAGATCTACGCCACAGCCATGGCTGCACAGGAGTTACGCTGGCTCACCTACCTGCTGACTGACTTGGGAGAGCGGCCTAGTTCTCCTCCAGTTCTGTACGGTGACAACAAGGCGGCTCTTGCCTTGTGTCAGGAGCACAGACTGGAGCACAGGACGAAGCACATTGCTCTTCGCTACTTTTTTGCTCGAGAGCTTCAGCAGCGCGGTCAGCTTCGGCTTGTGTACGTGGACTCGAAGGCCAACACTGCTGATATCTTCACCAAGGCGCTCCCGCCTAGTGATCATCAGCGGCACTGTACTTCTTTAGGCCTTGTGTCCACGTTTCCTCACTTGCTCACTGCTTGACATTCTTTGTACTGTACTTTATATATATCTTGTTGCTTGCTTGCTAGGTTTTGATCACTGTGTTGCTTGTCTTGTACTATATCTAGCACTGCATGTGAACTGGCCTTGTGGCCTTTACTTGTGCTCGGAGTGTGGTGACGTTGTGATCCACCCTGGGCTTTGCTTTGCTTTGCTGGACTGGTCTTGTGACCCTTTGTTCTCCCCCACTTTGCCTATGGGGGTGTGTTAAATTGTAATGTGTTATATGTTGGTAGGCTGTAGTGGGGTAGCCAATATGGGGTACAACCCCAACTAGGGTTTGCTACTTGTACCCAACTGTTCCATTCAATGCATTCATTCTTGCCTAGTTATTCTGACAACACACACGCGCGCGCTCGCGCGCGCACGCACGCGACGCACGCTTGTACGCTCGCATACACACACACACGCGCACACATATGCACACATGTACGCATATACATACGCATGTACGCTCATACATATTTGCACAGACACACACATGTGTGCGCACGCGCGCGTACACACACATACATACATTCACATACACGCATATGTACAGACACATACACGCATACGCACACATACGCACGCACACACATACACACATACACATGTATGCACGCACACATACACATGCACCCACACACGCACACACACACACACGCACACACACACACACACACACACACACACACATATACACACGCACACACATATACACACGAACGCACAGACGCAAACACACGCACGCACGCACACACACACAAACACACACAAACGCACGCGCGCGCATGCATATACACACACGTACGCACACACACACGTACATTAATCTATCGCACTGTATTCATTGCAAGCATAGATATGCCGAAAGGGGTGATAATGATGACCGGATTTGCAATCCCCGAATTTGTCTGCGTTCATCGTCTGACGAAATGCAATAATTCGAAGGTATGTGTGGATGAGGTATTTGTGATGTGCTTTAGAGGAGAATGAATGAACGAATGCCCAACTTCATAATTCTTTGTGCAAAGCATTCTCTTTTAGGGTGTGTAGAAGGCAGAGAGGAATGCACTGAACTGTACTTGGATTTCACACATCATGGAACATGTAATGAATATGGAAATTTATTACTCAGTCTACTTCTAGAGAGGACATCACGAACACTTTGCGTCAGTTTGGGTTCGGCCTACATTTCTGCCTTAACCACCCGAGTCGTCCCGCACCAATCTCAGCACTTCCAACCCTCGCACGTCCCGAGGTCCTCGCCTATAATTGCTCGCTCATTCATCGTATTCTCAGTCTCTTTATATATTATTTTCGAGCACTCTATGTAGTACAACTCATAACAGAACATCTGTTTCCTCATAAGTTCAAAAGCGAACCAAATGCCGCACATTCTGCCCAGCTGTCCAACATCGCACTGGAGGAGGGCATTGTACATGGACGCTTTTCAATGAATGGCTACACTGCTCGTCTTGTTGCTGTCGCGGGTGTAGGACAATGGCAAGCAGTTGTCAGAATTGTGGGTCTAAACTGTAGTGTACACTCATGTAATTAACGTGCCACGTCTAATCAAGCTGTGTACGAGTCGCAATCACGTGTATTTCTTGGATCATTCATCGCACTCTCTAGACACAGTTGCATAAGCCAATTGAGAATGGATTGCTGGAGCATCGCAGCAAGCACATCACTCAGCACTGGATAAGTTTGAAATCGAGGACATAGGGCAGCACCAGGGAAGCACATATGCCATGCAATGAGGTGGTTCGGGGAGGCTTCCAGGTTTGACGTGGAAGTGCCAGTTCAGCAAGCCGTCAGTCGTCGGCGAACGTGAGACAGCTCAGCGACTCATCCGTGATGGGAATTGATCAGACTGGGGCCCCGGGTTAGCAGAAACAGTGCCAACTTGGGGCCTCGTGAGTCGCGACCCTACGAAATAGGCCCGAAGCAAATCACAAGACTGGGCAGCAGGTCCGAACCTGGCAAACTCGCCAGGTCACCACCTACTGCCTTGGGTTTGACGGAAATCGCTAGCACCCCACACCGCTGGAAGCACAACAATCCGTCAAACCAACACAGTCTGATCGAGATACAGCACAAGCAGCATGTAACAAACAACTCGGAATTATTACGGAAACATAAGACTGCCAGAACACAAAGAGCTGAAACATGAAAATTAATAAAATGAGTGGGCACAAAATGGGGAGGTTCATGACCTTTTTCTGTTAGAGAAATTTCAACCAACCTACCCACATTCTTTCAGAATATGTATACATACATATATGATTTACATGCAAGTGCTTCCCTTGTAAAATCTTCGATGAAAAATCTTCTACCGTATTCCCCCGGATATACCACCCTAGGGTGCTATGATAACTACACAAAAAAAAGGGGGGGGTCTTGTCATCGGAAAAAGCTTCATTGCACCCGGGTCTTTACATAATGTGTATTTTTTTTATAGCGTAAAACGATTAGTACTAAATGTACATCTGTATTTTTGTTTTACATCTGTACTAAATCGTTTTACGCTATAAAAAAAATACACATTATGTAAAGACCCGGGTGCAATGAAGCTTTTTCCGATGACAAGACCCCCCCTTTTTTTTGTGTAGTTATCATAGCACCCTAGGGTGGTATATCCGGGGGAATACGGTAGAAGATTTTTCATCGAAGATTTTACAAGGGAAGCACTTGCATGTAAATCATATATGTATGTATACATATTCTGAAAGAATGTGGGTAGGTTGGTTGAAATTTCTCTAACAGAAAAAGGTCATGAACCTCCCCATTTTGTGCCCACTCATTTTATTAATTTTCATGTTTCAGCTCTTTGTGTTCTGGCAGTCTTATGTTTCCGTAATAATTCCGAGTTGTTTGTTACATGCTGCTTGTGCTGTATCTCGATCAGACTGTGTTGGTTTGACGGATTGTTGTGCTTCCAGCGGTGTGGGGTGCTAGCGATTTCCGTCAAACCCAAGGCAGTAGGTGGTGACCTGGCGAGTTTGCCAGGTTCGGACCTGCTGCCCAGTCTTGTGATTTGCTTCGGGCCTATTTCGTAGGGTCGCGACTCACGAGGCCCCAAGTTGGCACTGTTTCTGCTAACCCGGGGCCCCAGTCTGATCAATTCCCCATCCGTGATAGCGAATTCAAGTGTGTCGGCCAAGTTATTGCTGCAGTAATTGGCACAAGCTTGAGCTTCCCTCCACATCACTTCGCCTCCTCACGCCATGCCACACATTTTCGACGGAGTGGCTCGGTCCGAGATACTCCACCCCACATCCATACGATCTCCACGAAATCCGTAACACCTGTCGCCGTGATCCCAACGCAGTGTACTGTACACTGTACAGATTAACACTACAGTATTGCGGACAAAAGTCCCCCAATTCGTGCTTGGCGATGCTACAGTGTGTTTTGTACAGTACATCTCGTTACAGTGTTAGAAATTAGAATGGGCCACTCTCCTCTTCGCTATCCACGCGCTTGATTGATTTTACTGTACTGTGGGCCATGCAATGCAATGCAATGCAATGCAATCCATCGAATCCTTGCTGAGCCACACACACACAGACACTCACCGTGCCGGGTCGCACTCATCCCCCTCACTTTCCAACTCCCCCTACTCCCCCTTTTGCCTTCTTCCCCCCCAAGACCCCGGATTCTTTCCCGTGAAAGAAACAAACCAATCCCGAAGCAATGTTTTGCGCGAAATGGGAAGACGACCAATCCAGAGCGATATCTGCTGCTTCTCCCTTCATCGCTCCGCGCGTGGCGTCAGGGCGTCAGCAAAGGCGGAAACTGCCCCCCAAACCGCGATTCCCATTTCCTTCCTCGTAGCTCCAGTGTAGCAAATTCACCCCTTCCCCCACCCTCCCCCCCCTACCCAATCCCCTTTCCCCATCTCCCACTCCCAAACTGTCCTTCTATTGACGGATCTGGACAGAATTGTCAGGGAAATCCGTCCTCCGATCATTCCTGCACATTCTTCACATTTCCTTGTGAACGAAGGGAAACCCCTGCCACCAATAGCTGTCATATAGCACTATGATCATCACTTCAGGCTGCATCTCAACTTGCACATTTCGAGCGCGTGTTTGCCGCTGCATCGCTCGCCGATTTGTAACCTCCGCCTTCGCTAAACGCGATGGATATTCGCTCGCATTTCGGGTTAAAAAAAAGCGCGATATCGCCGTCGTCAGCTTCTAGTAGCGGCATAGACTACGGACGATCCTCCGCATTCGGCGGGAGTCTCGCGGAGTTTCTTTTCGGAAAACAAGGGCGGAACGACGGCTCGGATTCGCTTCACTGGGAGATGCCCATTGTCGAAAACGATCCATGCGAAACCTCCTGCTGCGCCGACCGCGCCGCGGCAGGACTCTCGGATGAGGGAAAGCTTGGAGATATCAGCGCCGCTTCCGCCGAAAATCCCTCCAAGACGCCGCGTCAGTCAAGCTACGGCCCGTGCGGGTATCCCGTGTCGTCGTTGCTGACTCAGAGAAGCAACCCAGTCATGATGACTAAGATGACACGAGGCGGGTTTCAACTCATCACCGCCGCCGCCGCCGGTGGATACGCGCCGCCAGAAGCGGAACGCCGCGTTGGGGACGCTGCGAATCCACGATTCGACGCGTCGATGAATGATCTTGAATCCGACCCGCGACAAAATCTTGGTTTAGGTTCGCGGAACCCTGTAGTACTTTTTCCGAGCCTCCAAAATGTGCTGGCGCAGCCGCGGCTCACGGCGCCATCCGCGCAAGTAGGGGCGGCGGGGGAGGCGGGGGCGTCTACGGCGTCCGCATGGTGTGCGCCGCGCACGCAGCAGCAGCTGGTACCGCCGCCCCTGGACGCGCCACGGTCTGGCAATCCGTTACTATCACGCGCCACGCAAGCCGCGGGAACTTGCGCCCGGTTTCTTCCCGTTGCTGCGCCGCCCCAGTCAACGTGCGCCGTTGCTGCGCCTCAGTCAACTTGCGCACAGCGTCCCCCCGTTACTACCGGCGCGGCTGCACCCCAGTTCCCATCTCTCTTCTCGGGTGCATCCCAGGCTGACGTTACTCCGCCACCCACGGCCTCGCTGCTGTCACTCAACTCGAGTCGCGTTGTCGCTGTAGCAGCTGGACGCCTGTTTCTAAACAGCCACGGCAATGCGGTGGAACAACAGCAAGAGCATCAGGAGCAATGGCTATCACGGCAGCACAATAAAAGGACTCTGGATCTGAACAATCTCCTTTCGGATGAGGTCGAGGCCAAGCGCCACTGTGACACTCAGCGGTGCGCTGCTGACTCAGCAGCGTCGGGCGGCAGTGGCGGCGCCAAGCAGTTTGCATGGAATGCTACTGCTGGTGCTACTCCTGCTGTTGCGGGTCCAAGTACGCCTGCCATTGCCGCTACATACAATGTTGCACCAAGCACACCCGCGTTTGCAGCTTCGTGGAATGCTGCTCCCAGCCATGCGGGCTCTCCTGGAAGCATTGGAGTTGTTGCTGACTCCGCCGTGTCTAGTAACGGGTCACTTAGTAAAGGAGATGAGGCTCAGCCCTTCCTAGGCAAGATCTCTCCAACAATTTTTGGGTCGCCTCAATCAGTCCAAAGACGTGTCTGCAAGGTGCAAAAAGCACGCGTTTGCGGGGTCTGCAACAAAAGTTTTTCGTCAGGTCAGGCGCTTGGCGGGCACATGCGGAAACATTTGCAGGGAGAGAAGGCCGACTCTTCTCTGAAAAAGTTGCTTTTGGAGACAAAGCCTGGGGACGGAGTGGAGCAGGCGAGCAAGACTCGAAAAAAAAACCGAGATGTAGGGATTGGTAAGCTTACAGAGCTGGCTCGTAAAGGGGATGCAAGTGATGAAGGAGGTAACTTGTCTCCTCCATGCACGCAACAGGGAGGATGGGAGGGGAGCAGCAACAGGCCACACCAAGTGGAACATCACAGTATTCTTGACAACAGCAAGCCACACCTGGTAGTGCACCATAAGCCTCTCGAGAAGGATGGCTCCCGAGAGCGCATGTTTGCAGAAGCTTGTGCTGCTGCTGTGTTAGATCGACAGGCTGCACCTGCGCCCTTTTTTCCCAGCCATGATGGGCTGGACTTGGACCTTAGACTGTAGAGAAAGACATGCTTTTGATTTGTTATTATTTAGTATCATTTGTGACATGTGGCCTACGTGTCACCTTGTTTTTCCCCTGGGTGGGTGCCTTACACTACCACCAACCCACTCACTCTTCTTGATATAACACTCTCGGCTGGCTAGATGTTCCTTGTGCAATACTCTCTGGTTGGTGGGGCAGCGGTGGTCCTTACACTTGACAAGTTCACAAATCCAGTCTTAGTCTCACTCTGGGTCGTCCAGTATTATTTTCCTGTTTAATGGTAATACTCCAGGTGGGAATGGCTTGGAAGCACATACATTATATGCAGTTTACAACAAGCACGTTGCCATAAAAAGCATTTCAAAAGAGAAAAAACTGACTACCGAGAAGTGAAGCGAAATGTTAGCGAACTGATGTGGGCGGACGGAGTCTTGGGATGTGCGAAGCCAACGAGTGGGACATGGGGGACAACAAAGGAATCAACGGAAGCCCCGCTTCAGGCCCCCCAGGGATCGCCACGTTGAGGTTCAACCAGGCAAGCAATCCACTACGCCCACCCACCCACTTATTTCACATGGCCCTTCCGCTTGTGATCACGGCGCCGCGCGTCGCGCCAGAGGCAGGCGCTCCATACGCTTATTTACGAGGCGCCTCAAATTGGCTTAAAGAATCAGCCCAGTATTTCCGTGCTTCACGGTTCTTCCGCTGGCGCTGCGTAACACGTCCACAGCCAGTCGCGCACGTCTCCGTCCTCCTCCGTCAGCTTCAGCAGCGGCTCCGTCAGCGCCGTCAATTCCTCGTCCTCAACCTCGTCAATGTACGACGTCACGCAAACGCCGTTTCTCGTCTGAAATGCGAAAGAATGCGGGCTGTTATCCACGAGAATTGTATTCCGTAAATCGCGTCCCACTTTAGCAAGGTCTTTCACGTACCCTCCCCGCCACCACGTGCACGAGTCGCGGTACAACCGATGGTGGATCAGTCTCCCTTCGGGATCCAACCAATCAACAATCGCGTTCGCGTAGTTTGGAATACTCGCGGTGAAAATCACCACCTCGTATTTCGCAGCCATGGCTTCCAGAAACGCGTCCGTTCCGGGCCGCTTCAGCACGGACACGTCCGTCATCTGCCCGAAAATATCTATGTAGAACTGCGCGTCCGCCTCATCTACCTTGCAAAAATAAGAATGAATCAGTGTCTCGTCGAGGTCTAGGATAAGCGTTTTTCTTCCCGCATGCTCCGGAAGTTGCGGCGGCAGGTAATTCTGCGGCTGTAGCAGGGAGAAGATCGTACGCGTTTTAGTCTTCCCCGTCTCGGCTCCGGTGGCTGCCTTGGTTTCGTCTCCTCGCGCGCTAGCAACCGCTGTCGTTGCGATATTCCATGCGCGATCCAGCAGCGAGAATGCGTCAGCATTCACCTTCTTGGTTGCCTTATCATTGGAAGCCCCATCGGTCGAGCTTATATATCGAAACACGTCGCCCCAAAGAGACTTTGACACGGCGAGCTCGTAAACCCCGAGGTTGCTCGTTATAACGTCCAAATCGACAACTCCCGGTTTTGTCACTCCGTCTAGAATCGCCTGCTTCTTCGTAGTTTCACCTTCGCCACCAATCACGTTACTGAGCTCGAGAGGGAGGAGGTTCGCCACCCAGTTCTCCTTCGCCCGCCATTTCCGCTGGCCGTTTCCGCCGCAGCTCCAACCGCAGCAAAGGTCGCCGGCCTGAGACAGGGTGTTTGTCGCCAAGGTGTCGCTCGTGTTACAGCCATCGGCCGCCGTCATGTCCCTCGATAGCCGCGCTGGCTCGGTCGCAGCTGTCTGTGCGCTAGCAGCCTTGGGAGAGCCTTTCTCGACCGTGGGCTTATCTCCCGAAGCTGCTTGCACGAGGACCGACGAATTTAGGTGACCATCTTCGTCGAAGATCGTCCACTCGAAGTTCGAGTGGTACATGATATCCGCGGGGAATTGAAGGTACTATAAATGTCTTGATAGTGAACTGCGCGTCGTACAAAAAGTCAAAGAGTCGAATTTGAGACACCAGCGGGAAAATTAAAATCTAGCGGCGCTCGAGTAAACTGATGGAGGCACGTGTCGCTCCTTCCAAGCGAGCGGTACGAGCAATAACGAGAAAAGGAGATTACTGAAGTTGTAGAACTCGATGCTTCAGTATGAGTGGGACCAACGAGGCTTCCAACAGAAGAATTGGTAGCAGGCGTAATGCTAAACGGAGCTGGAGCTGCCGAGTGCTGGAACGGAAGGCGCCAGATTGGTAGTAAGACCACAAGTTCCTAAAGCAGTCCCTGAGGGTCTGAGAGTTGTAGTGGAATGCGTAGTATTGCTATGCGTGTCTAAGATCTATAGTGCTCGACACTCAGCCTCAGTTATCCACAAACAGCGCGCAACAGGAGGAGCCTACGTGGCGCGTCGGACCCAGTCCTTCCTAAGTAAGCAAATAATCGACCGCGGCGACCGCTATACTATGCAGGTCGGGGGGATCTGCATCGCACTGGGTTGGGTGGAAGAACGCATGCGTGCAAATAATGGCGGAGCGGAGTGAAAAATGAGGATGCACTGGGGCAGCATTGCACAAAGATCTCATCAACCAACTCTCTCGGCCTAGTGGGAGGACTACAACTCGAGGGTGATGTGGGAGCTGATGGTTACTGAGGGCTTGTAAAAGGTTTTGCGTGTTTAGAATCGGTGAAAAAGGGTTCCTGGGCTAAAGATTTGTTTGTTTGGGGAAATGTGCGAGTCGCCCCGTGTGACGCGGCGATGCGACTCGCAATGTGGCTTCCTGTGACGAGCGTGTGGGACCAGCTTCCCCCATTGCCTGCCTGCGGATGCAGCGAGCGGGCGGCGCGCGCCTGGCTCTGCGTGCGGCCTGGTTCGGCTGGCTAAGGTAACATCATAATAAAACTATTAGACGGTGCAGCTTATACCTCAACGTTGTTTTGAACCTCCTTTAACGGAGACAGCCCAGCGTCCGTTCATGTACGCGGTAAGAAAGCCAGATGGTGAAGCTAATTGGAATGCAAGCATAAAGGCAATTCACTAACTATATCTACAGCTAGCATCACTTGCGAAGCCGAGCCTACTTTCCCGCGCTTTTCAGCCTCGGCGATTCTGACGCCTGGTTCGTCACAGGTGAAGCTGGCACTGATGGAAACCGACTTCAGTGTTCTCGAGGGCTTGCTAGATTCTTTATTCCGTCACTTCCTGAATCTCTTTCTGAATCTCCTTTCTTACCACTAGAATCCGTTAGATACGCCTTTTCCTTCAGTCCTCCGTTTGTTCGTGGCTGGTTCCTGGTTACATTTTACTTGAAGGTTCTCCGTGATTTGCTTTTTATGGTGTCCGAAACTATAGCTCTCGCTAGCTCGTGACATGATTCGGCAAGTCGAGTTGAGCTGATGCGATTGTCCTGATTGTGGAGCACGTCCATCTTTATTGTAGCTGAAGCTTTGTTGCATACACCAGACAAGCGCACGTGATTTGAACTCGCACGTTGACGCAATAGCACGATAGTTCGATTTGGCTAATTTCTTAATCTCATTTCTACAGGAGTGCAACTGCGAACCGCATGTCACAGGTCCTTAGGACTGCGGCTCGAGATCAACATAACAGCGAATCTCTCCTAGTATATCCGGTCTGATCGGTCCCCACACTGTAGTATCCCGGCTTACGTTTAAATGATGGACGCGTCATACCGGGGAAGCGGGGGAGGCGGGGGAGGAGGTGCAAAAAGAGGAGAGAGAGTAGGAGAAAGAGAAGCGTTGCAACCTAACGGGTCATCATGGGACGAAGAGGATGATGCCTGGATGGCGCGAACGGCGAGGAAGCACAGACGGCAGTTTCATGGGGAGGAGGAGGAGGATGAAGAGTGGACGAGGGAAGAGGAGGAGCAGGAAAAGGGGATGGAAGAGGAAATATCTCTCACAACAGGACAGGTAGGGCCAGCAACACGAAAGTGTGCAAATCAGCTGCTCCTTCAGCTACGTTCTTCACTCCTTTCTCAGTTATTCAGCTGCTTAAAGTCTCCCTTCTTGATGGATCCGCATGGAAACGGACACGCGTTAGGAGTATCCTTAACTTCTACTTTCCATGCCAATGGCCTTTGTACTTCGATTAACTCTTTTATCTACCATTCACGCGAATGTCTCATGATATCCCAGGTTGTGAAGCATCGCTCCGTCTGCCTGCGCTGCCTCCCCTCGCTCCTCCTCCTCTCTCTCGGCCTTCTCGCCGGCGCTGCAATCACTACCGGCATCTCGCTACTATTCCCGTGGCGCGCGGTGTCTTTAATCACCTCGTATGCGAGCACGGACACGCTTGTCAAAACGCAGGGAGCGCTTACGTTCCTAGTGGTGGGGGACTGGGGTCGCAATGGGGACTACAATCAATCGCTCGTTGCTGAGGCGGTGAGTCATTCTGGGTGATAGATGCACTGGTTACCATGCTGGGTGATAGATGCACTGGTTATTATGCTGGGTGATAGATGCACTGGTTACCATTCTGGGTGATAGATGCACTGGTTACCATGCTGGGTGATAGATGCACTGGTTACCATGCTGGGTGATAGATGCACTGGTTACCATGCTGGGTGATAGATGCACTGGTTACCATGCTGGGTGATAGATGCACTGGTTACCATGCTGGGTGATAGATGCACTGGTTACCATGCTGGGTGATAGATGCATTGGCCGACAGCAGCAGAGATAGGCAGACGGACTTGTGACCATTCCCCCATGCCTCCCTTCCACACCCCCTCCCTTCCCCTCCCTTCCCCCCCCTTTCCCCCCCCCCGCTCCCCACTTCTCCCCCGTCCTCCTCCTCCCTCGTTGCCTTCCCTCGTTGTCTCTCAGATGGGGCAAATGGCAGGGGGAATCAGCTCCAGCTTTGTGATTTCAACGGGGTGCAACTTCTACGAGGACGGGCTGACAGACAGTGGCGACCATCTCAGCTTCCTCACGCCTCTCCACCCTTCAACTCCTGCTCCCCTTCCTTCCTCTCCGTTTTCGTGTCAGATGGGGCGAGTGGCAGGGGAGATCAGTTCCAGCTTTGTCATTTCAACGGGGGACAACTTTTATGAAGACGGACTCACAGACAGCAGCGACCCACAGTTCACCTCCTTCTCGGAGATCTACCAGGCCCCCAGCCTCCGCACACAGTGGTATGCTGGTATGTGGCTGTGACTTTAACGGGGATGTGATTAAATCAGATCATAATTGCGAAAGTCAATCCGCAGTTCACCTCCTCCTTCTCGGAGATCTACCAGGCCCCAAGACTCCGCACACAGTGGTATGCCGGTAGGTGATTATAAAATGGATGTGTATTTAGCCGCTGTGTGTCTGTAACCACGGCAATCCCAAGGAGCAGCTACATCTCACTGTTCAAGTCTTAACACCCAGAACTGACCCCGTGCTAGTATAAGCAGGTATGCTACCTGCTTATGTCCTCCTGACGGTCTCATTCGTCCCGCCCATCCATGCCAGTCCTGGGCAACCACGACTATCACGGCAATCCCGAGGCACAGCCTGATCCAGCCCTTTAGGTCATAACATCCCCTTGATTGACCTCACGCTGCTGTGCTGCCTACTCTTTCCCCTCTGGTTTCACTTCTCCCCATCCATGCCAGTCCTGGGCAATCACGACTATCACGGCAATCCCGAGGCGCAGCTTGATCCAGCCCTCCGCCTGCGAGACCCTCGCTGGCGCTGTGAGCGCTCGTACAACGTGCGCAGGGACGCGTGCCCCAAGTACCTATATGGTGAGATGCTATCCTCTATCCTTGTGTACAGTCCAGCCCTCCGCCTGCGCGACGCTCGATGGCAGTGCGAGCGCTCGTACAACGTGAGGAGGGACGCGTGCTCCAAGTATTTATACGGTGAGTGTCTAGGGTTGTGAGATCCTGTGGCTGTATGCTCCGCAACTGGGGGTTCAGTGACCCTCGCTGGCGCTGTGAGCGCTTGTACGACGTGAGGAGGGATGCGTACCCCAAGTATCTGTATCGTGAGTGTCTGTAAGGTGAGTATCTAGGGTTGTGAGGTTCTATGCTTGTATGCTCAGCAAACTGGGACCACAGTGACCCCTGCTGGCGCTGTGAGCGCTCGTACAACATGTGGAGCTGCTTAGCCCTGGGACGCATGCCCCAAGTATTTCTGTGGAGCTGCTTAGCCCTGTCTCTAATTTTTTTTTTTCCATATGTTGACCCCCCCTTCAATTGTTGCCCTTCCATTGGCAATGGCCGCCTATTTCAGCCCATTAATCTGCTAGTGAAGACTTGTTTGCCATCTTCATTTTATTTGCAAACCACCCTTACAATCTCCCTCAGAGTCACCTTACTTCTGAGATTGCCTTACTATCCTCCTCGCCTTACTTCTCTTTTTGAGTCACCTTAGAAATTGCCCCTTCCTGTCAACCTCCTCACCTCTGTTCTCTTGGTTTAAAAGCAAACTCTAGCCCAGCCCATTTCCCCCGCTTCTTCCCGCCAATCGCCAGAGCCATGCGATGCACCAGTGGAGCTGTTTTTCATTGACACGTCGCCCATGCTGATTGGCTACTGGAAACCCTCGGCCAACCAAACTGAGAGGCTGAATTTCACGGGCAGACCCGAGTACTCCCTCTCAATCCACTTTCAAATCGAGGTTGGTGTTTCACTCACGTGCATAGAGTTTATTTTTGAGGCACCTCAAAAATCAAATCGAGGTTGGTGTTTCACTCACATGCATTGAGTTTATTTTTGAGGCACCTCAAAAATCAAATCGAGGTTGGTGTTTCACTCACATGCATTGAGTTTATTTTTGAGGCACCTCAAAAATCAAATCGAGGTTGGTGTTTCACTCACATGCATTGAGTTTATTTTTGAGGCACCTCAAAAATCAAATCGAGGTTGGTGTTTTACTAATTTGGCTGGTCGGCGGTTAATTCACTGGGCCGGTGGGTTTGAACTCACTTTTCTTGTTCCACCTTCAAGCTTCCCCTCCTGCTGTTTAGGACCCTTTGCCTCCATCCCATCCCCTCTCTCCATCTCTTCCCATTGTTCCCACTGTTCCCACTCCTGCACGCATTCCTCACCTCATCTTCCTCCCTTCCCTCTGAACTCGTCCTCCCTCCTCTTTGCTCTTTATCTCTCCTTTGCCCTCCTCACACTCTGTCTCCTATCTCTTCCCTCCCCGCCCTCTCTGCACTCACCTCCCAGTCACTGCGAGCGGCCCTTGCGTCATCAACCGCCAAGTGGAAGATTGTGATTGGCCACCATCGGCTGACTCCCCCTTTCCACCCCTCTCAAATGGTCCTCTGTCTCCAACCGCTCCACTTCCCCCCCTCCCTCTCTGCTGTCGTCTCCCAGACACTGAGAGCAGCCCTTGCGTCGTCAACTGCCAAGTGGAAAATTGTGATTGGCCACCATCCTGTGCGCAGCACTGGGGAGAACGGGGACTCCACTGAGCTCGTGCAATACCTCAACCCCATCCTCAAGGTTAGTTGAAACTGCAGAGGAATGGCTAGTACAGGGGAGAGGGGGAGGTATGTGAACGCATGGAGAGCACAGGGGAGAATGGGGACTCCGCTAAGCTCGTGCAATACCTCAACCCCATCCCCAAGGTTTGTGTAGCAGCATTCCCATTCTATATGCGAGGCATGTGAATGGGGGTGTGTGTGGACGCATCTTTAGAAACTGGGGAGAATGGGGGCTTGTTCAATTCCTTTTACATGGGACTCCTAAACTCGTCCCCAAGGTGGGTTGGAACTCCAGTTACCTAGTATATTCGCATGGGGGGTTTCAAGACAAGACACCCTTGATCACATGGGGGCAAATAAGATGCTTTCCCTGTGTCTCCCACTGCCCTCTTCCCCTGCCGTCCATCACACCAGGAGCACGTGAACGGCCATGATTTTAAAGCTCCGGTATACATTTGAAAGGAGGGGTTCAAAATCCTTAGGAACTTGAAAAGTTGCCCCAAAACTGTGGGGCACACTGTAAAACCCTGAACATCGCTAACAAATGTATACTGAAGCTTAAACCTGGAGCCCACCGCCTCTTCTGTGTGTCCCTCAACCTCTGTGTCCCTCAACCTCTGTGTCCCTCAACTTCTGTGTCCCTCAACCTCTGTGTCCCGCACTGCCATCCCTGCTGTTGCAGGAGCACCAGGTAGACTTCTACATAAGGCCATGACCATAGCATGGACCTCACGCCTTCCTCCCCGTGTTCCCCTCCCCTTGTGTCTCCCTCCCCCTCTGTGTCACCCACTGCCATCCCTGCTGTCTCAGGAGCACCAGGTAGACTTCTACATGAATGGCCACGACCATAACCTGGAGCTTTTCCAAGAACCTGCGAGGTGCGTCCTTGTTGAGTCGACTTGGAGTCTTCCGAGAACCTGCAAGGTGACTCTTATCTTTGAATTAGCTGTTCTTTTTGCTTTCAGACCACCGTGAGCACATTTTGGGGTTTTTTCATGTACCTGCAAAGTCAAGCTAGTCTAGTCCGTTGTCATCATCCTCGTCAATCACTTGTTTCCTGTACCTCTTTGTCTGTCTGCAGTTCACTATTCTTTGTGACGAGTGGAGCAGGGTCACAGGTGAGCCACAAGCGGTCTACTACAACCAACCCATTCTCCCAGTTCTACTATGCAGAGCAGGGGTTCGTATCGGTCATTATCGATGGCAACGGCTTGAAGCTCAACTTCCATGATATTGCTGGCACTGTGATTCACACCCTGTGGGTGGACAAGTAGAGAGGGTGGGTAATGCAGCATGGTGAAGTGACAGTCTATTTATGCGGTGGTTCTCTGTAAATACAAGCTACGGGATGGTACCATCTTTTTGTCTTCAACATTCATCAAGCATGTACAATAGGTATACTGCATCTTCACTCTGCACATTCAGAGGGTTTGAGATGCACAGATACCGTTGCATGTACAGATTGCAGCATGCAGTGTTACCGTAACTTCACTTCAGTGGATTCAGAGGCCAGTGGAAAATGCTTGACAATCTACAGTGAAATGTGTATTATACAACCTGCAGTTAGAACAGTCTTGACAAGAACTAAGAATCCAACCACAAGCAACAATATTTTCATTAGTCCGCAGGCGGCTAATCATATGTTAATGGAGCTGAGCATACAGTACTAACCACAATTCTCTCCAATCCAACCTATCCATGACGCTTCAAAGCATTAACACCAGATCACCAAGTAATATCGTCAAATATGAAAGCTCCGTACAGCTCATCACATCTAGCCAAACAGAACAAGCCATGGATACTTACCGTAAGACTTCATGAAAACAACTGCACAACTTCACAGGCTGAGGTACACGAATCCATGCTCACTCTATGGCCACAGTCTGCGACACATGCAGACCAAGATGCTGCTCTGTACCACGAGCAGGAAGAATGATGACGTGCAGAAAGAGCATAGGTGCGCAACGCTTGCTGGACAAGCGAAGGCACTACAGGGGGGCGCACTGCAATCTTCAGGCGCGAGCAGACCAGAGGTATTGCAAGTCCGAGCAGAAACCAGCAGCTTCGAAGATCCTTCGCCCAACTAATGAGGAATATGCTGCTCCGAACCATTGCCACATCTCCAGCCTTGACAGGGAAAGGCTGCTTCGACCATTGCATGGCTTAATAACCCCAGGTGCGAAAGGACATGTGAAAGAGACTTGTAAGAGGTGACGGCGGGAAGGTGTATGTGCAGGCGAGACGGGGAACGACATGCACTGAGAGAGGGACATGAGCACGAACAAGGGTGCTCAACAACAGACCGACAGGAGAGCTATGACGTGAGTGCAAGTGAAGGTAAAGATTGTGAAGACACCAGAGCTTAAGGGGAAAGAAAAAGGCTAGCAGGAAAAGACTTCCGCAGATGCTCTTGCCGTTCCTGACTCCAATTTAAATACGGAGGTCAGGAATCCTTCATCCACACATCCTTTCACCACGTCGCCATGCAATCTTGAACACCGCTTCTAAGCGACCTGAAGAAGCCTCTTCAGGTTGCCTTCAATCACCAACGTATTCATCGGGTGAGCCATCATGTGCTCAGTACCACACGGTACGGGAACGCGGCCGTAGTCTTGAGCGAAATCAGTGGGAACAGGTGCTGACTGCTTGAGAGGAGAAGAGGGTTCCGACGATGAGACGCGAACATTGGTAGGGCTCGGCTTAAGCTGAGCCTTAAGGAAACTGGGAAGAGGAAGAGAGCTAGGAGGAGGTGAGTTCACGTAAGCAGGACCAGCCCACGCTTCCGAGGAAGGTGGCGGAGTAATTACATCGCGGGAGGGAAGGGGTGCTGCAGCTGCGGGAGCGGTGTAGCTGGTTGTCGAGGAATTAACCGCCACGCCGGATGCTGAAGCCCCATTATTCGTGTAACGAGATGTAGTATCGTTGTTAGGAGATCCATGTCGCGACCTATTCTTCTTGGGGGATCTCCGTGTGTTGCCACGACCTTTCCGCATGCCACCAGCTACCGTAGCTGGCTGTGGAATCTCAAGAACACTTGCTCCATTCCTGTTACCCAAAGAGAAAACAACAACTTAGTGACCGCTCTACTGACTATTAAACAGACTGGATCGATACCCGTGAAACACGGGACAATCCTCACCTCCTAATAGCATCCACGTCCGTATTGATGTTAACAGCATCCTCAGTAAAGTTAGTGAGGCCTGGAACGAAGTATGGCACAAGTTCACGTCCGTAAGACGGAAGAGCGACTGTCCCCTTCTTTTGGCTCGCAGCAATCACCATATCAACCATGATGTCCTCGTCAGAGCAGAAAATCGCAGTCTTCGTTGATGGAGCCATGTCAACTATCTTACGGTGGTTAAGAAAAGAAAACTTTACAAGAACCGCCTCTACAAACACGCCGGCTTACTACTTGAGACCAACAAAGACTTCGGTGTTGATACTGCTCAACTCCCTAACTAAAACTGCTTTAGAAAAAAACAGATTTTCTGGATGATGTTAGGAAAGACAGCAAGTTCCTGCTTTATGCCTGGTTGCTCAGGTCACAAGCAAGAGGCAAGGATGAGGGAAGAGGAAACTGAATCCTCGGATGCTGTTGGGCTGACCTGCTGGGAATTGTGTTGGGGTTTCAACGCGGAAAGGCAGGCGGAGACGAAGCTGCGCGGAGCAGATGTCGGGGGAAGCTTGCACTTCAAGGAGACTGGAAAACCCGAGAAGATGCGGAGACGGTGGGATGCTCACGGTGGTATCGACGGGAGCGGAGCGGAGAGGATGGTCCGTGCGGGGATGGCGGAGATGCATGTGGTGCTGCTGACTGCGGAAAGGAGCAGAACGGTGTGGCGCTGCGGAGAGCAGACTGTCAATCAAACCCTCGTCATCGGCCCTGCCCAAGCTGTCCCGACTCCGTCCAATTCCCGAACGGAAAGAGGTGGGGGAAGCCTGACGTTCTTGTGACTTTGCATGGCCATGCTTCCAGGTGGTGGAGCTTTTGCCATGGCTCGGCGCACCATCGAAGATGTGGTGCAGAGCACTGTGGCACGGTTCGGATTTCGGGGTTTCAGTTTCTGGTATGGCAGGCGTTCGCTTCGGAGTCTCGGGTCGCATCACACGTGACAATTTTACCGAGTTCTCTGCACGGGACGTGAAACAAACGGACGCGGCGAATGCGGAAGAACGAAATTTCGCAATTGTTGGCGAGGCAGCTCCCTCCCGCTGGACACTGTTCGGCGAGCGTTGCAACTGTTCGAACCGAATTGAAGCGGGAATCGCAGGCGTGCTTCAGTGAGGGACGAGTCAATGGTGACCAGATTTCCGGGCCCATTCGCCACGTGACGTGTCACCTGCTGTTTGACATGCAAAAGCCTGCTGGATGATACACCCTTGTTCTCAGCACTCTCACCGGCGGAAGCACTGGCTACAGTGTTTGGACGTAGCGGGCTGGTGCGATAACTCGGTTGCGGGCAAAGTCGCACGAGGTGACGAGGCAAGCCCTGGACAGTAAAAAACAGTTAACGCTGAATAGCCGTCCCAACCGTTTTGAAAGCAACAGTACCATTATATAAAGCTTGAAACATTGACTGACCGCCTTGGGTGAAATTGTCACTATAACGCATGTGATAGGACCTTCTTTGGTCCGTTGCGGCTACACAAAGAGTCTCGGTCAGTATAACATATGCCAGTCTATCGAGAATGAGGGCGTATACATAAATTCTGTGCGTTGCGTACGTACAGTGCCATCGAACTTTTGTGAATCCCTTGACGTAGAACCCTCAGGGCGGGGTGCATCATGCAGTTTTTCAGGATCGCGATCCCAAGCGATCCTTGTTACAGTGTTTTGTCTTTTGCGTACAGTACTTACTGTAGCGTTGCTGCACCACGACCCTGGGGGATCGCAAAAACTGCCACTCAACCACCCTCGATCACGCTGGATCTGAGAGCCTGCGATCCCACGCGATCAAGGGTTGAAGGTGCACCACGTGCACACCGATCCTTGTTCGCGAGAAATATTTTGTCGCCTGACGACCAGACGAAACGTAAGCGAGGTAAGAACGAAAACATCACGAAATCATCCCTGAAACCAAACTGTAGATGCGACGCCTCGACCGCGTCTGATTGGTGGTTGGGGATCGTGACTACAAAACTGCGGGTGGTGTATCATGGGAGGGTGCCGTTGGGTTGCATGGGACCTCGAGCACGCCCAACTCCACCGGATTCCACAGGGTTGCGGTGCTAGCATCGCGATCAGGGGGCGATCGTGCAAATTCAGCATGATGCACCCCGCCCTCATCTGTTGCATGTCATCTGGGATGACTTGTGGGTGCCGGATTGTCGAGCCTGTGGCATTCGGCAAACCACCAACCGATAGTCAGGCTTGCCATCACAAACAACCTGGCGAAAGAAATCGCCAATGAACGGAATGTGGGCATCCATTGCCCATGGAACAGCTTCCAAGAAAGCTTTCAGGAGAAAATGCTGGTTCAAATTGCTTGTCCTTTCTGCCGAATCTCTTAGACCAATCCTTTCCGTGCCATCAATGAACAGTTTCTATTGGATAGGAGAGAAAATCTTCCTTTTCCTCCCTTGAAATGAAGGGAAGGCAGCCCCACGAGAATCTGTTTCAGAATGGTGTATACTGACGTGGCATGGCAAGATGCGTCAACTCCATGTTTCAACTCGGTGATGGAATCGATGTTTCAACTCCAATCAAATTACACAAGATGCCCAACCCCTGCACGCGAAATTGCCTCGCACGTTCCAGAAACCTTGCACACGAAGGTTTTTTCCCGGGCAGTTGCACCCACGTTACAAGCACGTCAACCAATACGAACCACAGAAACAGAAGAGACCGAAGTCAAACAGTCAACGGTGAGTTACAAAATTTTGCTATAAGCCCTTTTTGCCCGACGCGAATTGACGAAACCTCCACGAAATGCATGAATCACTTAAGCGCCCCCTTCACAAGGCAACCTTGGGTTAGTCAAACGGACATCGTGTGTACAGCTGTTACAAGCCACAGCAAGCGAAATCTCTGCGCGCAAATCAGAGACGAGCACCGGCATGGCTTATGTGGTGGGCAATCCAAAATTCGTTTTCAGCCTGCTAGTGATTTTGTTGCAGTGAAGCCAGTTCCCGCTAAAAGGTCAATAAGAAACGTTGAACAAACTAGTACAAACAAAACAAAATAATGGTTCAGCTTAGGATTGCCGGTTGAGCAACCATTATCTTACAATCTGTACGCACGAGTGAGTGACTGGACGAGGTTGAAGTATGCATACTTCACATCAAATTGCATGTCATACCCTGTGATGATGAAAAAAAACAAGGAAACACACATCAGCAAAACCTCGACCAGGTGACATGGGGAGAAATAAAATTGCAAACAAAGATGGGGTTGGATAGGTACATGAAGTGACACGCAGAGGACGTACAGTAATTGAGAGCTATTGTTCGACCGGTTTCCCCACGGCTCTGCGAGACATGGTGATACCACATGCTTGGCCTGCAACCACAACAATATACCAATGGCGATAGTGCATTCTGTAAACGAATACCACGGCATGATAAGCAGCAGAACACATTAAAATACACAATATTTCCCATCCCAGTTGCATCTGTGTTTCTGGATCTCCATCCTTTGCACATCTTCCCATATCCCAAACGTGTTTCTCACAACACGTCTCTCTCTGCCTCCCCTCCTCCCTCACTCACTCCCCATACAAGCCTCTCCTCACTCACTCTCATCGCACACACGCCCCACACATACAGCTCCTCACACCCCCCCCCTCACAATCATTATGCACAGGCACAGCATCTCACCAGGACCAATGGTGCATGCAGCCCAGGGGAGGGGGCCCCTTGGGTTCTGCCCCCAAGCCTCCTTCACAACTTTCCAAGTCCTTATAAGGCCCCCATCCTCCTCACATCATAACTTCTCAACACACCCGCCTCACTCCCATCACCTACAGGTACAGCATCTCTCCAGGACCAATGGTCCAGACCAGCGGAAGGAGGGCCCTTGGCGTCTTCACTCAACCCTCCTTTGCAACTCCCCAGGTCCCCATAAGGCATCACCCTTCTCACATCAGAACCTCCCTACACACCCTCCTCACTCCCATCACGTACAGGTACAGCATCTCTCCAGGACCAATGGTGCAAACCAGCGGAGGGGGCCCCTTGGGGTCATCCCCCAAGCCTCTTCCAGCAGAAGCAGCAATCAGGGCGTGTGGGCACGGTATGAAGGGGTTCAGTGCGGCATCCACAGAGGCCCATGGCACCATGCATGGGGGATCAGAGGGGACAATGCGGAACGCACCCTGCTCGTCCTGGCAGGGGAGACGAGGGGAACCGGGGGGGGACGGGGGGGGCAGGGGAAACAGGGAAAACAGGGGGATAGATCACATGCAAGGGGAGACTGGGGAACCCCAGGCAGATCTATGGCGAGTGTGGGGCATCAGAGAGAAGAGAAGGGAAACGAGAGGGGCAACATGGGCTGAAGTGGGGGCCAGAGGAGGGCAGGTATGATGAGGAGGGCAACATGAGGGGAGAAAATAGAGGTTCGCCATGCGCCAAAGTGGGGGCGAGTGGAATGAGAAGCCTAGCAAGCCAAGACACAGAAGAATAGCAGAGGGGCCAGAGGAGGGCTGATGTACCTCTGCTCGCCAGTATTTCGCAGCAGGGTATTCCCGCACTCTCATCCGGAACACGTCGAGCGGGGGCAGCAGCCGAAAAGTTTTCCTGCCCGTGACAACCACGTAGAAGTTTTCGTAGTGGTCCTTGTGCCAGCTTGTCACTGCCCGCTCGTCCCCGATCCATAAATTTACAGCTTCGGGCAGGTTGCCGCCCAGTGCAGCTGTGGCGAATCCGATATGCTCATCTGCATCTGCAGCCAGGGCGGCGAATTCTGTCCTGAAGCTGCCGTTCTGATGCTGAACATAGGGAATACCGATGAAGGGAGAGTGTGAAGGGTGTGATGCGGCGAGTGAGGGAGAGTGTGAGGAGGAGTGTGAGGGGGAAGAACGCGACGAGTAGAGGAGGCGGAGGAAGGTAGGGAGGGTGAGGGAAGCTTCGTGTGGGGTGACAAACCACGCACAGGGCGAGTCACAGCGGCAAGCCCGAGGAATGCTGTCACAACTGCTGCCGTCACCACCACCACTGCACGTGCTGCCACAAGCACCACTACACCCACTGCCACAGCTGCCATTACTCCTCTCAGGACAGCTCCTTGCTTCCTCCCCCTCCTCCTCCCCCACCCATTCAGTTTCTCCTTCTGTTTTCTCTACCGCCCCCTCTGCCTCGTCATCGCTTCCACTTCCATTACTACTCCTGCAGCCTTCCCTATTATCCCGCCCGTCCTTGTTCTCCCACCCCTCATCCCCAGGAAAAAACACCCACCTTCGAACACCCATCTCCTCCCTTATCTCACCACCCCGTGCCTCGCTATCGTCACCGCTCCTACAGCCATATCCGGTACTAGCTCCCTCGTCTTGCCTCCTGTTACGCCCTGAACCCAGATTCTCGTCTCCCCGTTCTGCCGATCCTGCTTCTGACCGTCCGACGCCGTCGCGCCAAACAATCGCGTCGCCGTGACCGTCCGGAGTGAAATCCACAGTGATTTTTTTCTCCCCTAGCGCGTCGACTAAGTATTGGTCGGTCTGCCAGAGGGATAATGCCGGCCAATGATTGACGGCGCCGGTAATCACGCACGGCCGGTTAGCCGCTACATAGTCGCGGTAGAATTCGAGAGGGGAGAGAACTACGGGAGGATCGCTAGAGCCACAGCTAGGAGTTGTGCTTGCTCTGTACACGTTAGCTCTCGCTTCGGTTTTAGCATACGATCGCGCAGCTGCTGGCGAAATAGCGATTCTGGGAACGGCGGTCGCGCGAATCTCGCGGGTGGAGGCGACAATGTCGCCAGCATCGTCATCGCTGTCGCTGTCGCCCGTCGCACCGAAGGAGAATTCGCGGGCGTCGCATGAGAGACGACTCAGCAGCGACGCAATCGCGTCCCTGTCACCACCTCTCCTGTTATCGCGAAGAGCCATCACGATGCTCCCACGGGAGGATGTTATTTCATAAATGAATAAGTCTGCTTCTACAATCGTATCCTACAATAGCTTATGACCTCTGGAATCCCCCATGCAGAAACGTACTAGTGCTTGACAACTCGAAGGCGAGTGCCGAAAATGAGACTGCAAGTCCAGAAGGAGAATGCCATCCTCGGTACAAACCAATGCTGCTGTAATTATAGCGACTTCTAGGCATGCCAAGGGGGAGTCCAGGAGTGAAAATAACGTCATCCACGTAAAAGGCACACCTTACCAGTATGAAAGCTAGCGTAAGCCTGCTGCTAGTGGACTAGAGGCCCTAATACATAGAGATATAAGGACGAAAGCTTGATGAAATGTTTTTATCTTGACACAACAGATGGATTTGATTTGAACCCCTTGCAACCTAAAACTCGTGCCATGACGTATTAAAAAGGGTCCAGTCAAACGTTCATTCATCAGACCAATTGGTCTCCAGCCTTACTTCGAACCACTGCAAAGCACCTTTCCCACCACCCAACTCCAATTCACAAGCCGAGTCGAGCAAAAACTCTGCTGCTTCCGCCAGAGTCTCAAAAACTGCCAAGTCGTCCGACAAGCGTTTCCCGTCCTTTTCCCAGCTTTGCAGCTCGTTCAGAAGGCACTGTAGCACTTTCTCGCGGGATAGGAACACTTCCTCTTCGCCTGGCGCTATAAAAACGTAAGTGTTGGCTGTTTCGTAGTGTACTGAGCGGCCTGCATTTAGCTGGAAGATAGGGGCCAGGGGGACCAAGGGACCAAGGGGAGGGACCACGGGGAGGGACCACGGGGAGGGACCAGGGGGAGGGACCAGGGGGACCAGGGGGGAACAGGGGGAGGGACCAGGGGGAGGGACAATGGGGAGGGACCAGGGGGAGGGACCAGGGGGACCAGCGGGACCAGGGGGAAGGACCAGTGGGACCAGGGGGAACCAAGGGGGTCAGGGGGAAGGACCAGAGGGACCAGGGTGACCAGGAAGAGGGACCAGGGAGACCAGGGAGACGGACCGGGGGGGCCAGCGGGACCAGAGGGACCAGGGGGAGTGACCAGGGGGACCAGAAGGACCATTGGGACCAGGGGGAGGGACCAGGGGGAGGGAAGGGCATGGGTAAATGGAAGTTGGTATCAAACAATCAACTGGGAGAAGGTGCGAAGGAGAATATGGATCTAAACACCAGAATCTGGTACAAATGCAGGGAACTGCCTGGAAACTCTAAAATGAGGTCAACTTGGGGGACTACATTAAGTTTGACAACTTAGGAGACCATGGAACAGAGAGAGAAATCAAGAGAGGGGGAGACGGGGCTGGAGGGTTTTTAATGAAAAACTGAGGGTAAGGGAGGAAGAGGAAGCGAGATATGAGGAGGCATAAGCAGCGGGACAGAGAATGTGGGAGAAGAGAGAAACCAGGGGGGTGGAGATGGAGGAAGAAGTAGAATGGCAGAGCAGAGGGGTGACCGTACCCGAGTAGCCCGAGACCTTGAAACTCCAGCGGAAGCGATGACTATCCGTGGAACATACGCTGTTACAGGCAACTTTGCAGAGAATGATGGTAATGGTGACAATAATGCTCTCCGGTGCACTGTTTCTGACCGGCTACGGACGAACATGCATGATCTAGTGGTTGCTGAAGATGCATTCGACGTCATCGACGCTGTTAATGCGGCTGAAGCGGGTGAAATTGACGTCATTGCTGCTGCTTGCAAGTGGGTGGGGATTGGAAAAGCACAACGAGAGTACACGAAACGAAGAGAGCAGGCGGAGGAGGGAGAAAGAAATAGAATGCAGCGAAGAGGTGAGACAACAGGTGGCAGTGGGTTGATGAGAAAAGCGGATCAGAGGCAGGTACGGATTGAGAAGGTCCAGTCCCTAGGTTTGCAAGCAATTTTCAGATGGAAGCTTGATGACATTTATTAGCTCGGGAAGCCGAAAACATCGGGCGGGATAAGTAGAAGGGAATACCTGTGCAAGGACCCATGGTGGCGGCAGGGGCTCTATTTGGCTATAGTCTAAAGCCGTGAACTACGGCTGCTGCTGGGATGGAAATGCGTGCAAAAAATGAAGAAAATTTGAGACTGCTTGGGAACTCAATGCAGGCAGGATGAGATGAGCCTTGCTTTGTACCCGCTATGTAAAACTCGTTTTGAGAAGGACACGTTTTGTAAGATATTGTGCTAGCCTGAAGTTCTGCAAATAATTAACAGGTCCTGCTCCATGCGCACCGGAAAAAGCGGGTGTACAGATTCCTGAACTCTAATTCTGGGCCACGTGTCTCTCAACCATTCCATTTCCTGACCTGCAGTCCCACAATGCTTCTGAACCACGGTCTGCTTCTCGACAAACAACATCCTTGTTTCTATACACTTTAAAACGCCTTGAACACCAATAAACTTAGTAATTTGAGAGAAAACAGCTAGAGAATTCAGACGAGTGAGAAACATCTGCTATTTTGAAACATCTCGACCACAAAGGATTCCAGTTTTGCGCAAGGTGACTACCCAAGAACCTCCCAGCGAAGGCGAAGCTCCCAAGGGACACCATGGCGACTCGATCCATCATCAACCCATTGTCAACTCTCCGTCAGTACTCCCTCCCCTTTCCTATGCAGCCGTGCTCCACTCCACTTCCACCTCGCCTCCCCTCCAACACTTCCACAAGAAGCAAATTTGTTTGTTGTCTTCAACCCGGTTCTTCCACCTATTTGCCTACGGGGATCGAAGCGTGCGGGGACGCACGCAAGCGTGCTGTGTTGATTTGGGCCGAGAATTCCCTCTTTCTAAGCGTAGAATTCGCCTCGTCCGTGCTCGTCTCGTCAGTGCGTAGCGCGCTTTGCAGAGCGTCAGACGTCGAGTAGATAGCCGGCATGGGAGCCCTTTTCACTGGGGCCTCCTCCCTATCCAAGCTCTCCGCCGTCGCACGTGTGTCGCCTGCGCTTTCGCCCAAGCAGTCGCTTGTTTCGCTTAGCGATCGCCTGATTCGCTCCGGCTTGATCTCCACGCGCGTTACCAGGAACCGTCTTTACAGATCCAACCGATTTTCTCATCAGGCCGCAATGGTCGCCGGGATCGGCGGCGGAAGTGGCGGCCACTCCGCCGATCAGCAACAACCCGCGAGGCCAATTACTGTTGCGGCGGCGGCGGCTGCAGGGGATGGCGGGGCCGTTGCGTCCTCGCAAGTGAAGGAGGCTCCAGCTGACGCCGCAAATGCCGGCGCGAAAGCCGGGTTAGCAGCCGCGGCGGGGAGAGGAAACGCGGGAGTGCGGCGATTGGAGGAGCTTGAGTGGGAGAGCACGTTTGTTGACAAGCTTCCTGGGGATCCGGTGGAAGAGAATCACGTCCGAATTGTACGTATTAAAGGCAGGGAGATTCTTTGTGCTAATAGTACTTAGGCACTTCTTTCCGACTTCTTCGTCCTTTTTTTCTTCTTTCTTTCTTCTTGGCGGCTTGTTTCGTTAGTTATTGGGTAAATTTAGCGACTCAAATTTGTTAAATTGACACCTAAAAAACCGTCATTACGGTCTTACGCTGCACGTCTGTAACCACGTGCCTGGCGTTGCTCTGTCCCTCCTTCGCGCACCACAGGTTCGCAACGCGTGTTACTCCCGCGTGCGACCGTCGCTAAAGCTCAAGGACCCGCAGGTTGTCGCCGCTTCGGAGTCGGTGGCGCACCTCATTGGCCTCGACCCCAACGAGTGAGCTCATCTGTGAAACTTCCTGGAGTTTTCTAGCCGTCTTGGGAATCTACAGCGCTGTAAATTCCTACCCTAAACAATTGGTAACCCTGTTAACCGCGCTGGATTTTGTTTTCCCTTTCGCAGGTTCACGCGTCCTGAGTTCGCGGCGGTCTTCACTGGCGGCATTGTGCTTCAGGGGTGGTGAGTGCTGAGTCCATGCCTCATATCTGTGCTTTAGGGCGGCTGAGTGTGAATATGTAGGTGATTGCTTTTTTCTTTACCCTCGCCCTCACCATCGCCTGCGGCCTCTTCAAGAGTTACCCTTGACTCTCCTCAGTGACGCATTGCTACGGGGGCTACCAGTTGCGCACAAGTTCATCCCTCACCCCTCCCCTTCCTATCCCTCCCTCTTCTTCCCCCCCCTTCCTCCTCTTCCCCCGCTCTCCTTCACCCCCTCCCCTTCCTCCCCTCCTTCCCCAACACTCCGCAGCAAACCCTGCGCGCAGTGCCACGGGGGCCAACATCTGGTCGCGAATTCTTCCCGTTCATCTCCCCCCTTCCCCACCCTTCTCCACCCTTCCCCACCCCTCCACCTGCCCAAACACCCCGCAGCAAGCCCTATGCGCAGTGCTACGGGGGGCACCAGTTCGGATCGTGGGCGGGGCAGCTGGGGGATGGGCGCGCCATCACTCTGGGGGAGGTGGTATTGGGGGAAGCCACGCAGGGGGAGGGGGGGAAGGCGGAAGGCGCGCAGGGGGAGGGCGCGCAGGGGAAGGGGTGGAAGGAGAGATGGGAGTTGCAGCTGAAGGGGGTGGGGAAGACACCGTACAGCAGGCACGCGGATGGGCGCGCTGTGCTGCGCAGTTCCATTAGAGAGTACCTCTGTAGCGAGGCCATGGCTGCCCTAGGTGTTCCTACAACGAGGGCGCTCTCTGTTGTCACGACTGGGGAGAAGGTGTTGCGAGATATGTTCTACAAGTGAGTGAGAGATTGTTTGTGCCGATTCATTAGCCACGTATGTTCTACAAGTATGGTGTGAGTGTCCTTTGTCGATTCAACTGTCGTGTCACGCTGTCCTCATATTCCCTTCCCCGTCCCCTTCCCAATCCCCACCATTCCGTGTCAGCGGCAATGCCAAGTTTGAGCCAGGAGCTGCTGTGTGCCGCGTGGCGCCCTCCTTTATCAGGTCAGTCCTCCCTGTACACGACTTTTGAGATGTCTCAAAAGGCGTGGCGCCCTTCTTATCAGGTCAGTCCTCCCTGCAGACGCGCTTGTACTAGATGTTTAGTTAGATGGTTTTGCTAGATCCTCAGGGCTGTTATCTGATTTAGAGTGGTTGGTTTAAATTTCTCATTTTTTGAAGCATTTTTTACCTTCCCACGCTTACCTGATTCCCTTTCTGTTCCCAACAGGTTCGGCTCATTCCAGCTCCATGCCTCCCGGGGAGGCTTGGACAAGGAGATGGTTCGGGTGCTGGCGGACTACACCATTCTGCACCACTTCCCACACCTGGCCGACCTCCCCGAGCCTCCGGTGCAGGTTCGGGAGCCAGGTCCGGAGGAGGAGGAGGAGGTTGGGGATCCCGATGCTGTGGATGTGACGACAAACAAGTACGCAGGTAGGTGAAGCCAGGAGGAATCATTTAGACCTCCTTCCCACCTCCTCTCCCATTCTTGCCTCGCCCATTATTGCCTTCCTTGTGTTGCCTTCCCATTTTTTCCCTCCTCCTCTCCCATTCTTGCCTTCCCCTGTGTTGCCACACTTCCCATTGCATTCCCCCTTGCCTTTCCCGTCCTGCTTGTGTCTCGTCCCCCCTGGCACCAGCATGGTTCGCTGAGATAGCAATAAGCACAGGCGAGCTCGTTGAGGCATGGGAGGGGGTGGGATTCACGCACGGAGTGCTCAACACGGACAACATGAGCATTCTCGGCCTCACCATCGACCACTTCCCCCTGTCTCCCCGCTCCCCTGGCCACAGCTTGGTTTGCTGAAGTCGCACGGAGGACAGGAGAGCTGGTGGCAGCGTGGCAAGCAGTGGGGTTCACGCACGGCGTGCTCAACACAGACAACATGAGCGTTCTCGGCCTCACCATTGACTACAGGCCCTTCGGGTTCCCCGATACTGTCGACCCGGATTTCAACCCCGACGACTCGCCTTTCCTCTCAGCTTTTCCCTGTCCTCCCCATTCCCCCTTCCCCCTCCCTCTGGCACCAGCGTGGTTCGCTGAGGTGGCTGAGAGAACAGGACACTTAGTGGCAGCGTGGCAAGCAGTGGGGTTCACGCACGGCGTCCTCAACACAGACAACATGAGCATCCTCGGCCTCACCATCGACTACGGGCCCTTCGGGTTCCTCGACTCCTTTGACCCGGATTTCACCCCCAACACGTCCGACATGCCCGGGAGGCGGTATTGTTTCCGGCAGCAGCCGGACATCGGGCTGTGGAACGTGGTGCAGCTGGCCAATACGCTCGTGACAGGTGGCATTATTGGAGTGGCCGAGGCACAGCACGGGGTGTCGAGGTGAGTGGGAGGGGCTTGGTGGATGGGTGCCCGCGCCTTGTTGTCTCTACACTGGAATTCAGGACTTCTCTCACTCGCTGCTCTTACTCCTCTTCCGCCCGTTCCTCCTCTTACCCCTCCTTCCCATCACAGGTACGTGGAGGCCTTCCTCTCAGCCTGCCAGCAGTGCATGGCGGCCAAGCTGGGTCTGCCCCGCATACCACGAGGACCCCACCCTCATTCCACGAGGACCCCACCCTCATTCCACGAGGACCCCACCCTCATTCCACGAGGACCCCACCCTCATTCCACGAGGACCCCACCCTCATTCCACGAGGACCCCACCCTCATACCACGAGGACCCCACCCTCATTCCACGAGGACCCCACCCTCATACCAGTTCTTGCACCACTTCTTATAGCTCTATCCCTTCCCCTCCCCCTTTTCCCATTTCCTCCCAACCCAGGTATGCCGAGGCCTTCCTCTCAGCCTACCAGCAGCGCATGGCGGCAAAGCTGGGCCTGCCGTCATACGACAAGGACTTGACTCAGTCATTGCTGCAGCTCATGGCCAAACATGAGGCTGACTTCACCAACACCTTCCGTGCCCTTGCCCATGTGCCTGCTGAAAGAGGTGTGTACTCGTGTTGAAGCAAAGCTGGGCCTGCCGTCATACGACAAGGACTTGACTCAGTCATTGCTGCAGCTCATGACCTAGCATGGGGCTGACTTCACCAACACCTTCCGTGCTCTCGCCCGCGTGCCCGCTGAACGAGGTAGGTGCTGCTACAGCCTACAGGGGAACTGGTTTGGGCAATAACGGTAGTGTGGGTGACTTGACTGCAGCTCACGACCTACCATGGGGGGGCTGATGTCACCAACACCTTCCGCCTTCGGCGCCCTTGCTCGTGTGCCCTTGCTCGTGTGTCCTTGCTCGTGTGCCCGATGAAAGAGGTGAGTCCTCTACCGGAATTGCTGTTGGGAGTACTGGTAGTGGGGTTAGTAAATGCAGTGGGGGTAGAGCGGACAGTGCAGGTGTCTGCACATCATGGCGTTGACTCGATGCTGTGAACAGTCATGCTGTGCAGTCATGCTGTGCAGACATGCTGTGCAGTCATGCTGTGCAGACACCTGCAGTGCCTGCTCTACCCTTACCATGGCTATTGCCAGCACCAATATCTCATCAACGGAGTTTTGAGTTGATTAACAAAATCTACCCTCACCATGGCTATTGCCAGCACTAATCTTATCAACACCTTTGGGGCCTTCGCCCGTGTCCCTGTCGTTACGCTTCCGTTCTCCTTCCCCTTCCCTCCCCTCTCCCCTCTGCAGAAGTGTCAAACGCTGACCTGGTAGCGCCAATGAGGGGGGCGCTGGGGTTGCAAGAGGGGGCAGGGAAGGAAGGGGAGAAAGAGAAGGAATGGGTGGAGTGGCTCAGGCTTTATACTGCCAAGGTGGGTGGGATGGGTGTGATGTGAGTCGTCAGGGGGAGGGATTTGGCAACAGGAAGAGGGAATGGGTGTGCTTTGAATTGATCTGGCAGGGAAGGAAGGGGAGAAAGAGAAGGAATGGGTGGAGTGGCTTCGGCTTTATACTGCCAAGACGGGTGGGATGGAGAGGCGGGTGACATTGTGACATTGTGGCATAGTCACACTGTGTGCTGCACTGCTCTCCATACATTTGTCTCTGTATTCCTCTGCGGTATCTTTCCTTGACTCTTTCTCTCACACACGCCCCGCTTATGTCTTGGTTGTCGCTGGTTCTGCATGTTGATACGGTCTCTGCTCCGTTTTTCATGTGCGTCTTGTAAAATGCTGTTTTCGTTGTCCTCTTTCTTGTCGTCCCTGCTTGTAGCTACGGGCTGGAAAGGTTTCAGATGTTGCCCGCCGGGCAGCTATGGATGCAGTCAACCCTGCCTACATTCTCCGCAACTACCAATGCCAGCTGGCGATCGAGGCAGCGGAGCGAGGAGATTTCAGCGTTACACGGCGGTTACAGGAAGTGTTGCAGAATCCTTATGAGGAGCAAGCAGGGGCTGAGGAATTTGCCCAGCCTCCTCCCGAGTGGGCACTTAAGCCTGGGGTTTGCATGCTCTCGTGTTCTTCGTGAGAGATTTGTAGCCCATACATAGTGAGGAGGACATGGTATGATACGTTTTCATTCCTTGATATAATCCATTGATTATCTGCAGTTTCTAACATGCTTGTCAGAGTCATTGCAGGAAGATCCTAGAAACTCTGAGGATGAGGAAGGAGCAGTGTAGTCATTCCACAGATAACGATATTTTTTTCGTGCCCACCGCGCAATTTTATTCCATTTTCCCAACGAATTTCAGAAATGCGACGCGGAGGTCGTACAAATTTCTCAAATTTCTGTGCGAGATTCAAATTCCGCCAGCCAAGGCGCGAGCTGAAAACCAAACCGACATTGCGCCCCTTTTTCAAAACGGAATGCGGAGACGCACACACAACAGACCCCTTCCTGTCTCCTCCCCCAGTCTCATGCGTGTTGCTTTTGCTTTGCCGTGTTTAGTTCGTGGAGTCAGGTCTACTCGACTTGGTCTCTTCTTCCCTTATACTTATTCTCCACCCGTTGTGTATCCGTTGTTGGTCGAATAGAATCGTTGCTTCGTCGAAGCCTCCCCGGATCAGATTGGCGACGCACCGTTTCGTCAGCCGCGCAGCATTTGGGATAGAATCTATCCTCGAACCCAGAACGGACCTTGTTCTCTCCTATTGTTCAAAGCTCTCCGTCCAACCCACCGTCGTTTAGCACGCCTGAGATTCCCACCCACCCACCTGGTGCCTTTAATCCTTCAGCCCCTTCTGTAACTAGTTCCAGGGAGACTACGTTATAAATACTGTCGCTCATTTCGAGTAGCTCGCAAGTAAAACTTCTCAGTGGCACATAACTCTTTGAGCAATAACTCCTCACCAGTCGCCACTGCAGTAAAACCTAATATCCGCACTCCACAAAGAGCCTCCTCTCCCCGATTCTCATACCCGTCACGTTACAGCACGTTGCGCGTGTAGATACAGGCCATGGCGTCGCTACTCAGAGTTGATGTCTTAATTTCCTCACTCTCTCGCGTACGTGCCTTCCAATCCTCCACTTCCTCCTCAAACTCCTTCTCTTGCTCGGTAAACCACGCCGAACCGACCCCTTCCTCCTCCTCCTCCTCCTCCTCCTCCTCCGCCTCCTCCTCCTGCCCTTCGGCGAAGCGCGTTAAGCCACTCCGCTCTAATCGCATTCCTCTTCACGTCCTAGTCCTCTTGATTTGCGTCGCTCTCCTCCCCGCAACCACCGCCGCCGATTCCGGCGCCGTTCCCGTCGCTTCTCTAGTCCGCGGTCCGCATCGCGACGTGTCCAGGCGCCGCGAGGAAAGTGACAGGCAGCTTCTGCGAAGCTTTGAGGAGCTGTCGGCGGGAACGATGGCGGCGAGCGGGCGGAACGCGGAGGACATGCTTCGCGACGCGATCAACACGGCCAACTCGCAGCGCAAGACGATCACCGTCCACCTCACGTCCGACGTCTTACTAACCAAGTACGTTTCGGCTCACCATTTCAGTGATTATACAGTCGCCCCAAACGTCGCCGCTTGCCTGGATTCTTTTTGAGTCGACTAACAATCAACTCGCAGCGCAAGACTGTCACCGTCCACCTCATGTCCGACGTCTTACCCGCCAAGTACGTCGCCGCTTGCCTGGATTCCACCGAATCACCACACACTGCCGAGACTAGCCGTGCCGTTTCTCATTTCTATCCCGATCTCGCCCTTGCCCCATCCGCGCAAGCCGCTCCCGTCTCTCGGATTCAACGCGGGAGTGGCGATCAAGGACAGCTGCGCGGGGTCCGCCAAGGGCGTGATCGACGGGCGGGGGCACTAGTACTTCGTCTCAATTGCGTTCTTTCTTCCTATCCATCCTCTACCCATTCGTCTCTTGCCCTTTCCGCGCAGGCCGCTCCCGTCTCTGGGATTCAACGCGGGAGTGGCGGTCAAAGGCGGCTGTCCAGGCTCCGCGAAGTGCGTGATCGACGGGCGCCACAAGTACGCCGTGTTTTCCGGCGGCTTCAACTGCTTCATCTCGATGGAGCAAGTCACCGTGCGCAACGCCGTCAACGGCGTGCACACCGGCGGGTGCGCCGTCACGGCGCGCCGAGTCACGTTCATCAACAACGTCGCGCGGACCACCGGTGGTGGCGCCGTGGTCAAGTGAGTACACAACTAGTGGCGAGAAGGGAACTAGTAGCAGTGGGCCGGCAGGAGGCTGGGGGCTGCTGTTTACCTTCTGCGAGCTCGTCAACAACATCGTCGCCGCAGGGAACCGCTTTGCACCCAGCAAGTCTCAGCTTTTACCCCTGTCTCACCCCTCCCTTCCCCCGTTGCGCTTGCCTTCCCGCCGCTCTCTGCAGTTCCCGCGCCGCCTCCCCCACGTCCGGCGCGCTGCTGTTTACCTTCTGCGAGTTCGTCAACAACACCGCCGAGAGCGGCAACGGCGGTGCGCTCAACGTGGGGCAGGAGCCCGTGGGCGGCCCGCGCGTGCAGCTCGCGGGGTGCACGTTCCGCGGGAACCGCGCGGAGAAGGGCAAGGGCGGGGCGATCTATAGCGAGGATAACGTGCTGTACATGAACTCCGTCAAGTTCGAGAAGAACTATGCGTGTGAGTATAGTTTTTGAGACTTCTCAAGAACTACGCGCGTGAGTATAGTTGGACAGGCAATTATCAGTCCGCTAGTATGTAGACATGCGCACACAAGTCGACGACTCATCCACTCGAGCAGCGCACGTTGCACATGAGTCATGAGTTAATTGCTTGTCTTGTCGAGCCTCGCCGAACTAAATACTCCTCCTTAGTCCTTCCTCTATTTTTCCCATTCTGACCCTTCCTGCAGTGGTGGGCGGAGGGGCCATAGCAACAACGGCCAAGAGCCTCACTATAGTCAAATCCACTTTCTTTAAGAACGTGGCCGTCCAGCCGCCCACTGGCCGTAACAACGGCGCCGACAGTGGCGGAGGGGCAATCCTGGTCTCTTCTCGAGACTCTACCCTCTCTCTCTGCTCCACGTCTTTTGCTGGTAACCGCAACAACATGCGAGCGCAAGCCGGCGACATTGCGGTTCGGCAGCTCGCGGCAGGCTCGGGAACAGGCTCGGTGAGCTTCTGCAGCATGCCCGCGCCTGCGAATGTGGATCGGGCTCCAGGGCTGAAGATCCGAGCCAACTGCAAGGGCTGCACGGGGTGCGCTAATGACTGTAACGGGCACGGGACTTGTGTCTATAACGCGGATTTTACCCCCAGCTGCCAGTGTGTGCGGCGGTGGGACAACGAAACGGCGTGTGCGACATGCGTTACGGGTTACACGCGGTTGAGTAGCTGCAGGGCGTGTTCGCCGGGGTTCTTCGCAACAGGAAGGAAGAACCAGTGTGCTCCGTGCACGGCCCTTGACAAGGTCAGTCAAACCAGAAAGTTGACATAAATCCATATCCATGGCATTGCTTGCTCTTGAAGCCAGCCCCCTTGGGTTCTGAGACGTCTCAAAGCTCGGTTATGAGGCGCGCAAAAGCAACTCCCTCTACCCGTTCCTGGCCCCTGCCCTCTCCCCCACTGCCAGGTGCCTGGACTACGTGACAACCTGCAGCACATAACAGGCATGGTGCGGCTGCCATCATACAAGCAGTGCCAGCAGCAGTGCCTGGCCACGCAAGTCCAGCAAGCAGACTACTGCAACCTCTGGGCCTACATTGCCAACAGCGCCAAGAACGGGGACTGCGGCGGCAAGTGTGTTATGTTCCATGACCCTGACGATTGCGGGGTGGGGAAGATCGTTGCGAATAATCAGCTGGGGGTGTGGTATCAATATGCGGAGCCCAGCTTTAATGCGTGCAGTTAAGTTGGATGAGGTTGGGACTGGTGACATGCGGTTCACGGCAGTAACAGGTGGCACCACTGTGCTTGCTGATCCCAGCTTCGCTGCCTGTGCTTCACGTCGCATTGATGCTGCTGCTGCTGCTGCTGCTGCTCCCAAATATTTCCCTCCCACACGCGCGGCCTCTCTCCTCATTCTCCCACATACAAGTGTGCAAGCATTTGTCCTCTGATCATGCCTAAATGATCGTCACATGCGGCACTCGTCTGTCATGCCACAGACCCTCCCACAGCCTCATATACCTGTCAGTGTCAGTGTCCAACTCCAAACGGTGTAGAATGTCTGTTAGCCGTTGTGTAGTGTTATTCTAGTTCCGACCCTACAAGGGATCGAGTCATGCATCATGACCCCCTCCCCCACCCCCACCCTCCCTCGTTGTGCTTAGTGTAGCTATCAGCAGTCTTACACTGTGCTAATGACACGCAATGCAATGCATTTGGCCAAGTACTAGATTAATCCTCATCATCTCACAAATGTACCATCCAAGAAATATGCTGAGCTGATCCAGTCTGGAATTATCACTCCCACTGGTCAACTGCGGTGCAGCGGACGCCTCATATACCGTACATGGGTCAAGCGGACATACGGTAAGCAAGGACTTGTGAGGGTCGCACTCACTGACACTGGGTGGCAGAATTACTACCGGTAGCATCATGTGGTGTGGACACTGGACAGCCCCCATTCCATTTGTGCCCCGCTACTTTTTTGAGTCGACTCAAAAATGGGTGGCAGAATTACTACCGGTACGGTAGCATCATGTGGACACTGGACAGGACAGCCCCCATTCCATTTGAGCCTCGCTTCTTCATCTAGCCTCCTTGCCTCCTTCCTTTGCAGTGTTAACTTCTGCCTGTTCCCATGCCTACCACTGAGCTGATTCACTCTATCTAAACGAACCACAAAGAAAGCCCTCTACAGAACCAAAGTCAGCAGGTGGGATACACCACTTTGGCCAACAAAGAGCTTCTATGCTTCCACTTTACTATGCCACACTTTTCATACGGTAGTTTTACATACCGTAATCCCCCGTATATAAGACCCTAGGGTCTTATGATAATCACCCCTAAATAGGCTGGGGGGTATAATTACATGGTGTATTTTTTAGAAGACCCGGGTCTGTTCATATTGACATTTATAAGAATGTACCTGGCGGGATCTTCCAAACACCCCCACTGTATTCAGGCACGTACTTGTTCATTGGGATGACTTCACTTCCCCCTCCTGTTTCATTCCCCGTACTGTGCTCGGCTGGCTGCCGCGTAGAAGATGGCTGCTTGTTCCATTTCGCCTCGACAGGATTTGGGTGGTAATGTGGGTGTGCATGTGTGTTCATGGGTGCGATTTTTGTTAATCAACACTGAATTTGACCATTTTCAATTGCATCTTTGTTGTAAAATCCGCACTTCTCTAGGATGTGGGGGGGGTCTTATAATGTTAGGGGCCATTTGGGGGGGTATAACTCAGATGTACACGAATAGAGTACCCGGTGCCGTATTATAGACCCGGGGGTCTACAACTGGGGGGGGTCCTATATACGGGGGATTACGGTAGTAATACATAGCTCCTAAGTACAACCAGGCACTGTCACGTGCTGGTCATATCATACGAGCCGCCGCCGATCTACCTGTTAAGCCGTGCTCTGATTTCCCCCTCCAGCACTCTCCGCTGCAGCTCCGACAGTCGCAACTGGGTTGACAATGACAGGGGCGCACACAGAGAGCGAATAAAAGAAATGTCAGAAATGTTCGAACGCACACATATGGGTCACCGCTGATCTACCTGTTGAGGCATGCTCTGATTTCTCCCTCGGGCACTCTCCGCTGCAGCTCCGACAGTCGCATCTGGGTGGGCAGTAAGGAAGGGTGCACAGACAGAGAGTGTGAGTGAGAAGAACACGGCAGAGAGTGTGAGTGAGAAGAACACGGCAGAGAGTGTGAGTGAGACGAACATGGCAGAGAGTGTGAGTGAGAAGAACATGGCAGAGAGTCTGAGTGAGAAGAACATGGCAGAGAGTGTGAGTGAGAAGAACACCACAGGTGCGCAAAAACAAACCAAGCGATTGTTTACTTAGCAATGACGCCAGTCCCGTCGTCGTTGCGCCAGGCATCTGGACTGACCATGGCATCAGAGCATGACTTTTTTAAGTCGACTCAAAACATCAGAGCATAACAAAGAACCAAGTAGCAAACAAGAGCCATCAGAGCATGTCCGTTCGCCTGTTGGCAGTGGCTGTAACACCACTATCCACACCCAGAACCAGTTTCTCGTGTTCAATTGCATGACAAGCAAGCTAAGCAGCTATCAGGTAACGCACCTGCATGAATTGAATGTAGTTGACGGCTCCTTCGATCATGGATCCCAGGTCTCGGTGCGGGCCCAGCAGGTCAAGAGGCACAGTCATCCTTAACCGCTTCAGCGACTCACTGCTCTCGCAGGAAACATGGAAACAAGGGAAGAACAGGTGCAAAAAGCGTCGGTAAGGAATCATGTACCAGAGCCATTTGTACGTGGGGAAACCAAGGGGAGGGTTTGGCTCAGCTAAAACGGGGCAGCTTATTGGCTAACGGGGCAGCTTATTGGCTAAAACGGGGCAGCTTATTGGCTAAAACGGGAAGGGCAGCTTATTGGCTTTTACCTTATTCTTTCTCTCCTGCGCCGCTCTCGCATCGACCTAGGCTTGATGTTTGCCTGCTGCCCTTGCCTGTGCCGCCCTCCACTGCCGGCACCAGCACTGTTAGTGGCACCCCCACCACCACCACCACCATCACCACCACCACCACCACCACCACCACTGCCAGCACCAACAGCGCCAGCAGCACCAGCGGCACCGCCACCACCACCACCACCACCACCACCACCAGCACCAGCAGCACCAGCAGCACCAGCAGCACCAGCGGCACCGCCACCATCACTGCCTGCATAATCACTGCCAGCACCACCATCGCCTGCTTGCATGCCCCGTCTCTCTCCGAACACAAACCCCCCTGCAACGAAAGCAGCAGCAGCAGCAGCAGCAGCAGCAGCGCCATCAGCAGAAACAGAAAGAGCAGCAACAGCAGCAGCAGCAGCAGCAGCATTACTGCCAGCAGCATTACTGCCAGCAGCATCCGGACCATCAACCGCCATCCACGCCGCCGCTCGTCCATCATTTCTCCCCTCCTTCAAAACCCCCCCTCCCTCCCCACCCCCTCCCTCCCTCCCCACCATCACGTCGTCTGCTCCCTCCTCCCCTTCCCTCACATGGTGTTCCTCACCATCCCCCCTTTTTTCTCCCCCCTCCCCCTTTCCCCCATCCCCCTTTCCCTCCTCTCTCTCCTCCTCCTCCTCCTCCTCCTCCCATCCTCCTCTGAGTTAGCAGCCATGAACGAAGCCATCATCTGAATTCTCTCCATTTCATAACTGCCCCTAACGCACTCGGCTGTAGCACCCGCTGCCGCACCTGCTGCAGCGCTGGCTGTAGCACCGGCTGTAGCACCGGCTGTAGCACCGGCTGTAGCACCAGCTGCAACCCCCCCTGGAGTGAACCCCCCTGCGACCCCCCCTGGGACTCCGTGCGACTCTCCCATCATGACCGCCTGTAACCACTGCGAAATGTCACCAAGATCTTCTTTTTCGCCGCTCAGCGGGGTCACGCCAGGAGCAGCAGCAGCCGCCGCAGCAGATCGCGACTCAAGTCGCAAAGCACCCCCGCCTGCGCCGGCGGCGCCGCCATAGAAATCTTGCTGGAACGATGACCTCGAGAAAGCTGCTGCTACGGCGTCGTCAAACGCCGCCATTGTCATCATTGTTTGCCTTTGAGACGTCTCGAAAGCCATCATCGTTTGCATCATCATCACGCGGTGCGCCTCGTCTTCCAGCGGTGGCGTTGGGAACTCTCCGTGATGCGACGGCGGAGGCGGCGGCGGCGGTGCTGCGGCGGTGTCGCCACGTGGCAGCGACGGGAACCGCGTAACGATGCGCTCCAAGCCGGATAAGGCAGCGGCGGGAGCAGGGATGGGCGTCGATGGCTCCGACTCCGCGATTCGCGCTCGGGAGACTCGGAGCGGTGAATCATGCCACGAGTGCAGCGTTTGATTCCCTGCTTCAAGCTGTTTCGGCATTTGCGCGAAATATCTTGGGCTTCCCTCCATTTTCGTGGTAGTTCTCGAGGCCCCGCCGTGTTCGATTGTCTCTTGCCTTGACTCGTCCGACGACTCGTATTTAAATGCAGCGAGAGAGCAGCGTATCAGAGGAGCAGCGAATTGAGAGAGTGCATGGGGAGGAGCGAGAGGAGCAGCAAAGAACCAAGTTTTCACCAATGCCGACTCCTGCGAACAAGGTGTTTAGTACGAATCGCAGTATCCCCGGGGGCAAAGGTGCTCAATCGGCGAGGGCCACGTCGCGTCGCGGCAAGCTTCAACGGAACGACCGTGGAGGCAGGGCAGCGCAGTGCGGCGGCAAGTCTAGTTGGGGGAGGAACCTGCCTTGAAATCCCGACTTCCCGCACGAACGTAATCATTTTCGAAGACGTCACGCTGGTAGTCAATACGGTGTTGCGCGAACGACTCGCTGTAACCAGCTGTATTCCAGGAGCTTACGAACCATATCATGACGCGCACGCGACAAATGCCTCACGTGGAACCTTTCTGTCGCGCTTTGTCTCGTTCGCGCACTAAAAGAACTCTAAAGGCTGCAGCAGCCGTCCGAGTCTTGCCTGATAGGCGACCGGAATTTTACAGCATTCGGCAGTACTCTCTTCGCTGGGAACGAACCCCATGCGGCGTTTCCGTCGCGGTGAGAAGCGGACAAAGGAAGCACAGGAGGACTGAACCTGTAGCTCGGATTGGGGGGTCTTTTATTAATGCGGTGGGCCTGAGGTATTTTAGAGCGTGCTTCAGAGGGGGTGAAAATCCCGGGGAAGTCGGAAGCTTCCGAGCCGCCCCAAGTGAGGACAAGAGAAATGCAGTGGCGCTGTAAAATGTGATTCTCGACGTGTGTGGGAAGTAAGACGCATGTTTGAGTCGTTGAACTAGGCCAGGAAAACGAGAGACCACAGTGACTGCAGTTTGCGAAACAAGGGGTGTGAGGAGGGAGGATGGAAGGAGAGGGTTATGATTCAGGAAGATTTGGGGGAAGGATGGGAGAAGGGGAGGGGGGATCTCTAGTGTAAATCGACCAATAAGCGGGCGACAAGCGGGGGAGGGGGGGGAAGAGAAATGTTATGGGTGCTGTGGCGAGCGCGGTTTTGGTGGAGAGGTGGTGAAGAGATGGAGCGAATGCGGTGGCGCGGGGGGAGGCGGGTGGGTGGGTGGGTGGGTGGGTGATGAGCAGCGGGCTCCTGAATGGACGGATGGATGGATGGGTCCATTGTGGTGCTGCTCCGCATTCGTTGCTGTAAATTCGTGCAAGCAGCACCGCACTGCCACTGCACGTGCTTCGAGATATTTGCGGAGGACCGCCAGTTCAGTTCACCCTGGGCCCTCTTTTCGTAAAAGCCACGCTTCCATTTCTACCTCTGCTTTTATGTGACACACAGCAGATTATTCAAAAATTTACAGTTCAAAGTCATCGCTTTCCCAGGCTGCGCTCAGCGGGCGCATTAGCCCGCATCAATGGACATTGCAATTTGTTTCCAATTTTCCAGGAGCTTTCCATGATAACCAGCCGAAAGGTTATCAAGGCTCACAATAAGCGCTTGGCTGCCGAGGCAAACCAAGCCCGAATGCCTGCAGAACGGTCTTTTTGGCAACCACAAATTTTAATGTCGCCGCTTTCCGAGAAATTCATCGTCCTAGGAATCTGACGCTTCCTTGATGCGCGCATGATGCAACGCCGAGAAGACGCATGATGCGCGCATCAGCTCGAATTGGGCAATTGAACAGCGCATCTTGAGCGTGGGGAAGGCGTCAGGTGCGTGCTTCCCTGCTTCGAAGAAGCTTCAGCACCATGGAATTCCTCGGAAATTTGAGATTGAGATTTGACCAGCCCGAAATTCGAAATCTCCAATGCCCAATTTCCCAAACCTCAATCTCCATTTTCCGAACCTCTATTTTTCAGTTTCAAATTCCTCATTCCCGAACCTCAATTTGTCAATGTGCGGATCAGGCCGAGCCTAGGGCGCATCAGAGCTGATGCGCCCGCAGAACGCAGCCCCAATCCCTTCAGAACTTGCTTCGTTCACCACCCTAAGATCGTAGGGAACTCCACCTCCTCTCAATCTTCCACTTGTGAACGAGGCTCGAACTCTCAACGGTGCCAGAAAAACGAGTACACCCTGTTATTCTCTACACTGAACCGCGTACGAACGCAACTGTTTTTTGGCGATGTTCGGATTTTTGCTAATACCGAAACCAGTCAACCGTCCCTAGCACGCAGGTGTGAGGGGAGTTTCTCAAGTTGAACTTTTCCTACATACCATAGCTAGCCATTCCAAAATGTCCTAGCACCTTTCGAAAACGTGATAAACCACTCAATCAACCTGGTTCAAAAGTTCACTATAGCGCGGGTGAAAGGAAGCTTCTGCAAGGGGTAAGTTTCTAGTAACAGGGAGTAAAGTATGGCGAGTTTCACTATGACAAAATACAGGGTGTAGAAACGAAGCACACATGCTCGACAAAATTTTCAGCAATGAGTCCTAAACTACACGTCAGCACCACCTGTAGGGCAAACAGAAACGAAGTGACCGTGAACAAGTTTGGGAGAAATCTCGTCGGTAAATGCTGTTCGTCCGATGCAGTCAGAAAAGCAACTTTTGTGCCAGGTGACGCTGGCGAGGCATCGTATCCGCACTAAGGTCAAGGATTCTGTTCCATGTGAACTGTACAGTACAGTACAGTGCAATGTACACCTGTTACTGAAAAGAGTCGACAAAAACGCTGGTTTTGAGAGCTTCAATAGCGACCGTTTACTCGCCTGCTCTCGCCACTGGCACAAATGTGATTCTTTTGTGACCCTACGTAACATGCGTAACCTCGGTACATCAAATTTACGGGCGGCGGCGCTTGTTCTGCCTGTGCCAAATTGCAGCTGGTTCTGTCCCTAGTGATTTCTGTTCATTCAGGGTCCAGTGTACTGTTCAGTCACCACCTCAGGTTGACTGCAAATTCGCAGATATTGTAAGCGCTTGAACCTTGCAACAGTTGTAAAAAGCAGCAATTGCACCCCAAGTTTCAGATAATGGCATGTGTCTTCTGGTGTAAACGTTTGGAAATTTGGTTGAACCTTAGGTGGTAACCCTCTTCGTCAATCTCGCCAATCTATTGTCAGAGGTCCACTGGTGATCCCCGATTGATCATAGGGAAGGGTTACAGGCATGGCGGCCTGGGGGGGTTATGGGCGCACTCACCCGCTACACAAACAAGCCCTTTTATCCCAGTGGTTAGTGGCTGGGATTTTGACATGGTATCAGAGCGAAGGTCTCGGGTTCGAATCCCGGTGTGTGCACCTCGGGCATCCCAGTGCGGGGGGGTGTCAGAGGTCCACTGGTGATCCCCGATTGATCATAGGGAAGGGTTACAGGCATGGCGGCCTGGGGGATTATGGGCGCACTCACCCGCTACACAAACAAGCCCTTTTATCCAAGTGGTTAGTGGCTGGGATTCTTGACATCTATTCACGAGGGAATCGTGTGTCTGACTTCATATTTTGTTGAAGTATTAGGACACTAAACCTAAACCGTGTGTCGAGCTTTCGGCACAAACCATGCCTGCTCGAGAAGTCTCTCGTCTGTCCTTTCGACCATGCACGAGGAAGCTGCGAAAGCGGCGACAGTCACAGAACACATCGTGTGAACTAGGGTTGCTGCGAATCAGGTTTCCGGTGTCGCAAACACACATGGTAACATTCAAGACTCGTTGGTAACCGTAAAAAGTTCAACTTCGACAGTCGGACATTTGTGTGCCATGTGATTCATGTGACGCGAGGAGCAGCGACTCGGGTCACAAAAGTCGATTTAGTCGACTCTAGGTCGACCTACCGTAAGCCCCCGGATAGAAGCGCAGGCCTCGGATAAGCGCCGGCGCTTATGAAAAGATGAGGGCGCTTATATCCGGTCCTCGATTATAAGCGCACCCCCTAAAAATTCATGATTTATTATAAGCGCATGCCAATTTTATATCTGAAAATCAGTCGAAATACAGAAACGAATTTCACCTTACCAGGGAAGCGAAGTACAGTTCCAGTTTCCCACTCACATCTCACTTGCTTCGCGTCTAGTCAGCACGTGCTGTCGCTTTGTCAGCATGTGTTGGCAAAAAATCAATCCCTGCCAAGCTGAGCGAGAATCAGATTCGCGACCCCATATATTTTCGACTCGATTACAATGTGCAGAACGAGATCTACAGATTGGTGTAAAAACTGCTCAATTTCATTTTTGCCGTTATATAAGCGCCGGCGCTTATAAAAATCCTCAATTATAAGCCCACCCCCTAAAAAACAGTGTTTTTTTATACCCCCAGGGGCGCTTCTATCCGGGGGCTGACGGTAGGTTCAAATGGATACAGTCTTAAATACGAGTTTTGCAATGCACTGTATAAAGACACACGCCATAAGGAGTTCGTGCCCAGCTGGAACGGAGAGGGAACTGGCTAAGAAAACCCAAACTAGATTCGTATTCCAAGGGATTCGGGGGGGAAAGCGCCACAGCCTTGAATCGGTACTCGTTTTATGAACCTCCATCATAAGATAAGGGGGACAAGAACATCCACATACACGTGTCAGCTATCTACCACCCTATCTATATTGAAATCTAGTATGCCTCGTGGCTAAACGCGAAGAATTTTGTTTAGTCTGCAACCCAACCCAGCCTTATGAACGGTGACACCCAAGTCTCAGCGTCGGGCACATAGGGTTCTTTAATGTTCGCACATTATCGTTCTCATCCTTAACAAGTTGATATTGACACATCACATCACACATGCGCTTCGTCACTACTTCTGTTCTCTTTCCTTCCCACTCGAGCATACGGTACTCTCTTACTCAACCGCACAGGAAACAGCAGACGATCCGATGCAGGCCAGTTGCAACATGGGCAATCCGGAATGCTTGTTCACATCTCCTTTCTCAGTGTCACTGTGTGTTGTAAGTAGAGTAGCTTTTCAGAATGCACACAAGTAACACTCCACGAGCTACGGAACCTTTGCCACCTCCAACACAAATGAAGGCTGTGCACTTACCAAAAAATAAAAGGTAGTTGTTCCTTGGTTAACACAGTGTACATCGTAGACATGTACTGTGGATACGGCCTGCCGGCGAAGAATGTCTGTGCTATGAACATGCGCTGCCATTGGGGTATGAAAGTGCACACAAGACAACATCATTGGAGCAAAGCCAAAGGAGAAGAGAATTTGGGAAGAAGAAAGAGGAGAAGAGGAGAAGAGGAGAAGAGAAGAGAAGAGGAGAAGAGAAGAGAAGAGAAGAGGAGAAGATGAGAATAGGAGAAGCGGAGGGATCATGCAGGAATGTGAGAGCTCTCAAAATCAACTCCAATAGGGGAGGGGTGTGGTAGCAGCGGCGAGGAGGGCCTGGCAGCAAGAGGGTTTAGGGAATGGAGAATTCTCAGAGTTCTCAGAATTTTCAGAATTCTCAGAGTTCTCAGAATTTTCAGAATTCTCGGATTTTTGAGGACATGGAGGAGGGGTGGGGTGGAGCATATGGTGAGCAGGAGGGAGGGGACGTTGCGTTGAGGTTCATGGTGGCGAGTGCGCTTTAGCTGGTAGGGCCGAGGGTGAGTTGCAGGAGAGGCAACACTAACTACCAGAAGGGAGCTCGAACAAGGGAGAACAGCACGAGACTCACGGTGAGCAAGAGGAGGGCGAGGAGGCGTTGAGCTTCATGGTGGCGAGTGCGCCGTAGCTGGTGGCGCCGACCGTGAGTTGCAGGAGAGGGGGAGGGGATGGGGAGGAGGAGGAGGAGGAGGGGCAGAGATACTCCTTGTAGGTCTTATACTTGAGGGCTCCTGAACAAGGGCTGGAAGGAAGGGAGGACGAAAGTGAAAGGGCAGGCAAGAGAAGGAAAGGAGGAGAGCAGATTAGGAGAGAGGGGCAACAGAACGAACAGCTTGGGAAAAGGCTGGGAAGAGGGTCGGAATGTGCAAAAAAAAGAACAGGTTGAAACGAGGTTCAGTATGTGCCAACAAATACCCACAGCTTGGGGGAGGTTCAGAAGAGCCACGAGACTTACAGGTTGGGAGCATCGGTGGCAAACCACTGAGTGGTTTGGTCTTTGGCAACTATCTTGACCTTCAAACCCCCCTCACAGCCACCCTTGTCGTACGACCACAACTGCAGTATAGCGGTAAGAGAGAAGAGGATAGGAGAGGGTAGTGTTGTTCTTGAGGCGCATTGCACTACGCCACCCTTGTCGTACGACCACAACTGCAGTCAGCAGCAAGAGGGAAAAGGATGCAAAAAGAGATTGCTGTTGTTGAGGCGTCTGAAAAAATGGGCCCATCTTGAAACTTCAACCCTCCCTCACTCTCTCACTCTCACTCACACACCTGCGCCTAGGTGGGGTAGGAGAGGCTGTTGGTGGTGGCAGGGACGATCGTGAACCGATGAGTGTACCCAGCCAGCAGCGATGCGGTAACATAGCGAGATTGGCTCACGTGTGCTTACACCCACTCACACACAGCCCCGCACTAATGCACACCCACTCACACACTCCCACCCACCCTCTCAATAACACACACCTGAGCACACGTCGGGTAAAAGAGGCTGTTGGTGGGGGCAGGGATAGTCGTGAACCGGTACGTGTACCCGGCGAGCAGCGACACAGTAAGAAAGGGAGACAGAACCATCTATGCATACTCATACTCACTCCCACTCACGCACCTGAGCCCATGTGGGGTAAAAGAGGCTGTTGGTGGGAGCAGGGATGATGGTGAACCGGTACGTGTAGCCAGCGAGCAGCGACACAGTAAGAAAGGGAGACAGAACTATCTATGCATACTCATACTCACTCCCACTCACGCACCTGAGCCCATGTGGGGTAAAAGAGGCTGTTGGTGGGAGCAGGGATGATGGTGAACCGGTACGTGTAGCCAGCGAGCAGCGACACAGTAAGAAAGGGAGACAGAACTATCTATGCATACTCATACTCACTCCCACTCACGCACCTGAGCCCATGTGGGGTAAAAGAGGCTGTTGGTGGGAGCAGGGATGATGGTGAACCGGTACGTGTAGCCAGCGAGCAGCGACACAGTAAGAAAGGGAGACAGAACTATCTATGCATACTCATACTCACTCCCACTCACGCACCTGAGCCCATGTGGGGTAAAAGAGGCTGTTGGTGGGAGCAGGGATGATGGTGAACCGGTACGTGTAGCCAGCGAGCAGCGACACAGTAAGAAAGGGAGACAGAACTATCTATGCATACTCATACTCACTCCCACTCACGCACCTGAGCCCATGTGGGGTAAAAGAGGCTGTTAGTGGGAGCAGGGATGATGGTGAACCGGTACGTGTAGCCAGCGAGCAGCGACGCGGTAACGTAACGGTAGGCCGTGCGCTTGGGGTCTGCAGGGGGGCTGTCAGGGTTGTCGTTGTCCGTGCCGTACGCTGTGAAGGTCTCCCCGTCTTCTTCTCTTGTGATGTTGATGTAGCTGGTAGGGGGGGAGCGAGAGGAGAGACAAGAGGAGCTGGGGGGATGGGGTTGGTGTTTCCAGCAGGGGGGAGGTCAGCAGGACAGCTGTCAGGGTTGTCGTTGTCTGTGCCGTACGCTGTGAAGGTCTCTCTGTCACCCTCCCTCGTTATGTTGATATAGCTGGTGGTGTGGGGAGGGATGAGGAGAAAAGAAATGAGCTTGACTCATTCCAAGGGTGAAAGAGGGTGTGCGCTTGGGGTCAGCAGGACGGCTGTCAGGGTTGTCGTTTTCCGTGCCATGTGCTGTGAAGGTCTCCCCGTCCTCCTCCCTCGTTACGTTGATGTAGCTGGCAGGAGAAAGGGGACGGGGGGGAAGTTGGGGATACGACAGCAGGGGCAAGATATTCTTTCTGGGTGATAAGTTGGTTCTTGGGCTATAAATTAATTCTGGGAGGTAAGATTGTTCGCATCATCACTCACTGCCACACAGCACTCTTTCACACACACACGCACGCACGCACGCACGCACGCACGCACGCACGCACGCACGCACGCACGCACGCACGCACGCACGCACGCACGCACGCACGCACACACACACACACACACACACACACACACACACACACACCTCATGCTTACCTGTATGGCCGGCGCACCTTTGAAGGAAGGCCAGGCATCCCATTTGCCGGCCATCCCGTTAGGCCGCACGCCAGGCTCATAATAGAATACACCCACTGCCCTGTATGTTTTTTGAGAATTCTCAAAAAACACCGACTGGCACTGCCACAAGGCACACTACACTCTCCCCCACAAGAAACTTTGCTCTTGATGCTTACCTGTACGGCCGGAGCACTTTAGAGGGAAGCCCAGTCATCCCATTGGGCCGCACTCCCGGCTCATAGTAGAACACGCCCACTGCCCTGTAGCATACCGACTGGCACTGCCACACGGCGCTCTCAGCCCAATACTGGCACAGGCTGGGGCGCACAGAGGAGGGCGGCAGGATGGGGGAGAAGGGGGCGACTGCGAATGCGCCTGGCGTGCCGAGCAGCGAACCGTCGAGATCCCTGAGAGCGTAGAACCGTGCTATGAGCCCTCCCCTGGGCGGAATGGCTGAAGGCTGGGGAGGGGGAAGATGCGAGGAGAGAGAGGAGTGGCATTAAATTGAAGAGAGCCCTGTGAACTCGCCTGGTGTGCCGAGAAGAGGAGAAAGCCATCAAGGCTAGGCTAGGCTAGGCAAGGCTAGGCTAGGCAAGGCTAGGCTAGGCAAGGCTAGGCTAGGCAAGGCTGTGCCGAGAATGCTTATATCACATATGAGAAATCGAGAGGAGAAATTCTTATGGCAAGGTGCCGAGAAGCGGAGCGGCGAGATCGCCGAAGAGAGCGATGGGGCCTCAGCATTGAATGATAAAAGCTTTACACCACAGACAAAACCTTCACACCGCATGCCAAACGACGGACGCATGGGTCCCTACCGGGTTCGGCGTGGCCCAGAACCTCTTGCTGCCTGACGCGAATGAATTGTTCTGCGAGTGAACGAATTGACCACAGCGAGAGGGGGAGGGCAGGGGGGAGAGGAGAGGAGGGGAGAGGAAGGGAGAGGAAGGGAGTGGAAGGGAGAGGGAAGGGAGTGGAAGGTAGAGGAAGGAGAAGGTGTGGGTTATGAATGGATACGCATCGAGTCTGAGTGAGTAACGATGCAGTGATAGCAGTGTGAGCTGGCTGTGGAGACGTCTCAGAAGTTGCTGTGGCAGCAATGTGAGCTGGCTGTGGTGAGAGAGAGGACGCAACACACCTGCACGAAGAAGGCCGTGTTCCAGAGAGCAATGCCCAAGCTACCAGAGTGGTGCATGTGATGGTTGTGGCAGTGGCAGTGGCAGTGGCAGTGGCAGTGGCATAGCAGAGGTGGGAGCTCACAACACACCTGCAAAAAGAAGGCCGTGTTCCAGTAGCCTCCCGGGTTGTGAGAGGAAAGCAGCAGCAGCAACAACACACCCACCCAAACCCAAATACATCACGACTAGGAACACACCTGCACAAAGAAAGCCGTGTTCCAGTAGCCACCCAGCTTACGAAATCAAGCAAAGCAGCACAAGTATGAACTCTTAACACTTGAAGAGGTGGGAGCTGACAACACACCTGCACGAAGAAGGCTATGTTCCAGTATCCGCCCCGCTTGTTGGTCACGAGAGGAAAGCAGCAGCAGCAACACAAACCCACCCACCCAAACCCGGCAACATCAAGCCTCGCAACACACCTGCACAAAGAAGGCCGTGTTCCAGTAGCCTCCCGGCTTGTTGGTCACGAGAACGATGCCGAAGCTGCCAGTGGTGCACGTGCCATAGCCTGAGAAGCTGAAGAAAAGGGGGGACATGGGACGGAGGGGGATGGTTGTGGTTGGTTGGAAAGGGGTCAGTTGCTGGTTACAAGAGCGGTGCCGAAGCTGGTTGTGGTGCCTGTGCCGTAGCCGGGGAAAGCTGAGAGGGGGGAGGCATGGCACGGAAGGAGGGGGCTGAAATGGGGGAGGGGAAGAGCCTGACGACACATAGAGCGATGCCGAAGCTATTAGTGGTGCAGGTGCCGTAGCCTGAGAAGCTGAGCAGGGAACACACAAAACAGGGAGTTCAAAAAAGAGGGATTGAAGAACCAAGAGATATGAAGGAGCTGGGTTAGTCCACTGAGGGATACCAGGCCAGAATGAAACAGGGAGATACCGAGAGGAAGAACAACTCTAAAGAAACAGCATACTGACTCTCAACGCATCAACTTACAAGGAAACTTCCACGGAGGAGGGGCGCAGGATGTCAGCGGGGTTGCTCTGGCTCAGCATGACTCCAATGGGCGACTCCAACGACCCGTCGCCTATCTCCTTCTGTGGCACCACCACTGCTGCTGCTGATCGCACTGCTGCTGCTGCCTGCACCGCTGCTGCTTGCACTGCTGTTGCTTGTACTGTTGCTACCTGCACTGTGCGCGCTACGTGCACTTCATTCTCTCTCAAAGCAGCAACTTACAAGGAATCTTCCACAGAAGACGGACGCAGGATGTCAGCGGGGTTGCTCTGGCTCAGCGTGACTCCTATGGGTGAGTCAAACGACCCGTCGCCTATCTCCTTCTGTGGCACCACCACTGCTGCTGCTGGTCGCACTGCTGCTTGCATCGATCGTCCCTTCTGATCTGCACCTCCCGTTGTAGAAGGACCAGCAGCAGCAGCAGCAGCGATGGTATCTGTACCACCCTGGGACCAGTAGCCCAGCCAGAAGCTCTCAGCCCATGGTGGCACCTCCCCTGCTGTTATGTTGTATGTTGTTTCCGCCTCTCCACTGCTGCTGCCTGTGCTGCTGCCTGTGCTGCTGCCTGTGTTGTTGCCTGTGCTGTTGCCTGTGCCGTTGCCTGTGCTGCTGCTGCTACCACTGCCACTGCCTGTGCTGTTGTTACTACCAGTCCCACCCCCCCCACCACCCCCGCCATAATCCCCATATTCGTCATAGTCACCCCCATCATCACTATAGTCACCCCCATCGTCACTAGGGAAGGGATAAAGGAACTCAGCCCATGGCTTGATGGCATCAGCCATGCCTGGTGGTTCCCACTCTGTGGTGGGACCCTGGAAAGAGAGAGAGAGAGGGGCAGGAGCTGTGGCCCAAGGCTGGTTGCTTTGGTTGGTGATACTGCTGCTGGCGAGGCTCATGCTCTTGGTGCTGCCGCTGCTTCTGCCGCTACGGCGAGCTCCTGCTGCTGCTGCTGCTTCTGCTGCTGCCGCTGCTGCTTCTGCCGCTACTGATGCTGCTGATGCTGCTGCTGCTGCGAGTGGCAGCCATAGCCTTAGCACTGGGAACACGGGGACAGAGGGAAAGAGGGATAGGGTGACAGAGGGATAGGAGGGATAGGCGGGCAGGGTGTGAGAGGGGAACAAAGGCACCAATGGAAAGAGACAGAGGGAGAGGGAGGCAGGGGGACAAAGGGACAAGGGAACAGAAGGACAAAACAAGCAACAAAAATCAGCATTCCCTGGCCGTCCGATTGCCAATAGAAACCGAGTTTTGGGACGTCCAAAAACACCTTCACAGATAAGTGAAAGCCACTCTCACAAGCCACTCTCAGCGAAGCCACTCTCAGCGAAGTCAATCTTAGCGAAGTCACTCTCAGCGAAGGTCACTCCCTGCCCTTGGCTTAGGTGCGGGTGGAAGGCAGGGTGCTCACGAAGCGGCATCCCTTGACCATCACCCATGCACTGCACCGCACGCCCGTACAATACACCGCACACCCACACTGCACCGCACGCCCATACACTGCACCGCATGCACACACGCTGCACCGTGCACTGCACCACATGCCCAAATGCTGCACCGCCCGCTCATACGCTGCACCGCCCGCTCATACGCTGCACCGCCCGCTCATACGCTGCACCGCCCGCTCATACGCTGCACCGCCCGCTCATAAGCTACACCGCACGCTCATACGCTGCACCGCACGCACACACGCTGCACCGCACGCACACATGCTGCACCGCACGCACACACGCTGCACCGCACACACACACGCTGCACTGTGCACACACGCTGCACCACATGCCCATACGCTGCACCGCCCGCTCATACGCTGCACCGCCCGCTCATACGCTGCACCGCCCGCTCATACGCTGCACCGCCCGCTCATACGCTGCACCGCACGCACATACACTGCACATCCCGCTCATACACAGCACCGCACGCTCATACGCTGCACCGCACGCACATACGCTGCACATCCCGCTCATACACAGCACCGCATGCTCATACGCTGCACCGCACACTCCTACGCTTTGAGATGCAAGTTTGAGGTGCAGGTTTCAAGAGCAGGTTTGATTTGAGGTGCAGGTTTGAGGAGCAGGATTTATGTGCAGATTTGATTTGGGATGCTGGTTTGAGGTGCAGGTTTGAGGTGCAGGTTTGAGGTGCAGGTTTGAGGTGCAGGTTTGAGGTGCAGGTTTGAGGTGCAGGTTTGAGGTGCCAAGTGCCCACGAACCGTCACCCCGCCGTTTCGACTGATGTCCATCCCGTACGCGTTCCCTTCCCATACATGCTGGTCAGAGTGACCTGCTTCCCTTGGGTGCAGATAGAACTCACTCCCTTCCTTAGACTTTCAAGTGGGTCAAAGGTACACCCTTCCCCTCGCTTCCCTTCCCTTACGTGCAGGTGGAGGGGAGAGTGCCTACGAATCGGCATCCCTTGACTGTCACCCCACCGTTTCGACTGATGTCCATCCCATATGCGTTCTCCACAAAAGCACCGCTCTCCACCACTATGCGATCCGTGTTCACAAAGAGGATGCTGGGAAGGGGTGGAAAAACGGGGGGAGGGAAGAGAAAGGGACTTGAGTCGACTCACAAATGCACCGTTCTCCACCACTATGTGATCCGTGTTCACAAAGAGGATGCTGGGGGGGGGTGGAAAAAAGGGGGGAGGGAAGAGAAGGGGACTTGAGTCGACTCAAATGCACCGTTCTCCACCACTATGTGATCCGTGTTCACTAAGAGGATGCTTGGGGGGGGGTGGAGGGGGGACAGGGCGAAGAGGGAAGAGAACAGAAAGTCAAGAAGGGACGACGGGAGGGACAGGTGGGCTTGAGTCGACTCACAAATGCACCGTTCTCCACCACTAATGCTCTCTGCCTCCACTCACCCAGCCTTATTCCGGTAGAAGAGAGCGCCCTTGAAGTGTGAAAAGGCGTTGTTGTAGCAAGTGAAGGGCTCTTACAAGACGGTTTTTGAGGCGCCTCGAAAAGGCGTTGTTGTAATAGTTAGAGGCTCTTATAAGCTCTCACAATTGGAGGTTCCTTGATCCACCCTCCCTTCCCTTGTTGCACTCACCCGGCCTTGTTCCGGTAGAAGAGAGCGCCCTTGAGATTCGTGATGGCTGGCTGGTGCCGTAGCAGTTGGGGGCAGCTTCTGATAGAATCTTCAAAGCCTCTAGAGAAATCGTAGAAAACTTCACTGTTGAGTTAGTGTTACGAGGTGACTTTTGAGTCGACTCAAAAGCCACCTGTTGAGTTAGAACCTCTCGTGCTCCACACTCACGTGTGTGTTGAGTTAGTACCTCTTCAAGGCTTTTCAAGGCTTCACTGATGGCTGGCTGGCTGGAACCTCTCGAGCTCCACACACTCACCCTGCTTTGTTCCGGTAGAAGAGTGAGTCCTTGAGGTATGTTATCACGCCAGTGTAGTCGGATGTGAGCCGGACTGCGAGCCGTGGGGTCGCCTGTGGAAGAGCGAGAGAGCGCCCTTGAGGTACGTGATCACCCCGGTGAGCCGTGGGGGTTGCCTGAGAGCGAACAAGCCATGAGATGGGTGACTGCGCTCCTGTGCTTCATGCTTAGACCTCCACTCACCCAGCCTTGTTCCGGTAGAAGAAAGCGTCTGTGAGGTACGTGATCACCCCAGTGCAGCCGGGGTAGTGGGACTGCGAGCCGTGGGGTCGCCTGTGGAAGAGCGAGAGAGCGCCCTTGAGGTACATGATCACCCCGGTGAGCCGTGGGGGTTGCCTGAGAGCGAACAAGCCATGAGATGGGTGACTGCGCTCCTGTGCTTCATCCTTAGACCTCCACTCACCCTGCCTTGTTCCGGTAGAAGAAAGCGTCTGTGAGGTACGTGATCACCCCAGTGTGGCCGGGGTAGCGGGACTGTGAGCTGTGGGGGTTCCCTGTGAACGAACGAGCCCACCACCTTCTGCTCCTCTCACCCGGCCTTGTTCCGGTAAAAGAGTGAGTTCATGAGAGTCCTTGAGGTATGTTATCACCCCAGTGTAGTCGGGAAAGCGACGTGTATGAAGAAGTGTTTTGAGACGTCTCAAAAGGCTGTGACTCACCCTGCCTTGTTCCGGTAGAAGAGAGAGTCCTTGAGGTATGTTATCACGCCAGTGTAGTCAGGGAAGCGGGACTGTGAGCCATGCGGGTACGTGCGGAAGCCAAAGATGGAGGAGTGGGCCACGTTGCCTACATATTCCCCCCAGTTGAACCTGCTTGTGTCAGAGGGGGAGAGGGGGGAAGTGGTTGGGGATGTGCGGGAGGGGGAGCATGATGAGGGCAGCGGAAAGGGGTATCATGCTAGCAGGTGCAGAGGCCTAAGAGGAAAGACTGAGCCACGTTGCCCACATATTCTCCCCAGTTGAACCTGCTTGTGTGAGAGGGGGATGGGACATGAGGCGGCCGGGAAATGAGTTGGGGAAGCGGGACTGCGAGCCGTGGGGATACGTGCGGAAGCCAGAGAGGGACGAGTGGGCCACGTTGCTCACATATTCCCCCCAGTTGAACCTGCTGATGCGCAGTGGGGAGTGGGGAGGGAAGAAGATTGGGGGTTCAGGTTAGAAGGTGCGGAAGCCAGAGAGGGACGAGTGGGCCACGTTGCCCACATACTCTCCCCAGTTGAACCTGCAAATCGAGGTGAGGGAGGGGTGGAAAGAGGGCGTCCTTGAGATGCGTGATCACCCCACTGTAGTCGGGGTAGTGGGACTGTGAGCCGTGGGGGTACGTGCGGAAGCCATAGAGGGAGGAGTGCGCCACGTTGCCCATGTGCCCCCCCCCGTTGAACCTGCACGCGTGAGGGATGGGTGGGAAGGAGTGTTGGGGAGAAGGGTTCCCGGTTAGCAGGTGCGCAGGCCAAAGAGGGAGGAGTGCGCAACATTGCCCGCATACCCCAGTCAAACGTGTGGATGTGAGGTGGCGGGGGGAAGGGGGGCATGTAGTTGGGTAGCGTGGCTGTGACGCCGTGGTGGGGGGGTTCGTGTGGAGGCCAGAGAGGGACGAGTTGACTTTTGAGTCGACTCAAAAGTCGGCTGTGACGCCGTGGTGGGGGGGGGTTACGTGTGGAGGCTAGAGAGGGACGAGTGAGCCACGTTGCCCACGTGGTCCCCCCAGTTGAACCTGCTCCTGGGAGGTAGGTGGGGTGCGAGGAGGTAGGTGGGGGAGCGAGGAGGTAGGTGGGGGAGCGAGGAGGTAGGTGGGGGAGCGAGGAGGTAGGTGGGGGAGCGAGGAGGTAGGTGCAGCCACACACGCCCCCATGCCCCCATGTCATGCCCCCGTGACCCCACACCCCACGACCCCATGCCCCAGCGAACCCCCACATACCCACGCACGCCCACCTGTCAGGCCGTTTGTTGCCGATGGCAGGCAGCAGGCGCGAGATACCCCTCATGGTGGGGTTGGCCTCTAGCCAGAAGCTGAGGGGATGACAGGGGGGAAAGGGGGAGGGACAGGAGGGGGAGGAGGAGAGGCCTTAGCAGGGCAGCAGCTGCGAGATACCCCTCATGGTGGGGTTGGCCTCTAGCCAGAAGCTGAGGGGATGACAGGGGGGAAAGGGGGAGGGACAGGAGGGGGAGGAGGAGAGGCCTGAGCAGGGCAGCAGGCGCGAGACACCCCTCATGGTGGTGTGAGAAAGTGTAAGAACAACCGATAGTTTCATTAGGAAGGGCATGGGTTTACATAGTTGAGCTAGGATGTAGGAGCCATGCCAACATTATTGGCCCCCACCAATAAGTTGGGTTGAGGAGTTATTGGGGGGACCAATAATGTTGACCAAAAGTGGGTCAACATTATTGGGGGGGCCAATAATCTCCCAACCCAACCTTGGGGGCCCAATAATTGGGCCAAGGTTGGGTTCCAACCTCAAACTAGGGTAAACCCTAGTTGTGCACCCAAACTAAGTTTGGGTGCCTATCTCTAGTCAAAGCTTATATGATGATGCAGGTTACAATGAAGATGGTAATCTGACAGGTGGGGTTGGCCTCTAGCCAGAAGCTGAGGGGATGACAGGGGGGAAAGGGGGAGGGACAGGAGGGGGAGGAGGAGAGGCCTGAGCAGGGCAGCAGGCACGAGACACCCCTCATGGTGGGGTTGGCCTCTAGCCAGAAGCTGAGGGGATGACAGGGGGGAAAGGGGGAGGGGCAGGAGGGGGAGGAGGAGAGGCCTTAGCAGGGCAGCAGGCGCGAGACACCCCTCATGGTGGGGTTGGCCTCTAGCCAGAAGCTGAGGGGATGACAGGGGGGAAAGGGGGAGGGGCAGGAGGGGGAGGAGGAGAGGCCTTAGCAGGGCAGCAGGCGCGAGACACCCCTCATGGTGGGGTTGGCCTCTAGCCAGAAGCTGAGGGGATGACAGGGGGGAAAGGGGGAGGGGCAGGAGGGGGAGGAGGAGAGGCCTTAGCAGGGCAGCAGGCGCGAGACACCCCTCATGGTGGGGTTGGCCTCTAGCCAGAAGCTGAGGGGATGACAGGGGGGAAAGGGGGAGGGGCAGGAGGGGGAGGAGGAGAGGCCTTAGCAGGGCAGCAGGCGCGAGACACCCCTCATGGTGGGGTTGGCCTCTAGCCAGAAGCTGAGGGGATGACAGGGGGGAAAGGGGGAGGGGCAGGAGGCGGAGGACGAGAGGCCTTAGCAGGGCAGCAGGCGCGACACACCCCTCATGGTGGGGTTGGCCTCTAGCCAGAATCTGGGGGGATGGGATAAGAGGGAACAGACACGGAGGGGGAGAGATGGCGGGTGGGAAACAGTGTGGGAGTGGGTGGTAACGGGAGGGGAGGGCAGCAGGCGCGAGATGCCCTGCATGGAGGGATTCGCCTCTAGCCGTAAGCTTTAGGGGACGGAGTACGAGAACGGGGGAAGAGGGGGGGTTAAGAGGGGAGACAGTTGGTGATGGGAGGATCCACTCGAGTCAAATAGTATCAAATCAAATCATTTCCACCCACCCGCTGTTCTCAGACCCAGCAGCCACGTTCCCATAGAAGCTGTTATAGGGAGTGGCCATCCAGAACACGCTCGGCTGCTTGTCCGTGTGAAACCCATACCGGTCCGTCGTGTCCGGCGGAATCGCCTTTTCCACCCTCCTCACACTCATCCCCAGGTTCCTCCGAAACAGATTCCCCATCTCCGACCCCTCCTCCACCAAGTAAGAGTGTCCCTTGGTCTCGTATGTCACGTTGTCTTCGATTGTCATGTTGCTGGTGGCGTGAATCACCATGCACCGTTGCTTCGAGTGCACGATCGCGTTCTTGCGCACGATGTGCGGCTGAGATGCGTCAAGAGGGAGCCCGCACACGTGGAAGTGGAGCGGGTAGCGGCCGAGTGTGCCTTGGTTGCCTAGTCCGCGGAATTGAACACCTTCGATGGCCTGGGGGGTGCGAGTCATGTACACCATGAAGTGACCGCCTGGTGGGGGGGGAAGGAAGACCACGAGGGGAAAGGAAGGGTGAAAGGAGGATGCGTCCGCGGGGAGCCCGCACACGTGGAAGTGGAGAGGGAAGCGGCCGAGGGTGCCTTGGTTGCCCAGCCCTCTGAACTGAACCCCCTCGATGGCTTGCTGGGTGCGAGTCATGTACACCATGAAGTGACTGCCTGGTGGGGGTGGGGGGGTTGGACGGGGAAGACAAAGGGGATAAGAGGTATCCTTGGTTGCCCAGCCCTCTGAACTGAACCCCCTCGATGGCTTGCTGGGTGCGAGTCATGTACACCATGAAGTGACTGCCTGGTGGGGGTGGGGGGGTTGGACGGGGAAGACAAAGGGGATAAGAGGTATCCTTGGTTGCCCAGCCCTCTGAACTGAACCCCCTCGATGGCTTGCTGGGTGCGAGTCATGTACACCATGAAGTGACCGCCTGGTGGGGGTGGGGGGGTTGGACGGGGAAAGCAAAGGGGGTAAGAGGGATTCTTGGTTGCCTAGCCCTTGGAACTGAACCCCCTCGATTGCCTGCTGGGTGCAAGTCATGTATGGCATGAAGTGCCCGCCTAATGGGGGGAGAGGGGGAACAGTGTGGGAGGGTAGCAAGATTGAAGACAGGGACATGGCCTGCTGGGTGAGAGTCATGTGCAGCACCATGAAGTGGCCGCCTGGGGAGAAAAAAAGCAATGAAGGGAGAGGACGGGGGGGTAATTCAAACAGCGGTGAGTGGGGTGTGGGGGATGAGGCCCCAACAGAACTGAACCACGTCTTGGTCTGACTGACATACCATCATAGTTGTATGGTGCGGGACCCCATACTGGTGTGGGCCCCCATACTGGTGTGAAGTAGCCTTGTCCGTGCCCTGAATGACAAGAGAGTGTGTGTCTCACCTTCACCAAGGGAGTGAGAGCCTCACTCGTACTGTGCGGCTGTGCCTAACTAACAGTCCAAGTGTGTGTGCCCTGACTGACATACCGTCGTACTGGTGTGGAGGAAGCTCGTCAGTGCCCTGAATGACAAGCGTGTGTGAGCCGCACTGACAGTCCAAACCTTCAGCCTTATAGACTGTGCCTGATGAACAGCCCAAGTGTGTGTGCCCTGACTCACATACCGTCGTACTGGTGTGGAGGAGGCTCGTCCGTGCCCTGAATGACGATCTGCCTATCAAGCAGAGCCACCTCAGCACGGATGTCCACCGTGCCACCAAAGCCGTCCGGCACGGATGTGCCCTCGTGCGTGTGGGTGAGGGGTGCTGTGAGGGTGATGCGAGATGTGGGAGGGGAGGTGGCTGGGGAGACCAGGGCGACTGTCGTGATGGGGGAGCGGAGAGGGGAGCAAGGGGAAGAGAGGGAAGGGAGGATGGGGCGATGTGAGGGAGAAAAGATTATTCACGATGAGCACGAATGTTCACCGTGCCACCAAAGCCGTCCGGCACTGACGTGTCCTCATGCGTGCGTGTGGGTGAGGGGACACCATCCAGCACGGACGAAGGTCCACCATGCAGTCTGGCACTGACGTGCCCGCATGCGTGCGTGTGGGTGAGGGGCGCAGTGAGGGTGATGCAAGAGGTGGGGGGCGAGCGAGGTGGCTGGAGAAACCAGAGCAACTGTTGTGATGGGTGGGGTGGGGTGGGAAGAGATTGGAGCAGGAGGGGAGGGTGGTGGGTGGGACACTGATCAGCACGGACGAAGGTCCACCATGCAGTCTGGCACTGGCGTGCCCAGAGCCAGAGCCACTGTTGTGATGGGGGAAGGAAATGGGAGAGGAGAGGGAGGGTAGGGCACTAATGACAGCGCCACCTCGGCTCGGACATCCACCAAAGCCATCGGGCTAAAGTTTTTCCTAAGCTGCAGCTCGCCCAGTCATTATGGCTGATCGAACATCCACCAAAGCTGTCGGGAGCGGATATGCCCTAGTGCGTGTCGGAGAGGGGCTGCACAACAACAACAGTTGCTCGGATGCAACAACAGTTGCTCGGATGCAACAACAGTTGCTCGGATGCAACAACAGTTGCTCGGATGCAACAACAGTTGCTCGGATGCAACAACAGTTGCTCGGATGCAACAACAGTTGCTCGGATGCAACAACAGTTGCTCGGATGCAACAACAGTTGCTCGGATGCAACAACAGTTGCTCGGATGCAACAACAGTTGCTCGGATGCAACAACAGTTGCTCGGATGCAACAACAGTTGCTCGGATGCAACAACAGTTGCTCGGATGCAACAACAGTTGCTCGGATGCAACAACAGTTGCTCGGATGCAACAACAGTTGCTCGGATGCAACAACAGTTGCTCGGATGCAACAACAGTTGCTCGGATGCAACAACAGTTGCTCGGATGCAACAACAGTTGCTCGGATGCAACAACAGTTGCTCGGATGCAACAACAGTTGCTCGGATGCAACAACAGTTGCTCGGATGCAACAACAGTTGCTCGGATGCAACAACAGTTGCTCGGATGCAACAACAGTTGCTCGGATGCAACAACAGTTGCTCGGATGCAACAACAGTTGCTCGGATGCAACAACAGTTGCTCGGATGCAACAACAGTTGCTCGGATGCAACAACAGTTGCTCGGATGCAACAACAGTTGCTCGGATGCAACAACAGTTGCTCGGATGCAACAACAGTTGCTCGGATGCAACAACAGTTGCTCGGATGCAACAACAGTTGCTCGGATGCAACAACAGTTGCTCGGATGCAACAACAGTTGCTCGGATGCAACAACAGTTGCTCGGATGCAACAACAGTTGCTCGGATGCAACAACAGTTGCTCGGATGCAACAACAGTTGCTCGGATGCAACAACAGTTGCTCGGATGCAACAACAGTTGCTCGGATGCAACAACAGTTGCTCGGATGCAACAACAGTTGCTCGGATGCAACAACAGTTGCTCGGATGCAACAACAGTTGCTCGGATGCAACAACAGTTGCTCGGATGCAACAACAGTTGCTCGGATGCAACAACAGTTGCTCGGATGCAACAACAGTTGCTCGGATGCAACAACAGTTGCTCGGATGCAACAACAGTTGCTCGGATGCAACAACAGTTGCTCGGATGCAACAACAGTTGCTCGGATGCAACAACAGTTGCTCGGATGCAACAACAGTTGCTCGGATGCAACAACAGTTGCTCGGATGCAACAACAGTTGCTCGGATGCAACAACAGTTGCTCGGATGCAACAACAGTTGCTCGGATGCAACAACAGTTGCTCGGATGCAACAACAGTTGCTCGGATGCAACAACAGTTGCTCGGATGCAACAACAGTTGCTCGGATGCAACAACAGTTGCTCGGATGCAACAACAGTTGCTCGGATGCAACAACAGTTGCTCGGATGCAACAACAGCAGTCAGCTCCGTGCGCCATTGCGCACCGTCAAAGCATGCACGCACACACCACACCCATTATCCCACATGCTTCCATCTCTCAGCTCTCTCCTTTGTTGAGTATTGACTTCCGTGCTGGTGGACGCAACAGCAACAGTCAGGCCCAGGCGCCACCCCCTCGCATCACGTCCCCCTCAACTCAACCATCCGAGCACATGTATGCATTAACCCACCTGATTTGATCTCCCGGTTCTCTGCCTCGTTAAAGTCAGTGCTGGTGGACGCCACAGCAACAGTGAAGCCCGGGCGCCACCCCCTCACGTCCCCCTCAACCACCAGTTGCCTCTGCCCCGCTGCTGCTGTTGCTGCCAGTCGCGCCCAGGAAGGGGTGTCTGCTCCCCCCGGCATGCCATGGAAGTCCACCTGCCCTCCCACCTGGCGTATGAGGGACATCGGAGGAAACAAATGTGTGTGTGCAGTCAGAGCATTCAGGTGTGTGAGTTTGTGTGGCTCTGCTGCTGCTGTTGCTGCCAGTCGCACCCAGGAAGGGGTGTCTGCTTCCCCCGGCATGCCGTGGAGGTCCACCTGTCCTCCCACCTGGTGTGGCAGATGGTGTGGGCATTAAGAATGAACTTCATGCAGTCAGAACATTTAGAGGTGCCTGTGCTGCTGCCTCTGCCCCGCATTTGCTGTTGCTCCTATTCGCACCCAGGAAGGGGTGTCTGCTTCCCCTGGCATGCCGTGGAGGTCCACCTGCCCTCCCACCTGGCGTATTAGGGACATCACACACACACATAAGGGGGCATGACAGGGCATTTGTCCCCCCACCCCATCATGCCCCCCACAAACATAGCATGCTGCCCCCCAGGGTCGACTCTCATGCATGTGGGACGCAGTGCAGAGTGAGGACGTGGAGAAGAGGAGGAGAAGGAAAAGGAGAGGGGGAGGGAGGAGAGAGAGGAGAGGAGGGAAAGGAGAGGAAGGGAGATAGACGTACCACAGCAAACGCCTTGTGACCCAAGTCTCGGGGATTTCTCGGGTCAGCGGGCGGCACTCTTCGGAGCTTGTACGGCTTCCTGCCGCCCGAGAATCCCATGTTGGGGTGCAGGGTGACCGTGAGGCGCGAGGACAGCTGGCGGGACGCCGAGCCTGCAGTGAAGCGCCCCATAACGAGGATGAAACGCGCCCTGACGCGGATGTGGGGGAGCTTGGGCGAGTCAACGACCCTGGAGGGAGGGAGGGAGGGGGGTGGAGAAAGGGGGTGGAGGTGGGGGGGGGAGGAAGGGGAAGGGATTGCATGTGGGTCGATTCACAACGTAACGGGTACGAAACGGATGCTGAGGTTCGTGTGGGGAAGGTTGGGCGAGTCTAGGACCTTGGGAGGGAGGAGATGGAGGGAATATAGGGAGTCGAGTTTTGAGTCGACCCAAAACTCGACTCATTACACTGAGGTTCATGTGGGGAAGCTTGGGCGAGTCAACGACCCTGGAGGGAGGAGATGGATGGAAAAGAGGGAGGAGATGGAGGGAAAAGAGGGGGGATTAAATATGATTCATTCAACGTAACAAACCTTACACACGCTCTCAATACTCACAGCAGCAGCACTCATATATGCGCTCACTTCACTTCAACCACCCTCCCCTTGTTTATGAGCTTCTCAACCCTTGCTTCAGGCAGATCCAGCAGTATCACCACTCCACACGCGGAGGGAAACGGTTGCAAGAGGAGGAGCTTTACCAATTTAAATTTACAGGACTCACACTCACAGCACACACACACACTCACACCACGCGCACTCACTTGAGCCACCCCTTGATCTTGAGCTTCCCCACCCTCACTTCAGGCACATCCAGCAGGATGGCCGCGCCACACGGTACAGTCACATCCCGCCACTGCAGCAGCCCACGCCCAGGCCCGCCCAGGCGGAACGGCCAACCCTTGTGCTTCCACGGCACCAGCGACTGCTTTCCCCACGTGCTGGGGTCGCTCCACCGCTTCCAGCCTGGGAAAACACACAGAAAAGGGGTTAGACTATAATCAGCTTCCCACACCACATCCAGGCACGCCCAGGCGGAAGGGCCACCCTTTGAGCCTGTTGCGCTGGTCCCAGGGGAGGAGGGAGGGACTGCTCTCCCCGCGTGCTGGGGTCGCTCCACCGCTTCCAACCTGCGCAACACGCAGGAAAGGGGTGTTTCCACGGCACGACGGGCTATCATCAGCTTCCTACACCACACATCCAGGAACGCCCGGGCGGAAGGACCAGCCCTTGAGCCTGTTGTGCTGGTCCCAGGGGAGGAGCGACTGCTTTCCCCATGTGCTGGGGTCGTTCCACCGCTTGCAGCCTGCGAAAGAAGCAGCGAAGGGAGTTTGCATACAGCCCTTCACAGACGGGTTTGTGTTTGAGCTGCCTTGATAATGCACCCGAGGGCCTTGCAAGAGGAGCAGCACGGACTGTGACGAGGGGGGCTTTTGTTTTTTGAGAATTCTCAAATAACAGATTCGCCTTGACAGTGCACCTGAGGGCCTTGCAAGAGGAGCAGCACGGACTGTGACGAGGGGGCTTCGCAGGGAGATACCAACAGACGGGCTTGTGTTTGAGGTGCCTTGAGAATGCACCCGAGAGTGTCCCAAGAAGGAAGGCACGCACCGTGGCGAGGGGGGTTGGCAGGGGGTTTGCCAGGGAGGGGGGTTTGTAGGCGTCAGAGACGCGGAATGGAGCAGCCTCACCTCAAGCAGACGAACACCGGGCGACAGGCGCACACAGGGTGGGGGGAAAGCACGCACCATGGCGAGGAGGGTTGGCAGGGAGGCTCCCGCAGACGGGCTTGTAGGCGTCAGTGACGCGGAACGGCGCAGCCTCGACCAGACGCACACCGCGAGAGAGGTGGCCGTCGAAGCCGGGAGGAAAGGGTGTGGGTGGAACGAGGAGGAGGAGCAGGAGGGCGAGGAAGGGGAACTGGAGGGGGTGGTGGGACGGGAATGCGGCTCTTTGGCGACGGCGGGTTGGGAGGAGGCGTTTGCGGCGATGCTGGCTTTGGGGATTGCGACCGTCGTGAAAAGGGTTGGAGAGGGCCATGAGCGTGTCTATTGTTGCACGCGCTTCAAGGAGGTTCAGTGGCTTGTAATGCTGCTGCTTTTGCATGCGCGTTATTTCTAACTTAACAACATGAAAGCTGTTCGGAATAGCTAACTGGGCTAGTGAAGGAGTGTCAGACCGGCGACATACAACTCGACTAAGAATCCAGCTTACTCTAATCTCCTAGCCTCGTGGGCCAGTAAGAAGGCTGGCTCCTTCACTAAGGAAGCTTCCCTCGAAAGACTCCGAAGCTGGTCCAGACGATCAGACTATATATAGCTAGATGAGGCTTCCTATCGCGAAAGCAGTCGCGAAGTGGTTATTGATGTGGTTACAGACGTCGCGAGAAGCAGCTTCTACAGCGTGGTACGTGCGACCTGTGCGTGCGACTGTCGCGGAAACCGCCGAGAAGAGAGCGACCGTTACTACTAAAGAGTTGAAAAGCCATGGCGTTCCGCAATGACCGATTTCACTTGGTCTCGCAAGCGTGAAGCAGAGCGAGAGCCGCGACTCGGCATCTCAGAGCTGGACGAATTAACAGTTCAAGTGTAATTAATTAACGTTCGAACGACTACTCGCGAATCAACGACGTGGATTAACAACCTTGATTTTGAGAGTCTGAGGCGGTCGAAGCGCTACCGCAGTCACGACAGAAAGTCTGAACTCAAAAGGCCGCAGAATTGCAGCACCGCATGAGAAACGCTAACACTAGCTCTCCGATGCCTGACTAACACGAGACATAACGCCTGATAGGCAGCAATGCCTACTATCCTTTCTATTCTGAGTGCTCACTATCAGCAACACTCCATTGTCAGCACACTAATCTCGTGACTCGTGATAGTCTAGTCACATGTGTCTAGTTTTTGTGTTCATAGCCTCTTGCACGTACGTATCATGGTTGATGGTGAAGAAAACATACAAGTGGTTCAAAGCGGTGAAGCGATACAACTGCTTGATAGTGCACAGCATCTTACTCAACCGCTCCGTCTCAGCTCGGCAAAATCAGGACTTCCATGACCCCCTTTGCCGAGTCGTGCTTTCATGACCTGCTCTCTCGACACCCCGATTCATTCCCGTTAGAGGTCGTCAGTCGGAACCTGGACTCGTTATGCACAGCTCCAGAACTGTCGGCACTGTTGCTGCACTCACAACAATAGCTCGCCATGTCAGACTGACACGCTCCGAGACTTCTGGATGCAACGATAGGTAAGCCTGGTACTATTTCACGTCGCATTATGCTAGAAAGTGTCGCCACCACAATCCTTTCGCAAAGCGATTTTTAGTTTGACAAATATTGTACACCTGTAAGTGGACTTTCGAAACGGATACTATTACTATCCAAGAACAATTTGGGCATGCTCGGTGTATTACAAAGCTGTTGTATAACGTATTATTAGCCTACAAATCAGGTTACTTGCCAATGCGCTCTCTCAACACATCCATAACACTTCCCAAGTTGTCCTTCACGCTCACAGGAGGGTTGGCAAATGTCGACACCATGCCGGGAATCTCATTCGAGTGATAAGCCACCTGAACAGATCACCAATAAAAAATTTGACAGGTTATTCAGAGCTCAGAGATAGACTTCCATCAGCAGCAGCCCCTAAAAATCACTTCCATTTTTCCGAGATGAACTTCAGCATTTCCCATTGATTGCATTGGCTTACCTTGGATTGAGCGAACTTGAGGCCGTGTGCTGTGCTGACCACCACTGTGCGATCATTGGGGCCGATCACTCCCCGGCTGCGCAGCTTCTTCAGAGCCGCCAGCGCCACCTGCACAAGGGGGGAAGTGGGACATGCGAAGAAGATATAGAGAATGACAGAGGATACCAGCGGGAATGTAGCTATCATATGGACAAGAAAGAGGGAAAATGGGTGAAAACAGGGGCAAGCGAGTGGGGTGAAGGGGGGACCTCTTTAAGGAGAGTTGGGTAAAGATAGGCACTCACTCCTGTGTGTGGGCAGTTGAACATGCCCGTGAGATCCGCCTCTGCTGCGGCGTCCATGAGCTCCTGCTCCGTGGCCTCCTCCACTATGCCATTGGATGCCTGCACAGGAGACGGCAAGAGGAGTGGGAAGGAGGGAAGGACAGGAAATAAGGGGGTTAAATGGGAATGCAGGAGGCCATCGTCTGCTGTCAAAACAGCGTCCATGAGCTCCTGCTCCGTGGCCTCCTCCACTATGCCGTCGGATGCCTGGTGAGGGAAGCAGGGTAGGAAACAGGCAAAGGCAGTAGAGAAGGCGGTTGAGTGGAATGAGGAGGTGGGCTTCATCCGCCTCTGCTGCAGCATGAGATGAGCTCCTGCACCGTGGCCTCCTCCACTATGCCGTTGGATGCCTGGTTTAAATGGATCATCAGAGGAAAATCAGGGGAGGCAAGGACGGGATTGAACATGCTTGATTGGAGATCAAGGAGAGGGCAAAATTGGTCTCTGTACCGCAGCATCCGCGAGCTCCTGCTGTGTGGCCTCCTCCACTATGCCATTGGATGCCTGGTAATTAGAATGGGAAAATATAAATGAGTAGGAGTGGAGGAAACTCCAGAAGGAGTGCAGGGGTCTCCAGTAGGAGTGCAGGGATTCTAGGAATCCCTACACTCCTACTGGAGATCTTTGCACTCCTACTAGAGATCCCTGCACTCCTACTGGAGAGAGGCAAAAACAGACGCGATCAGCTGGAGTTGTGACGGGGCTTCACAACCTGGATGGTCGAGCCAAACATTCTCCCACCACCCATGTCCAGGTGAGCTGGTAAATAAGCTACCATACCCACCCGCGTCAGCAGCACACAAAACACTTTGATGCCATCTAACATCACCAATGAGAGTGCTGCACGGTGGCTCGGTCAAAAGACAATGCCCCAAGGGCTAAAGGAACATACTACCACATCCAACTGCACAAAACACAACATACCAGCACCAATCTGAAAGCTTCAAAGCGCAGCTCACCTTGAGAGCAAAGATGGCTCGGTCGATGGAGACGGGGTCTCCGATCTGGATGGCAGAGGCGAAAGTCTGTGTAGCCCGCACCGGCTCAAACTGCTCAAAGCCCTTCTGGAACGACAGGTAGAGCGGATTCGCGTTGGCTGCCTGCGCACACACCTGTTGAGGGGAGAACGAGCGGGAGAGGGAGAGAGAGAGGGAGAGAAGCATGTCAAGGTACAGGCCATCCGGGGCTATGTAACAGGGCATGATCGTACACATGATAGCATATTGAAAAACGGGGATTAGGTGGACTGGGAAAAGGAGGGCCACGAGCTGAGTCGGGGAGTAGTGAAAGAGAAAAAAAAAACGAGTTGAGGAGAAATTGATGACGAGGCAACTCAAGGGGTCAGCACCGTAGTAATTCATGAGTCAACATGGCAGTTCAGCCAGGGATAACTGTGATGAATGGGTGCTCATCATTCCCCTTCCACAAAGGAGAAAAGAAAAGAAAAAGGGCAAAAAAAAAAGGAAACAGGCAACAGAAACTCTTGCATTGTGAAGCGACTAAGAGCAGGTTAGTTCCATGGCATCAGATAGGGGCGAAAATTAAGTTTTCCTGGACACACAAAGGTGTCTCATCTGAACTATGCATAACTTCAATCAACACCTGCCACAACAGTCACCTGCTCCCACACTCACCAACAACTTTTCCCAACCCATTCCAACCCAACCATACGCAGACAAGACCGAAAGTGCACAGATCTCCCAGCAAAAAAACCTTGGAATACCCAAAATTCATTGAATTCCATAGCCCCCAAACGTGGCATCTAAATCATGAGGGTCAGCACCGTAGTAATTCATGAGTCAACACAGCAGTTCAGTCAGGGATAACTGTGATGAATGAGTGCTCATCATTCCCTCCCTTCCTAACCCCGTCTCCTCCCCTCCCTGAGTCCCACCTCATCACAAGTAGCAATAACAAGGGTCAGCGCCATAGTCATTTTGCAGTCAACATGAGAAAGGATAATTGTGAAAAGCAAGATGCTCATCATGCCCTCATTCAACGTCCCTCTCCCCTCATCATCACTCAAAACTCTTTAATACCTCAACCAATCCACAGAAACGACGTACACAAAGACGCACAGGATGAAACGAGGGAAATCAAACTAGGACGGAAAGGAGCAGCAGAGGTAGAAGTAACAGGTGAAGGAGGTGGGTGAGGTGGCATCAGATAGGGGCGAAAATAAAGTTTTCCCGGACACACAAGTGCGTCTCATCTGAACTATGCATAACTTCAATCAACATCTGCCACGCTGACTGCCCCATGGGAGGGAAGAGAAGCCAAACGACGACCTCAACGGGAAAAAAATGAGGGCAAGAAGTCCTGGTAACGACCACTCTCCTCTCCCAAAGCTTCAAATCATCAGGCCTCAGTAACGTGGTTATCAACAGGCGGAGATTCAGCCATATGCTTGTCAATTATTTTGAAATCATCCACGACCTCACAATAACGAAGCTACCAGTTGAGAGGTGGAATAGAGCCTTGATCCCACTCAACACCAGCACAAGAAAGGAGGCACAAGGGCCGGAAGATATGGAAGGAACCCTCCCACGCTGGTAACCTTTCTAGGGGAACCAACGAAAATGAAGCTGGAGAAACTCAGCGCAATAAACATGCGGCTTCTCTCGACTAGAGCTCAACAACAGAAGCAGCAAGGTCTCAGTAAAATAGTTTATCAACAGGCGGTCATTCAGCCATATGCTTGTCAATGTTTAAAGATCGTCCTTGACCCTGTTGCAAAGGCGTGGTTACTTTAGCACAGAAAGTTTCTAGTAGTGGGAGCGGGGGATGGGGGAGGAAAAAAGGAGGGGAGGAGGGAGGGGAGGACGAGGGGGGATGGGAGAAAGGGTGCAAGGGGGATGGTGGAGGGGGGAAAAGCTCTTCTCACCAGGCGGGGAATGCGGTCGACGAGGCCCATCTCCTTGCACATGTAGAAGCCCTTGTAGAACGCGTAGATGTTACCCAGATTGCCTGCACCGCCGAACAGACACGTGGATGAGGTCGGAGAAAAAGGCAACGTTGTTTCTTAAAAATTGGATGGACAAGGCGTAGGTGTTGCCCAGATTGCATGAAATGGCAAGGATCAAGGCAGAAAACGTCAGAGGAAGCAGAGCGGTTCTTAATAGCAGAAGGCAGAAGACCGAGGGAAGGGGCAGAGCGGTTCTTAATAGCAGAAGTTTTGAAGGACTGAGAAGGGGAGAGACACAAGTGGCGAAGTTGGGGTGTGGGGATGGGGCGGGGATGGGAGCGGGGGTGGGGGTTTGGTAGGAGCAAGCAGAACAACGGGGGGTGAACGAGTCAACCCGGTCACCCCAGTCAAAAACAGAATATCCAGTCAAGCCAGTCAACGCACCTCCAGGAACAATGTCCCAGTCGGGCACTTCCCACTCGAACTGCTGGCAGATCTCAATAGCGGCGGTCTTCTGGCCCTCGAGGCGCAGCGAGTTGAGCGAGTTGGCGGGGTAGATGGGCAGCTGCGCCGTCACGTCGCTTTACCAGTCGACGACTGTGCCGATCAGCAGCACCAGACAACCCACTCAACCCAGTCAGCGCAGCCAGCCCACTCCACCCAGTCAACGCAATCAACGCAGTCAAGCCAGTCAACGCACCTCCAGGAACAATGACCCAGTCGGGCACCTCCCACTCAAACTGCTGGCAGATCTCGATGGCGGCCGTCTTCTGGCCCTCGAGGCGCAGCGAGTTGAGAGAGTTGGCGAGGTAGATGGGCAGCTGCGCCGTCACGTCGCGGATCAGCCGCATGCACCCGTCAAAGTCCGTGTCGATCGACAACACCAGAGCGCCGTTCGCGATGGGCTGCACCAGCTGCGCGAGGGAAATCCTGGTAGGAGAAAGGGGAATTTGGAAGGTGGGAGGCCGGGGGAAGGGAGCGAGTGGGGAGGTTAGTGACATTGCATGCACCCGTCGAAGTCCGTGTCGATCGACAGCACCAGCGCGCCGTTCGCGATGGGCTGCACCAGCTGCGCGAGGGAGATCCTGCAGAGGGAGATGACAAGCGGAAGGGTGTCAGACGGACGGGACGGACATGCGCCCGTGGAAACCCGTGCTGATCGACAAAGACAACGCAAAACAAGCCGGCGAGATACATATGTGGAGGGGAAAATGCGAGAGAATAATAGGACGAAAGGAGGCAATAGATCAACGATCAGAATAACCCAAAGTGCGCGTACTTGTTAGCAGGGAGGAAGACGATCGCGGGGATGCCGGCAGCAGCGCAGTAGGCGGAGAGAGCAGCCGAGGTATCACCGGTGGAAGCGCATCCTACGGCTGCGAGCGGCTTGTTCATCTTCCGCAGCCGATTCACCTGACTCACGAGCACTGTCATGCCCAGATCCTGCGGTCAGGAGGAAAGACAAGGACGGAGGTATAACAGGCGTCAACACGCAAGATATTCAGGCCAGCTTGCAACTTCAAGAAATAAAAGAGGGCAGGGTAAACATATGAACTTATGAAAGGCTGAACAGATGAGCTACCTTGAAGGAACCAGTGTGGCTGTTGCCGCACTGCTTGACCCACAGATCGGTCATGCCGAGCTCCTTGCCGTACCGCTCGGCCCAGAAGAGGTTGGAGTTGCCCTCGAACATGCTCACGATGTCGTCGTTGTCGATCTCCTGCAAGTCATTCAGCATTGAAATGACGGAAACGACTGTAAGTAGAGCACGACGGATCGATGGGCCGAAGCAGTGACGTCAACATCGCAACGGTGAATCATGGATTCGTGATACATCCATATGAAAATCACGAGGATCGACGGTGTTGTTTAAACCGGCAAAAAGAACAGACAGAGGTACACAATCAGAGTTGAAACTTACCGGGAGAACCCATTCCTTCTTGCTCCACACTCCGGATCCGTAAGGCCACGTGTGCTTGCCGACTCGAGAGTCGAAGAGCTTCTTCCAATACGCGGCGTCGTAGCGCTTGAGAGCTTCGTAGTCATGCTGCACGTCCAACAGCAGGCCTGGACAGTTAACCACATAGAAAATGACACGTCAGATTGGCTGAAACAATATCCTGTTTACTTCCAAGTGTTGATTATTTCAATACAATCTGAATCTTGCGATGTTGGAGTGCTTGCCGTAGACAAGTGTGCCATGAAGGAACAGAAGGGAAGTCTTGACGTCAGAAAAAAAAAATCGTCAGGAAAAAGTTCGTGGTTGCATACCGTCCTTGCTGGTGTAAATGACCTCGTCTAGAGAGTACTCCTCAGTTGGCTTCTGGTCCGGAGAGAACGGAACGTACTTGGCAGAAAACACATTCTGAGGGCTTTCGAGCTCTGAAACGAAGTCAGAGCGAAGGGAGGAAGGGCGTACAGACTTAGACAAAAGGCAGCAAGACAAGATAAGAAAGACATCGCGACCCTCATGCTACGTCGGGAAGGTACAATTCCATTTCGTTCCAACTAGCAAGCGAGATTATGTCGGTGAGAAGTATGCTTCTGGCTGACCTTCAATGTCGAAGGATGGAGCATGGTTTGACCCATAGGTACCTAGAGTAACCGGGGTTTAGGCCAATCAACTCCCAGAAAAATCAGGGAACTGTTATGCACACACACAACGTGCAGCCTTTTGCGAAATCCAAGTCATACCCTGTCGAGGAGCCTCATGCCGGAAATCCCCTTCTTTCTTTGGGGTGACGACAGTTGAGTCTGCAGCCTCTGCAACCACTCGCACGCCGGTAGACACAACTGCTCGTTGCTTCAATTGCCGGGCTAAGGCCTTCTTAGAAAGCACGAGGGAGGAATTTTTCAGGCCATTGAACGGCACGAGTGTAGCGGAGGAGTTCAGAAATGGGGATTCTGAACTAGCTCCCGCACGAGCTAGAGTGCAAGCAGACGACGACGCGCGTGCAGACAAAGTGGCCGCCATGCCACTAATGGTCTAGGAGAATACGGCAACGGAAGGAACTTAATGTCGTCTGCGTAGAACCGACGTAGGCCTAGTCGACGGTACTGCACTACGAGAACGAAAATAATAGCTCGCGGATGCAGCGTAGCTGGACAACTCCAGGCTTGTATAAGTGCCAGGAAGTTATGTCAATTGGGACTTTTACCTGGCTGCTGCTGAGCTGAACAGGCACACCCCACCGAGCAAACATTTCCTCCTGATTACCAAGGTGGTGGGGGGAGCAGAGGCATCGGCGGAGAAGGGTTTCAGAAGCAAAGGGTTCTCACATTGGGCATACGGGGAAGCGGGAAGGGGGGAAATGGTTGCGGACGTGGGCGGAAGGCTGGGACGGGGAAATGCGCAGATTTTCCATCGAGATTGGCAGGGATGGGAGGAAGCAAATCTGTAACAGTTCCGTTAGGGCGTGGGCCCAATCGGGTATGATCGCCTCGATCAGCCGCAATCACTAATTTCCAGGAACCCTGGAAGCCATTTTCAGGCAATCGGGGGCATTCAGCTGATCGCAATCAGCTGATCGCCCAAACTCAATCAGACCCGATTTCCACCCCGATCAGAGTCGATTTTCCTCGATCACATACGATCAATTGATCGCTACTGATCGGGGCCATAGCGACGCTTGCGAAATGTTACTCTGTACTACTAGGTCTCGTCAACCCCTCACGAATTGGTGGAAGATTCCACAAAGAACAAGACGTGCGGAGTGGGTTTGGCGATATTACAGGGATGCAAAAATTTTCGCGAGGTTCCGTCTGCTCGCAATTCTCGCTAAAATTGGGCAGAAAATGCCTGGTAATTGGTCACCGCTTGCTGTGCAGCCAACGCGAATGTTCTACGAAAATTTCTGCTGATCGGGCGGCTCGGGCAATGTGATCACAAGCAACCCGATCAGATCCGCCCCGATCAGATCAGTCGCGATCAAACCCGATTGGGCCCACGCCCTTAGGCATGCGGACACGGGATCATGATGGCGCGCTGAGGTGGTTTGGTGTGTGCGCCAGTGGATCACCCTCCTATGGTCCCAATCCAATTGATCTGGACTCGTGGCGGCCGCTGTGGTGGGGAGCTGCTATTGGTTGGTGAGATTTAAATGGGAGAATGATGTGGCAGTGTGACCTGCTATTTACGTGGAGTTAGGGAATATTATACTACAGTAGAATTCACATCATTACAGAAATCTCTAAGAAGTTTAGTTACAATACAATCAACTGAACACATGCATTTTCTACGTATCAAATTTTAAAACCTCACCTGGTGCGTGGTATTTTTCATACCTCCCAAAATACACAGGGTCCCGGAATATCCTTAAAAAAATTAGCATGCCTGACAATCATACCAATGCAAATGGGCCTACAGTAGTTGTTCAGACCACTAAGAAGTCCGGTGGTCTCTACATGTAAGGCTAATGTGACCTCAGCAGTGCGAAGTTGTTCCCCGTAACTGCATTTGAAACTTCATCTCCATCTACCACCCTTCTCTCTCTGATAACTTCATCAAGGCATGACGTCTCCTCCCAACTCCCCCCTTCACTTGCCCATCAATCTCCTGGATTGCCCTCCCAAGGCCTGCTTTCTTCCCCCTCACCCCTTTCTTCACCTCATCCCTCCATCGAACCCTTCCCTCTCTCTGCTCACCCTCACTCTTCCTCTGGCCGCCATTCCCTTCCTTCTCATCTCTGCCACTCTCACTCCGTATCTTCTCCAGCTCCTTTTCCACATCAGCATCGACTGGAAGATCATATCTTATCCGGGCGGCCTCAGTCTGAAAATCCTTGAGCATATCCCGAGTGATCTGTGTGCTGATCCCTCTCAAGTAGTGCGACAAAATGGGCGGCGGGGTGAGTGTGGGCTGCACTACCTGACAAAGCTGAACGCTTGTGGCCACCCGCATTGGGTTCTGGGGATGGTGGTGGTGGTGCGGTTGGCGCTCAGTTAGCAAATTACCGAACAAGGCCCGTGGAGAAGAGCTCCCAGCTGGCTCTTCCCCATTGGTTGCAACAGCACTTGAGGGGCAGGCAGTTGACTTTGCAGAATGTGGTAATGATGCAGTTGATGTGGGGGTGTGAGAAGGCCGGCGGGCGGAGTGGGGCGTGGAGGGGCGAGGGGAGCAGGCTGTGGCAGAGCGAGGAGTGGGGGAGGAGGAGGAGGATGGAAGTGTGGTGGAGGGAGGAAGAGAGGAGGAGGGAGGGACAACCAGAGGCTCTAGTTGCCAGTAGCCCTCAAACTGCTTCATGAATCCGGGCCTTATAAGTTTAAACGACATCTGAAAGAAGGAAGAAGTGTGTGTTTGCAAAAGACACAAACACAAGGTAAAAAAAAAAAAAAACCAACAAAAACAAACATGAACCACCAACTTGCATCAGCTCGTGAAATATGAAATACAGGAAAATGGAATTTGCTGGGGAGCGAATGCACCTTGAGGTTGGGCCGGTCCTGCTTGACTCTCAGGCGCACATCGAAGGTTCCCGAGAGGAAGAGGAAGCGCCAACGGGCTCCCTGCTGCAGCTCCACCTCCTGCACATCACCATCGTCGTACAGCACCTTGCGGTAGCTCACATCCTGCCATGGGCCAAGTGGGATGTGCATGTGGCAAGTGGGATGTCGTACAGCACATTGAGGATCCGAGGGGAAAAGGAAGAGGCATAGCCACCCTGCTGCCTGCTGCAGCTCCACCTTCTGCACATCACCATCATCGTACAGCACGTTGCGGTAGCTCACATCCTGCCATGGGCCAAGTGGGATGTATCATGCAGTGCCCCGTTTCATGGAACGACATGCCCCATGTCATCAAGCCATGCCATGCCCGATGTCATGCCCATGCCATGCCCCATGTGATGTCATAACACGCCCCGAGTCGAGGAGTCACACACCATAACATGTCATTTAACATCATGACAGGGGCATGAGAGTGACGACCAGGGGCATGGTCAGGCGCCTTGAACAGAATGGGGGTCAGAAGCAATTACAGGAAAGTGGTGTTCGTACGTTCCAGGGTATTATCAGTCAAATCACTTGGCTTCATAGGTCACGCATCTTGCAGTTGGCTTACAGCGCATGCCAGCTGCTGTTCTACTGTCAGAATGTCCCATTCCTTTGACGTCCCTCCAACCCTTCCTCATTTTTTTGTGCCTTTCTTCCTCCTGTATTCCTCCCGTTATCCATTTTATTCTTCTTTGTATCTTCCTCGTTTCTTATATCAGTCATGGGCGCAAACACGCACACAGGTGTTAATACATACATGATCACACCGCCTATATTTCCCGTCCTTCAAAATTCCCACACACGAGTGAAAAGAACCCGAACACCCATCCACTTGTGAAAGACTACACCCACCCACACACCGTGATATTCTTGAAGACTCTCCGATTGCTGGGGTCGCAGAGTGTGCTATAAACGAGGTCCGGGGGCAGGGCAAGCTGGAACTGTGCGTCCATTCGGCAGAAGGAGCCCTTCGGAACCGAAACCTTCAACAAGATGGCAATAAAGGAAGGGAAAGGGGGGAGGGAAGGGGATGGGGGGGCGAGGGGGGGAGGAGGAGGGAAAGAGGTGGCAGATTCTGTGTTCTCGTGACGAAGTTTGATGCTCAAGCGAGCAAAAAGGTGACGAAAGAAGGAAGGAGCGCTCTGAAGGCAAGCTTCACAACAATGTAGTGACGGTGAGAGAAGGCAGGTTGAAAAAGTAGGGGAACGAAAGAGCAGAGCACAGACGGGACGGTGGAGAGGAGGAAGGCAGAGCAGAGCACAGCAGAAAGCGGGGAGAGAGGAAGGGCGAGGGTGGAGAGGAGAATGGAGCGGCAACAGTCATGGAAAGACGACACGTGGCAACAGTCATTAGTGAAGCGGCCAGCAAGGGGAGATGACAATGACGACACTCACACTTGCATCCATCATGTGAGATATTCCGTACTTTCCGTTTCCGTTGGCTATGCTCCCTCGCGCTTACCTCGAGTTTCGGCTGCTCGTCTTCCCACTCGGGATCGGCGCGCCAAACAGCCAGTTGCTGTCGCATATTGTCCTCCCAGGCGCTCCTCTGTCCGTCCCCGCCATTGCTGCTACCACCTGCACGACCCCTAGGGCTGTCGATTTTGCCAGTACCATCAGAACCAGTTCCTCGATTCCAGATGCTGCCGCCGTTTCCGTTGCTACTTCTGGTCGGAAACAGGCCCGTCCATCGGGCTCCAGTACGGGAAGGTTCAGGCGTTTTTGCAGTAGCGGCTGTTGCTGCATCTTTCTCAGAGAGCTCAAACGGCCATTTTATCGCAGAAACATCGGGTAACGTGAAACTGATGACGGCTTTCTGGAAATTGTCTGGAATGCCAGCAGCCACCGTGGTCGTCCAATTCGAGACATTCTTCCGAAGAGAGTCGGGAAATGACATCTGGAGATAATGTGTGCACTGGAGAGAGAAATGCGAAATGATGAAACTCTCAGAGAGCTATGACTGCCTGTCGATTGCTCGATATATGTAGGCTGCAGAGGATGGTAGGTTCACAAGTTTGGCCTGTAGAATTTTTCCGAACACTCTTGGCATCTGCCGTGGCTGTACCATGCTGACAAGAGCTGACGGAAGACGCTCATCAGTTTACGTGGCTGGATTGGATATACACCCTTTGTACGCGTCAGAAGTGGTATTTAATCGTCTACTTAGGTGGCTGGTCATCCACCTTAACCTCGAATTTGTAGGAAACATAACTATATATCAATTATGTTCAATACATGGTTTACAGTAAAGGTCAATCATTGCACAGGTCCGGTACGCTGGTTAAAGCTCTGTACGCGTCAGAAGAGTTTATCAACCCTTGGTAATCTCATCAGGGTTATTACTTGAAGCACCCACGGCATCTTGGAAGTCGTTCTTTGCTGAATCGTATAAAGCTGTCAAGGAGTATGCCTGAAGGTCTTGAACCTCGTACCATGATTGTAATGGCTTCTTATCCTTATCAGTTCCGGAAAATGCCACGTTGATCTGTCAAAGGTAGGTCATGTTAGAGAAGCAAAGAATAGCAGACAGAAAAGTAAAAACAGTAGAAACAGCTCCCTTACTGCAAGGCGGCAAGGTTCAGGATCAGAACTAGTTTTCATGCTACTGCACTGGTCTTCTGTAACAAGGCAATTGCTGTTGTCCACACACAGCGGGCTCACAGGCTGGCATGTTGACTCTGAGCAACCCATGTCCTTCCTGCACAAGGATGAATTCATGATGTATTGCAAAGGAAATAAGCAACTGCTACAATGATTGAAGTTGGAGTTTTACCAAACAAAGGAATCAAGAACCCCTTCTTTGAAATTGATGATAAGAATTAGGGAAGGAAGCCGTCCCTGCATGACAGAGCAGGACAATCTGGTCGTAAGCAACGGCAACTACAACAACATCAGGCGTTGCATAGGTCAGTTCAGTACGTTACCAGAGGGGATAAGAATTGTCGAGGAGAAGATACGATTCCCTTAGCTCCAGAATACACAATCAAAGAGCTGTTGACGAACTGCATCATTTTGAAAAGGGTTAGGATGTCAAATTCGAGCATGGATTCTGCGCTTTACCACTTACAGTGGTGTTGATTCTTGCCATGCTAACGTTGTTAATTCTCAGTAGAGAAAGCTCGTCAACTTTAGGTCGGAAAACGGCCACTTCCACGCCTGGAGGTAATATCTGCGTAACCACTGTTTTAAACTCCATGTCCAGCGTAGCAACAGATTCTGAAAGAAGCTGGTAAAATGATCCGTTAAACATCCTGACTCATGAAACTCCTGATACCTGCAGAGTCTCGGCAAAGCATGGAGACGATTTATTCCATGTCGCTGATATTCCACCGAAGCCAATGGCAAAGGAAAACCCATCGCCCTTCTGGACAGGATCAGCATCCTTGCATGGATCATATACGGTGTTGCGATCTCCGGCTTGCACCAAAACAAGTGCCGCAATTACCATACTGAGAGAGAGGAGAGAGGCGTAAGAGCCAGCCATGACAGAAGCACACGACGGATTAGCAGTACGGCTAGGAACTCCTAGCGGTCTAGAACTAGCTCAAGCTAGTGAATCAGAGATGCAGGAGCTGAATGAAAATAGTGAAGCAGACTAGGGGAGCTGTCCATTCTGCTGAAATCAACGGCAAATTCCGCTAGGCAGGCACATTTGCTGTTCGATGGGGCTCTATTCGAAGGTTCAAAGACAGTACGGCAAGATGAAGCAAGATATAGTCTGATGTAGTGCGTTGCAGTTCGGAAATACATGATCGAACAACTTTATTGAAAGGTTTGTATCTGCATGCATGAAATAGTTTTACGGGAAGAAAGTTTCGACTCTAAGTCGGCACTCGACGTACACTGTAAAGAGGATTTCATTGGTGTCGTTTCGCTGACGTTATTGTTCTTGGGAATTTCCCACCCTTTTCCTTCCGATCCTCCCACCCTTGCCACATGTCAGCAAGATATTTGTCCCTGGACACCTCTGCTCCTGTAGTAGGAGGATGACGTGCTTACACGTGCTCCCTACGGGGAGCTAGGCTTTGCCAGTATCCTCATCTCGCTGCATGTCTGTATTAAGGTCACGACCTAATAAAAACCTTTAAACCTTTAAACCCACCCTTTCCCTCCCCTCCCCCTTGTCCGCCTCCCTTCCCCCTCCCTCCTTCCCCTTCCCATCCGTTCCGCGCCTGACACGAATGCTTGCAGCATATCACACATTCCCAGCCTGACACTCCCGCCTTGCTGATCGTGGCTCCTCCAGCCAGTCCCGGAGTCCTTCTGGCAAGGATGCTAATCTCCCATATCCAGCCGAAACCTTTGTAGCGCAATATACTTCGTAAAACGGCTTCGCTTCGCTGGCAGCGGTATGCATCGACACGGCTTCCGCCGTTGTCGCTCGGCCAGGCTCGCAGCACGGCAGTGCGTACTCCCAGATGTCGCATTCCCTAATCCTACCCTCAGGTGGCTATCTTCTCCTTAGTTCTATTCGTTTGTCGACGACGCGAGTCCCGGTCAAGCGCATAATGCGGCGTTGAGTGCGCGTGAAAGCGTCAAGCAGTGTGACGGTCGATTAGGTGGTGTCTCTGGTTCGAATCTTCAGTCCGATTCCGTTCTAAGCGCTGCCTGGCGGAATGTCTCTGCGAGAAAGAGTACTTGGCTAGCAACGAGCTACCGCGACGCTGTTTTTACTAGGTTAACTCCCCATCATGTATTCAGTAGTAGGCGCTCCGTTACAACCACCGCCGGCAGTGACAAGCCGTGGCAGGCTTCTATACTGCAGAGAAGGTACCGCGAAACGAACAGGGAGGGTGTTGTTTATAACGTGAACCAAGGAGACTAAGGGAATGAGAAACAGTTTTAGGCTTGTTGTGCCAGATCGATAGTGTAGCCTGAAGACGGGTGGAAGCAGCCTCGGTATAGAAACATTTTTTTTGTTTTCAAATTAAAAAGTCATCACGTTACAGCAGTGAATCTTACACCAGAAGAAATTTGCAATGACTCTCCTTACCGTGCTGTACAGTGTCGTTTCCTCCGGCCCTTTTACTCTGCTCTCCCATCTGACCCTTTCAGCTCGTGAAGCGGTTTGATACGGCGCGAGTGGACATAGTGGAAAGGCTCCCGTCTCCCTTCGGCTTGGTGCTCACGGGAGTTGCTCCAGACCACCCTGAAACCAAGGTGGGTAGGTAGCCAACGGCAAGCAGCAATGGCTGGAAACCAAGCTAAACCCTGAATCATATTTTTAGGTCAGCATTCTGTCATGATACCCTGGCTTCTTGCTATGGTGTTTCAGCTTCGTTCACCATCTCGCATGAGAATGTGACTCATCTCATGATCATCAGAATGTGCAAGCTTTTGAGATGGTGCAAAATGTTTTTGCGAAATCATATGTTACTGTTTTATAAAGTGCTAATTTGTAATGTGCTCGTTTCTTTCTCACGTGCCTTCCATCAGAATGTGATCAACCAGTTAACCCGTGTGGCCCAAAATCCCCGTTGCCATTACTTCGGCAATGTTCTGGTTGGCCCTGTGGCTTCCACATCAGCACCACCAGCCTCCACGCCAGCATCAGACCCGTCATTATCTTCAGCCTCACCATCACCTGCAGCAGCTGTGACATTGGATGAGCTGCGTCAGATGTACCATGCTGTCGTCCTGGCATATGGAGCAGAGGGCGACCGCGACCTCAATGTGCCTGGGGAGGTGAGCAGAGGGAAGGATTTCTGTTTCTGTATATTGTTTTACTACACAGCCCCACCAGCATCACAAGCAGCAGCTGTGACGTTGCATGAGCTGCGTCAGATGCACCATGCTGTCATCCTGGCGTATGGAGCAGAGGGCGACTGCGATCTCAACGTGTCTGGGGAGGTGAGGAAAAAGGAAGTTTCTGAACTTGGGAATGTCTCAGAATCCAGCTCACCACCCCCATCATCATCAGCAGCAGTTGTGACGTTGCATGAGCTGCGTCAGATGTACCATGCTGTCATCCATGTGTCAGATGTCATTTTCTACCTATTTTTCCCTCCGCTCCTTAGCACCTGAAGGATGAATGAATATTCCCTGCCAAAGAATCCCACATATGCCGGTGTGCTTCCTCTCCTTCCTTCCAGCCTCTTTCTTTTCCTCCTCTTTGCTCTTCCAGGTTTTTTTACCCCCCTCCTCCTGTCCACATTTTGTTCATCTTTTCCTTCCTCCACACTCCAGCACCTGAGAGGAGTCTTCTCTGGCAGGGAGTTCGTGTGGTGGTACAACGGCCATCTGACTACACCAATGCGCCTCCTCTTTACTCCCTCCCACTGCCTTCTCCTCTCCCTCCACACCTCGCCAGCACCTGAGAGGAGTCTTCTCCGCCAGGGAGTTTGTGTGGTGGTACAACGGCCATCCCGACTACGCCAATCTTCCAGTGGACCTCACCTCTACTGACACCGCCGTTGTCGTTGGCCAGGTAAATGCTTTCCTTCCTTCTTTCATATCTTTCCTTCCTTTTCTCGTCTCTTCCCTCTCTCTTTTCTTTCCGTGATTCTCTCATCTCGCCATCCCGACTACGCCAATCTTCCAGTGGACCTCACCTCTACTGACACCGCCGTTGTCGTTGGCCAGGTAAATGCTTTCCTTCCTTCTTTCATATCTTTCCTTCCTTCTCTCGTCTCTTCCCTCGCTCTTGTCTTTCCGTGATTCTCTCATCTCGCCATCCCGACTACGCCAATCTTCCAGTGGACCTCACCTCTACTGACACCGCCGTTGTCGTTGGCCAGGTATGTGTTTTTTTCCTCCCTCTCTTTCTTCTCTGCCGTTTGCTGAAGTTGCTCCAAACGTGGTGTGCTGCTCTGCTCAGATGGTCTTCTGAGCCACCTCTCCTTTTGCACATCGAGTCCTTCCTACCTCTATGTCCTCTCCCAATCACACCATCACACCATCACACCATCACACCATCACACCATCACACCATCACACCATCACTCCATCACTCCATTACACCATCACACCATCACCCATGTCACCATCGCACAATAGCGTTGCGCCGTTCCGTCGTTGCGCTCTTGCGCCGTTGCGCCCCTTCTAGAGAGAGGCGCCCCTAGAGAGAGGCGCCCCTAGAGAGAGGCGCCCCTGGAGAGAGGCGCCCCTAGAGAGAGGCGCCCCTGGAGAGAGGCGCCCCTAGAGAGAGGCGCCCCTGGAGAGAGGCGCCCCTAGAGAGCCTGCACAGCCTTGTTAGGGAACGTTCCTGGCCGGTGTCAGGCAGGCTGACACGAAGCTGTGAAGGGTCTCGATTTGATTGAAGATGATGTGGAGCGATCGCAGCCGTCAGTAGCCTTGTGTCAGGGAACTTGACACCGGCCAAGAACGTTCCCTTAAACACCTTTTCTCCCTGCAACCTGCTCTTTCTCACCACGTCTTTTCTCCCTCACATTTGCGCCGTCACACCATCTCTCCATGGCAATGTAACCTGCAGGGAAACGTGGCTCTGGACGTGGCAAGAGTGCTCTTCGAGGCTTATTCTCACCACCTCACTTCCTCCTCACAATGCCATCTCCTCGCTGTCACCTGCAGGGCAACGTGGCTCTGGACGTGGCAAGAGTGCTGCTTCGACGGCCGTCCGAGCTTCAACCCACCGACATTGCAGAGCATGCACTGGAGGCACTGGCAAGGAGCCGAGTCAGGTGAGCAGTGGTGAGCAGCAGTGAGGTTTGTATTCCTGTGCATGCGACTCAACGTTCAATGAAGCTTCAACCCACCGACATTGCAGAGCATGCACTGGAGGCACTGGCAAGGAGCCGAGTCAGGTGAGCACCTATTGAGTTCCTCCTCACTTATTCCTGAGGCACACACGCAAGGCACATGCAAATAAACGTGTTGAGGCGAGGCACGGTGTATACCGCTTCCGCGATTTCCGTCCTGATAAAACGAGATGAGGCATGGCACTAAGTCCATCTCTCGATTGTCCGTTCCATCTTCCCCTCTTTCCATTCAACTCATTCCGACGCGCTCACCTTCCCCCCCCCCTACCCGCCGCCTGTTCTTCCTTCCACCTCGCTCCTCACTTCTGATAGGCGAGTGCATGTGGTGGGAAGGCGGGGTCCGGTTCAGGCCGCCTGCACTGCCAAGGAGGTTCGCGAGGTGCTAAGTATGTTGCTTTCTGCTAAGTATGTTGCTCAGTATTTTAGTTAACTGCTTTATTCCGTGCATGGATTGTCCTTGCTGCTGGTGACCAAAATCCATTCTCCAGTATGCATTTGGTCATGCATTTCTGACAATTCAATGACCTATTTTTTTGATCGCTCATGAATCCAATTGCGATTTCCTTATTCTGTGCGTATGCAATGTGTGTGCAGAGCTTGATGGCATTCAAGTGATGCTCAGGCAGGAGGACTTCGCATTGGCTCCTATGGACGAGGTATGAAAAGAAACAAGAATGGTTTTTGGAAGGTGAGGAGCGTCTAAGGGAAGGAATGGGTGGTGGGAACGCTCAAGCAGGAGGGCTTCGCACTGACTCCTATGGACGAGTTATGGAACGAAAGAAGGATGGTTCCTGGAAGGTGAGGAGCGATAGTGGGAGTGGGTGGTGATAATCGGCAATGAAAATGGATAAGGTGTTGAGCATGCACTGCCCTTGTTATGGGTGAGTTGTATGTTTCTCAACCCTTATTGAGGCGCCTAAAACTTGACTCTCTATTCTTCTCCGTTTTTCCCTCGCTCGTGTCTCTTCTCTCATTCTCTCCTCCCGATCCGTCTCCTCCCTGTCACTCCCCCCCCAGGGAGAGCTCAAGGCAAGTCGCAGCCACCGCGGCGTGTTTGACCTGCTCTGCAAAGCAGCATCTCCCTGGATCGGCAGCAGCACCACCACCACCAGAAGCACCAATGCTCTCAGTTTCTCCTTCCTCCCTGTCCCCCTCTCCTCACAGGACGAGCTCAAGGCAAGTCGCAGCCACCGTCGCGTGTTTGACCTGCTCTGCAAAGCATCATCTGCCTGCAGTGAATACAGCAGCAGCGGGGGTGGCAGCAGCAGCTGCAGCAGCCAGAGCAGCGTGGGTGACAGCAGCAGCAGCGACCGTCGTGAGCTGGACTTTGTCTTCTTCCGCTCGCCCGTCGCTGTGCTGTCTGCAGTGGATGCGAAGGGGGAAGCAGAGGGACGTGTCGGGGCTATTCGACTGGAGAAGAACGAACTCACAGGTCAGTACCTGGGCTGCACTTTGTCTTCTTCCGCTCGCCCGTCGCTGTGCTGCCTGCAGTGGATGCGAAGGGGGAAGCAGAGGGACGTGTCGGGTCTATTCGACTGGAGAAGAACGAACTCACAGGTCAGTACCTGGGCTGCACTTTGTCTTCTTCCGCTCGCCCGTCGCTGTGCTGCCTGCAGTGGATGCGAAGGGGGAAGCAGAGGGACGTGTCGGGGCTATTCGACTGGAGAAGAACGAACTCACAGGTCAGTACCTGGGCTGCACTTTGTCTTCTTCCGCTCGCCCGTTGCTGTGCTGCCTGCAGTGGATGCGAAGGGGGAAGCAGAGGGACGTGTCGGGGCTATTCGACTGGAGAAGAACGAACTCACAGGTCAGTACCTGGGCTGCACTTTGTCTTCTTCCGCTCGCCCGTCGCTGTGCTGCCTGCAGTGGCAGGAGAAGGAGAAGGCTCACAGGAGTAGGGTCTGGCAACAGGAGGAGGAGGGAAAGGAGGGGAGGAAAAGGTAGAGGAGGAGGGACGTGTTGGGGTCATACGACTGGAAAAGAATGTACTCACCGGTCAGTACCATCGGGTGATGAGATGTTGATGAAGGATACTCATCAATTGCTCTTCATGCAGTTGATGCTGAGAGTGAAGGATACGTTTTGAAGGGGGGGACGTGTTGGGGCTATTCGACAGGAGAAGAATGTACTCACCGGTCAGTACCTGGGACTTATTGTGCTGCTTTTGAGGCAGCTGAAGCAGAAGATTTTCCACAGTAACAGAAGAGTTGGGACGTGTTATATTGAGCGGCTTTCTCATGTTTGTGTGTGCAGGGGACTTCAGAGACGGGCCAAGGAGGGCAGTGGGGACCGGGGAGACTAGCGACCTGCCTTGCGGGTGGGTGCTGCACTGCGGGTGGGTGCTGCCTTGCGGGTGGGTGCCAGAGTGACGCAGTGTATGTATTATGTGAAATGGAGAGATGCTGCAAAGCTGCCACTCTGTGCTGTTGCCCCCTGCCATTTACCACCAACCCAATTTACCCGACCCAACCAACCACAAACCAAAGCCAAACCCCCTCCACCAAAGAGCATACTGCTGACTGCCTGCTTCTCTCCCTTCACTGCTTTCTTCACTCTGCCCTCTGCTGTTGAGGCGTCTCAACATTCGTCTCAAAAGTCACCAAAGAGCATGCTGCTGACTGCTCGCTGCTCTCCCTTCACTCTGCCCTCTGCTCTTTGCTCTCTTCTCTTCCTTTCCCACGCATCCCACCTGTTTGCCTCCCACTCCCTGTGGAACCCGCTCTATGTGTTCCGCACTCTCCCCTTCACCTCCCTACACCCCTCTCTACTCCTAATAATCAAAAGCACATATGCCACCGCTCTCTATCCCCTGGCTCCTGCTGGCCCCCCGCCATCGGTGCTACACTCTCCCTGGCACGACCTAGGCTGGTGGTCAAGACTGAGGGATACTGCTTTCTGCCTTGGCTGCTGCTGCTGAACCCCACCATCTATTTCGCACTCTCTTCTTCCCTTCCCCTAACCCCCTTCCCAGCCTTGTGCTCAAGAGCATAGGCTACCGCTCTCTGCCCATTGCTAGCCTGCCGAACCCCTCCCACTCCTACCGTTTTCTCCTCTCACCTTCCTTAACCGCACTACCCTTTCCCAGCCTTGTGTTCAAGAGCATAGGCTACCGCTCTCTGCCAATTGCTGGCCTGCCTTTCAACCAGCGCAGTGGTGAGTTCGTGCAGCATGGGGATGTGCATGCGTGCGTGTTTGCATGTGTGCGTGTGTGTGTGTGTGTGTGTGTGTGCATGTGTGTGTGTGCATGTGTGTGTGCATGTGTGTGTGCATGTGTGCGTGTTTGCATGTGTGCGTGCATGCGTGCGTGCGTGCGTGCGTGCGTGCGTGCGTGCGTGCGTGCGTGCGTGCGTGCGTGCGTGCGTGCGTGCGTGCGTGCGTGCGTGCGTGCGTGCGTGTGTGCGTGCGTGCGTGCGTGCATGCGTGCGTGCGTGCATGCGTGCATGCGTGCATGCGTGCATGCATGTTGATGTTTCTATAGCATGTACATGCATGACTTGCGCCAAGCACCCTGAAAAGCATTTGTCTCAAGCATTCCCCAGAAATTGACTTGCTCGCCAACTTCCCGGAACCACTTTCCCTATTTCTTCTTTTTACTTTTTTCCCTTCACCAGAAATTAACGCTTTACTCAACCCGTCCTGTGGCCCAACCCTTGTTTGCCCCATCCGTCCCACAAAATAATCGCTTCTATCCCTTCCCCTCACCCATCTACACCTCCCTCCCTCCGTTTTCAACCCATCTAGGCACGGTACCGAACGAGTTAGGCCGTGTGCTGCAGGCTGGTGGACCCAAGCCTGCTAGTGAGGCCCGGTATGAGCCGGGCCTGTATGTGGTTGGGTGGCTGAAGAGAGGCCCTACGGGAATCATCGGCACAAACCTGATCGATGCTGAAGAAACAGTGAGCCTTTCCATTGCTGACTCCGTCTTTTCCTTTCTATCCCCACCACTCTTCCCAAGCCCGACTTCCACCTTTTTCTCAATGTGCTGGTTCACTCAACCAGTGTGGTCCTTAGCACTTACATTCTGGTTTTCCTATTGTATTCCATCCTTCCATCCTTTTCTTCTGATTCTCACCCTTGTGTCTACTTCCCTGAACCAGGTCTCGAGCATTGCAGAAGACGCAACAGGAAATGGGCTCATTTCATCAACATATTTCAACTCTGGTGCTACCAAACAGGGAGGGTCGGAGCTTGTTGCTCTTTTGAAGCAACGAGCGTGCCCTTTCCTAACGTTCGAAGATTGGATGAAGATCGATGCTGAAGAAATTCGGCGTGGCATGGCAGAAGGAAGAGTTAGGGAGAAAATTGTTTCATTGGCGGAGGCTTTCAGAATTTTGGGGAAGTAAATTTACGTAGCCCGTTGTCCCTATGCTCTGGTGCGCCTATCACATCCCTGTTGTTCATCACTTCTGGGCTGTGTTCTTTTTCATGCTGGAGCCGGAGTTGTGCCACGAGATAAGGTAAATTGACAACTTCGCATGTCGTCACACGTTAGGTTGCATGAGTTACGCAATCAAGTGCGCGAGTACTATTACTTAATGCTGGATGACTCCCTAGCGGAGAAAATTCACGACACTATTCTCCAGGTCCCACTGTTTCGCTTTTCCCATCGCCTTGTCGTTTGATTGTCGCGTTGTCCAAGTGTTCGCATAATCTTCGCACGTCGTCGAACCTGGCTGTTCAAACTGGTGACAAACGGTTGAGGCTAGATCCGCAAAACTAGGCTTCGGTGCCGACAAGCAACTCTTCTTTCTCCAGACCGGTTGGTAAGGGCGTGTAACTTTTTTCCGAACCATCGTCCGGACAAGGCATCGTCAAAGCTCAAGCTCGTGAACACATTTGCGACGTCGCAGGCGTACGGACGGAATGTGATACTTTCCTACTATTTTCTGACGGGTTTCCCGTCCGTTCAGCGTCCGGCTGCAATTCGGACCGTCAGATTTTGTGGCGCTTTTTTGGGAGGGCGAAAAAAAAAAAAAAACACACACTTCGTGCATGTCGTTACAATGTCGTGTGCGTTTCGCGTATCCCTAAACATAAAAAGCTCTACAACAGTCGTTTGGTCGGGAATTTGTCCGGACATATGTTCCAGACGTCCGAACACACGCCCGTCGGTGCAGTTTGACGGGCTGTACGGACTTTTGATGGTTTGGAAAAAAGTTACACACCCTAATTTCATCAGCACAAGCCGCAGAACAAGCCTCCCACTCCGGTACGACACCAACCAGACCAGACCCCCCTGCGGATTGTCGCCACGGGGGATGCGAACTCGACGATCAGTGCAACAAAGGAACGTTTCGCCGAAGCGCCAACATTTCTCGTGTTGTCCCCTTCCCCCTTGTCTACACGACACTGGCTCTACACCTCACTCACTCCGACACGTATATAACCCGCATCCAAAAGCCTTCCGACCTCATTCCTACCATAAGTGCACTCAAATTCAACCTCTCAACTCAACGCCTCGAAATACCACCATGGCAGTCGGTCGTCTCCTGCTTTTCGCTGCATTGTTCTGCCTTGTAATAAGCGGTACGCTCACTCGGAACCTGCACAACCCCCATCCTTGATTTTCGAGTGGTTCTGAGCTACAAGGCAGATGCTTGTGTGACCTGTACTACTGCTAATCCTACACGTCCAATCACTAACGTTTCTCTGTTCGTGACACGCAGGCAACGCCGTTCCGGGGAGACAGCTTCGTCACCGAAGCAAGTATTCGTGGCAAGACTTCGCCGCTTTGGGAAAGTTTTCAGGTAAGATACTCTGCAGAATGCTGCGTGCACTCCTATTTCTGCTCGCCGCAGTGTCCTGCGTGGTTTATTTCCCGGGCACATGTGCTTTAATGACAGTCTATTCCACTCTCGGCGTGTTATTGTCGTCGGGTTGTCTCAGGAACTCTCGCCGCTCCCATGAGCGGGAGGCTCGTCAGTGGCGGCAACAAGAGGGACCATGGAGTTATCCGAATGTCTATTTTCTCGTGAGTCATGGATTCGATCGATCGTGATTGTACTTTTTTTTTCTATCGTTAACAATCCCCGGAGTTTTTGCGAGTTGTAGTAGAGTAGTCGCCGTTCTTTCCGTATTTTCATAAGATGTGTATTCGACTTTGTGTTTTGTAGGAAGGATGGGGATTACAACGTGTACTACAATGGCAAAGTCGACCTCAAGGATTCGGGCTACCCGACAACCGTCGGTATTTTCAAGGGAAAAAAGGGCGAGACCGGAACGCTCGCATTCGATTTCACGGCTGATGCCACGTGGACGAACGACACGTGGAACCCCGTGTTCCCGATTTTCCGGCAATTTGTGGACCACTTCGATTACAGCTTCGAGGGAATTTACGAGAAGGCGAGCACCAAAGTCGCGGCGACGGGCACGCTTAAGGATCTTATAGAGGCCATGTTCAACGAAGGCGCTAGCTCGTACTATGGGCTCGTGACCTCCGCGGCGCACGCGACTGGGGCGACGCGCGGGCAGTTCCTTGGATTCAAGCTTTCCATTTGAGATGCAAAAAAATATTCTGAATCCTCTGGAACTGCTGGGATCTGAGGGTTAGTCGTTGAATTCGAAATAGGCCTGAAGGATTTGTCAAATCTCTTGACATAGTGGTAATAAATCATGCGAACACGTTAATGTCAAACTTCAAGTTTTAATTTTGGTGCAAGTCCTCCATAGGCAGCTCGTTCTGGGAGCGCCTCAGATTAATGATTAGTAACCCGCAAAGCCGCTACTATGGTTTCCTCCCACGTATAAAGGAAGAGCTGGGCTGTTGAGAGGAGGAAGCAGAACGTTGAAACATGAGCTGTTGTGATGCAAATTCGTCATGCTGGAACAAGGCAACCCACACCAACTGGCCGAGGGATGGTCGGTGCATTTGTTGGAAGCACGAAGAAGAACGTGCTTGGGAAGAGGTGCGGAATTTGTTGTGCGACACGTTGCAAGCTCAATTGATTCCGTCACTTGTCGCTACGATTTCCGCATCACACTCAACTCTGGACGAAACAAATCAGGTTGACAGGGTGCGGATTCGCACAGGGTGAACTCGCAGCCTTTGCGAAAACGCTATGTATGCGAGGAGCTCAAGTTTCCGTGTTGTGGTGACACACATTGGCGACGCTTCCCATCCCGAACCGCATCTTCCTCGCATGGAAAAAGGGGTGAAGAATTCAACAATTTTCCTGCTGGACAATGACAGCAATTTCCAGCCTGGACCTAGGGGGCGGGGCGCAGGCCTACCATTGGCAGATTGTCGGCGACAGCGGCTCGTGTTGTGCTCTGGGACAAGCACTAGAGCTAGTTTCGACAGCATCGGACGACTTGGAACATCCAACCTAATTCATCCTACGGTAGTCTAGCTGATACGAAGACGGTAACGTGATGTCGCCATGTCGTGACCAGACCAGCGACCAAAATGTCGCCAAAGAACCAGGCTCTCCCTTCATCACAACCTATGTCCTTTCATCACAAATCTCCTCATCATGCTACTACAAAAGCAACTCGACGTCCTTCGTTTCCTCATAATTTGGCTGAGAAAATTCCGTGCCCGTAAAGCTGATACTAGACTCCTAAGTCGAGGGCAGAGAGGGAATGCACGAGACATACGATTTTATTTTTGCTGCCACTTTCAACCCCCTGATTTTGCTATCGCTACGACTTGTGGGAAAATGACTCTCCGGCCTGCCGTCACCTCACTCCCCGCCCTCAGTCTAGTGGTGGCTGCTCTCCTACTTGTGTCATGTAAGCTCGAGAACGCGAGCATCAGATTGAAGATATCATCGCGCCCTATCTACGCTAGACCGAGTCTGCATCGAGTGTCTTCTCTAACGTTTTTTTTTTCTGCCTGATTTTTTTTCGCCCAGCATGCCACGCGATACGCCTTGGATCCGCAGCGGCCGCCGCAGTGGCGGACAGCCCCCTTGTGGCGCAACGAAGAGCGCTGGCGAGCGTGAGCGGCTGGATTCAAGACAGGTTTTCCAAGGGAATTGGATATCCGTATGGTACGCTTTCAGCTTTTTTGTGCTTTTTTTTTTTCCATCTATCCAAAGTTGGACCCATTCTTTTCATTTAGATGTACTATCCGAAACTGACAGACGCTTACAACATCACCAAAACGGAATATCCCAAAACTCTTTGCGCAGCTCTTCATTTTACATTCACGACCTCGTTGATCATCATTGTTTAACTAATCTTCCGTCGTACTCGTTTCCCTGTTTTCTCGTTCTTTTCTTTTCTAACGGAATTGGATCGTGGCCATCCTTGCAGCTGGGTTGGCGGCAGCCATGGATGGTTCGGAGTTAACCGGCGATCCGACGACGGCTGGAGTCCTCACCTTCGGCATCCTCAAGTAATATTCGCACATTAGAAATCGAACCCACATTCGCATTGGCTCTTGTGAAGGTGTCAGGGTGGAAAGGCTTCTTTTTTTTTCCGAACTCATCCAACATTCTGATGCCGCTTTGTTTGTTGAGAGTCCTAGGTATCCATTCATCCCCCAAAATCTCTCTCTCTCTCTCTCTCTCTCTCTCTCTCTCTCTCTCTCTCTCTCTCTCTCTCTCTCTCTCTCTCTCTCTCTCTCTCTCTCTCTCTCTCTCTCTCTCTCTCTCTCTCTCTCTCTCTCTCTCTCTCTCTCTCTCTCTCTCTCTCTCTCTCTCTCTCTCTCACACACACACACACACACACACACACACGTGACATCGCTTTTGAAGCTGTGGTCCCTGTTGTGGACGCCACTGGTGTTCAATGAACACCACAACTTTTTTTACCACCTGTACGAGCCGGAGCCACATGATGCCGTGCGCTCTCATCCCACCTTATTATCATTCCGCTTCTCATTTCTTTTTATCTCCCCTGTTTCCCTGCGGTCTGGGAATTTTCCAGGATCAGGAACGACTATCACATTCGTTACGCTGTTGCTGTTCGTGTGCCTACTCCAGGCTACCCGACCGCTCTTACCGTTAACACTGGGGTTGCGGGGGAGACAGGTGACGTGGCGCTGGACTTCGGATCTGATGCCACGTGGAAAAATCTGACGGAGCAGGGAGCACTGGTGTTCAATCTCGCTCTCCAATCTCAGGGATTGCCACCGATGGATCCTGGTGTTTTCGGTTACATATATGCATTTACGGGGATTTGGTACAATGCAGGCTCCAGGACTGCTGCTAATGGGAATACGTACAAGCAGGTGGTGGATGCCATGATGGATGCTCCGGACGGTTACTATGGGCTCTATGCAACATCTGGTTATTCCGATGGCGCCGCCCGTGGGCAGTTCGTTTCTGAGAAAGTGACCCTCGCAAATAAGGTGGCTAATTTCTTAAAGAGGAGGATTCAGAGGCTCAGGCATAGGAACTAGTATGACATTTGTGATAATGAGGATGTAAATTGGGCATTAATTGTGGCTCAGGCATGTGTACGTGTGGTGTGATATTCTATTACATTGATGAGATGTTTTTGTGTAGCATTTAATGAATGGACACTTTGGCAATATATTTCCTGATAAAGCTACAACATCTCATCTACAAGTTGAGTGTTTAATTTGATGCTGAAGAGGCGAATGCTGTCGCCACGCCTCCATCGCGGATGTTCTGAAACTGACCAGTGGAGGATCAGCGCTGGGGAGCGGCAGTCCTCTCTTTTGCAAATGGGTGCTCCAGGTTTGTACAGTACATGTTCCATTTGCAAGGTAGCAATTTCGGTGTGGTTCGCGACTCCCCTTGCCCAATCATAAAGCCGAAAGCTGGGAACGATTTTCGGTCATCTATTTTCAATCAACTTTGGGGTGGCTCAGCTCGGTTCGTTATTGCCTCGGCAAAGCTTCGTGAAGCCTCCGAAGCTTGAAACAGTCAATAAAAGGAGGAAACATTCCAGACGTACGGGCGCCAAGGCTTGCCTACTTGGCGAATACGCTGTTGGAGAAACACAAAGCGCCCGCCGCCTTCTCCATACCGAGCCTACACTTCCATGCGTCGACAGGTGATTCGACAGAAATGCTGCAAACACTGGAGGGGTTCGGGTTTTCATTAGGAAAGAGTGAGGGCGCATTTCAGGCTGTTACGAACAAGTCACTTCGTAACAAGCGACGCCTTTGCGATTTTCTGCTACTTTTGGCGATTTGTGGCGACCAAAACTTCGTAACAGCTTCTTGCTAAAAGCTGGCCGAATTACGAACGCTGGCGATCATGATTCTCCCGTCGCGCACTGTCTATCTGACAGCAGGCGACCTGGTTTCGTCACCCTCTAGCTGCTGAAATAATTTTGACGGGCTGTTTGATATTCAAGGCACTTTCGAAGCCAAGAGGCTGGCCTGTTTGTGATGCTGTTTCCAACGCACCTGTCGTTCATTGGCCGAAAGATGCTGCCGCACTTTCACGCGTCACGCCCAGCCCAGCCCAGCCCACCCCACCCCACCCCATCCCATCCGTTCACGACGCATTTCCTGTGTGCGCGACACACCATCGTGCCAAACTGTTGTACCAGTTCCCTTCCACAGTGTCTTGTCTTGTCATTTCAAGTGCTGCTGCTACTGCAGTTATTTCTTTGCTTCACTGTCACACAATCTTGCTGCGCTGCCCCATTCCTCAACACAACACACACCGCCGCGCCACGCAGCACTCTTCCTATCGCCAGTCACAGCACTCTTCAACAACTATCCCTTTCGCGCGTTTGGCAGTACATTCCGGTTCCGAACCGTGCGGGGGGATCCCAGACGATCTTCAGCTACGAAAAATATATATCGATTTCGCTCCGAGCGCGAAACTAATTGTCAGAAAACTCTGGATCGAACTTCAGATTTAAAGTCTTCGACTCGAAATTGGGCGCCTCGATTCAACGTTTCGCGCGCGCCAGCATGAGGCGATTCGTGTTCTTCTCCGTCGCCGTCGCTCTATGCCTTCTCGCGACGCGTAAGTACGCTACTATGTGTCGGACGTAACTCTATATCGGCATGTCAGGTTACAGTCACGTCAAGTCCCAGCCACGTCACTGTCAAGTCTCTCTGCTCCCATATGCGTCCTCGCAGCAAGTGAGTGCGCGGCTCGCTGTTTCCGCTTTTATCTAAGGTACATGTGCGCTCAGTTGTGTTTCCTCCACACGTTTCTAAGAGACATACGATTTACGTTATATCGCCTCGTACTAACGCGCGCGCGCGGCCAGTCCGCTCCGCGCGCATGCCTTCGCGCAACGCGGCGCCACATGCGCGAGCGGTCGCTTTCGTGTAAAGGGAAGGGGTGACTAAACGACGCAGCGTGGTTGTTCGTTATGGCTTGTGCGCTTATATGTATAAGCTCCCTAGTCTCAACGTGTATCGACTCTTTGATTCTTTAAATGCAACGTGTCAAAGCGTTTTATGCGCGCTTATAGGTACTTCCCGTCGCGTATCGAGTCGTTTATGTTTCACTTGCAAGCTCGATGGGGGCCCAATGCCTGTGTGAGTGTCTTTGTCGTCCCATTTTTTGAGTCGACTCAAAACCTTGTCGTAGCTTATATCGAGTCGTTTATGCTTCATTTGCAAGCCCGATGCGGGCCCGGTGCTTGTAAGGATACTATCCTTTCATCCGCCATCCGTTGCCTTCCTTACCCCCCACGCCCTACACGCTCATCACGGCCCCTGCGTATGTTTGAGTCGATGTAGAATACGCCGTGTTTTGTCGTCCCCCGCCTTTTCCCCGCCTTACCCCCCCCCCACCCTCTCGACGGCACCTGCACCACCCAACCCCACGCCCCGCACGCTCCTGCAGCATCGGTGCTGTCAGCATGTCCGTTTCAACAGACTCCACCGTTCTTAACCGTTCCTCCCACGCACACCACCCCCCTCCCCCCTTTCCCACCGCGCCCCTCCTCCCATCCGATCCCCGCTTTTGGCAGTGCCCGTGAAATCTGCCAACCCGTCGCTGCGGGGCTGGAGAAGCTTACAGCGGGTTTGAAGAGCAACAAGTATTACAAGGGCTTTCAGGCGAAGCTAAGACAGCTTCAAATGAACCGGATGCGGACCGAAACTAGGAATTACGTGACGAAGCAATCCGCCGACAAAATGGCCAGCTACACTAAGATGCGAAGTGAGTGGGACAATCACACTAATATGCACATCAACTTGGGCAATTATACTTTTGAGATGTCTCGAATTTCTTGGCGAAGATGCGACGTTAGTTGGCTAGTTACAACGTCTTTCGGTATGTCGGGCAGTTGCAATGTACGTTGTCTGTCGTGGCAAAGCAATCCGCCCACAAGATGGCCAGTTAGACTAAGATGCGAAGTAAGTCAGGCAATCGCATTTGCTTGCACAGTAAGTTGGGCAATAAAAATTCCTTGCCCAGTAGGTCGGGCAAGTACATTTGCTTGCACAGTAAGTTGGGCAATAAAAAATCCTTGCCCAGTAGGTCGGGCAAGTACATTTGCTTGCACAGTAAGTTGGGCAATAAAAATTCCTTGCCCAGTAGGTCGGGCAAGTACATTTGCTTGCACAGTAAGTTGGGCAATAAAAATTCCTTGCCCAGTAGGTCGGGCAAGTACATTTGCTTGCACAGTAAGTTGGGCAATAAAAATTCCTTGCCCAGTAGGTCGGGCAAGTACATTTGCTTGCACAGTAAGTTGGGCAATAAAAATTCCTTGCCCAGTAGGTCGGGCAAGTACATTTGCTTGCACAGTAAGTTGGGCAATAAAAATTCCTTGCCCAGTAGGTTGGGCAAGTACATTTGCTTGCACAGTTAGGAACTCACAGGGTAGCACTTTTATAGCAACACTGCCTTCCCGCTTCCCTCCTGTCCCCATTCCCATTCCCTCCTGTTCCCAATTTCATTTCCTCCTGTTCCCCCGTTTCAAACGCCCCCTCCCCTCTTGCAGCGGCCATATCGTGCGTCATGAGGGGGAGGGACTCCCAGGGTAACCAGATTGGGCAGGATCGTGCCTTTGGCTTCTTTTTCATCTTCCTTTTTAAGAGGTGCGCTTGTTCTTGCCCTGCTGCTACTTCGAGCATCTTCAGGCGTTTCGTCTTTTCTTCATCTTCCTTTTTGAGAGGTGCGCTTGTGTTTGCTATTGCTATCAACCGGCGTGATCACTCAGAGTTACCCCATCGTCATTGTACATAACAGCTATACCTGTGTGCACCTCATCTTTCCGATTAAGTGCTTCTCCCATCCTTGTTACTCGAAAGTTTGCCTCCCGTGCCCCCCTCTTTCCCTTCCTCCAATCCAAGCAGAGACGACGGTGATTTCGACAGCTACTACGGCGGCTTTGTCAAGCTCAAGGAGAATTGAACAAGGTTGAAAGTGCACATGACCTCTTCCCCCCCTCTTTTCCTCCCTTTTTCCCTCCCTCCTGCAGGGACGACGGTGATTTTGACAGCTACTAGAGCGGCTTTGTCGAGCTCAAGGAGCCTGAATAAAAGCGCAACCTGTCTCCCTAACTCTTTCCCTCCCTACAATCCGAGCAGAGAGTGTTTGAAGAAGTGTTTTGAGACGTCTCAAAACACTTCTTCAAACAAGGTGACTTTGCCTCCCTAATTCTTTCCCTCCCTACAATCCGAGCAGAGACGACGGTGATCACGACGGTTACTATGGCGGCTTTGTCAAGCTCAAGGACCCTGAAAAACCCATCGCAGCAGTTATCAACACAGGCTACGAGGGCGAAGACGGGTCCACGGTGATTGATTTCGGCGCCGAAGTCACCTGGGGAAACGCGTCCCGGTCCAACGGCCTCGGGCTCATCTCGTGGTTCCCAAAATCCTCCGCTCCTCTTGGGTACAACTACTACTTCCGTGGGTCGTGGATTGGAATGAGTGCGCTGGCTGCTGCTGACGGCTCGGTACTAACCGATGCGATATTGGCCATAGCGAAGAAGACTCAGGCTCATTATGGCGCCGTGGCTAATTCCAATTTCCCCAGCGGTGCCGTTCGCGGCCAGTGTGGGGTCGACACGTCAGGAATCAGCTTTTAACTGCTTGGGGTGGATCAACGGGGTAACCACTTGAGGGGTCGGCGAATGGCTGCTGGTGTGTCGCCTCTGGAGGAATCTGCAGGGAAGCGCAACAACTAGTTGCAATTGGGTTTAAAGAGGTGGACGAAGTTGAAGAGGGGTTTGAGGTGGTTCGGGGAGGGTTTCATGGGGTAAGAAACTGCAATGAGGTGTGTGAGGGGGGGGGGGGGGGGAAGGGAGGGAAGGGGGGAGGTTGGGGAGGGGAGGGGTAAAAGGGTGGACAAGAGTGGGTACTGTATCATGAATCCTGATGAATGGTTTCATCTGCAAGTGCAGCTGCTGCCTTATATGGGTTGCTTAGAGGTCGTTGAGGAGGGGAAGGGGGGAAAGGGTGGGTGGGCCTCCAGGATTATTACCGTATCAGAGGGTGAGAAGGAATTGGTTACTTGTGTTGGGCGGAGCACTTGTCCTCAACAGCTTTCCATCCACCTCTCTTGAAAAGACGAGGTAGCAATCCATGATCAGTTGCTACTGTGAGTGTGTTAAGCAAATTGAGCTGTGTTGCATGTTTTTCAAATTTAAGTTGGTATTTCTGAATCTCCAACAATATTAAGTTTCTTTTCACCATTAGATCAGACTCTACTAATCAACTGTTACAGTAAGGCTCTTTATAGTATCGGTCAGCTATGCATATCTGTAAGCACTAAAGAACGCCCATGTATGGTGGAATGGCATCCCACACTTGTCTAATTACTGCTCTCGAGCTTCTGAAACCCGTTACCCACCCACAGGACCCACTACAACTCAGCTCACCAGGTCTCCCAGACACATGTAGCTCCAGGGAGAAGTGGAAGCCAGTTTCAGAGGCCACAAAGAACAGCAAAAAACGGCCACTAGGTATTGTGGGTACTATCCTGACTAACCTGAAAAACGGCAAAAATGACACAACAGCACAAAGACAATTTAGTGTCCTATTCCGAAACATACGGCCAGGGGTGGCAAGACAGTCAACGGGGCAAGGCAAGACGCCATTAATCCATGCAAAAGCAGCAGCAGCAGCAGCAGCAGCAGCAGCAGCCACAAGATGAGCGGCAAGGGCCAGGAGGACTCAGGTGCCCCAATAGGTTTCAGGGTCAAAGGTCACACAACCTTCCCTTGTCTAAGTCCCTGTCGTCCTGTCCCAACTCCCCTCCCCCATCCCCCCCCTCTGCACACTCCTCCCCCTCAGTAGGGGCATGGGCTCCCCCTGCCAAGTCCATGCTGTCCGGCCCCTCCTCCCCTCCTCCCCTCCTCCCCTCCTCCCCTCCTCCCCTCCTCCCCTCCTCCCCTCCTCCCCTCCTCCCCCTCCTCCCCTCCTCCCCCTCCTCCCCTCCTCCCCCTCCCCCCTCCTCCCCCTCCTCCCCCTCCTCCCCCTCCTCCCCCTCCTCCCCCTCCTCCCCTCCTCCCCCTCTCCCCTCCTCCCCCTCTTCCCCTCCTCCCCCTCCCCTCCTCCCCCTCCTCCCCTACTCCCCCTCTTCCCCCTCTCCCCCTTCCTCACCTTTCCCCTCCCCACTCTGTCAATAGGGGCGCGGCCTCCCCCTGTCCAAGTCCCTGCGGTCTGTCCCCCCTTCCCCTCTGAAGCCCCCTCCTCCTCACCTATCCTCACCCATTCACACCCATCTTCAACCCCTATTAGTAGGGGCGCGGCCTCCCCCTGTCGAAGTCCCTGCGGTCTGGCCCCCCTCCCCCTCTGAAGCCCCCTCCTCCTCCAAACCCCCCTCGACCTCCCCTGAAGCCCCCACTGCAGCAGCACACGCGCACAGGACACACGGGGAGAGACAGAACACACGGGTGGGCACAAGACACACGGGGAGAGACAGAACACACGGGTGGGCACAGGACACACGGGGAGAGACAGAACACATGGGGCGGTGTGAGTAAGTGCGAAAAATGGAGCGTGCAAGGAGTGAGGAAAGGAGTGAGGGAGGAGACTTTTGAGCGCCTCAAAATCACATGGGGAGGGGTGAGTGAGTGCGGAGCGTGGAAAGTGCAAGCAGTGAGGGAAGGAGTGGGGGAAGGAGTGGGGAAGGAGAGAGGAGCGAGCAAGGGAGGACTGGTTGAGAGACAGGCAGGGGGGGGGGGGGGAGGGGAGGAGAAAGCAGGAAGATACAGTAACAGCAAGAAACGGCAACACAGAAAACATTTTCCGCAGCGGCAGAGATAACAAAAGCCTAGACTTTCACTTTGCTCAGCTCTTCCCCCAAATTTTCAATCCCCACCCCATCCAAAGGACCACTCACCCTCCTCCCCCCAGTCTCCCGAGTAACCTCCTTTTCCCAACCCCCAACCCCCTGCCTCCTCTCAGCCTTTCCCCAAAAACGTCACTAGCCCCCACTCGCCCTCCTCCCCACCCCCAAATATCCCCCCAAACCCCACAGCACCACTCACCCTCCTCGTCCGCCTCCTCCTCCCGGCCGTGGTGCTGACTTCTCCGCCATTCCCACCTTGATGGTGCTGCCGCGCAGGGTGTGGCCTGGGGAGGGGGGGGGGGGGAAAGGGACGAAGGGGAGGCGAGGGGAAAGAAGGGGGGAGAAGGGGGGGTGAGGACACGCAGAGGTGAGTTCTCCTCCCGGCTGTGGTGCTGACTTCTCCGCCATTCCCACCTTGATGGTGCTGCCGCGCAGGGTGTGACCTGGGGGAGGAGGAAAGCGGGGAGGAAAGGGAGAAGCAGGAGAGAGGGGAAAGGAGGGGCGGGAGAGAGGGGAAAGGAGGGGCGGGAGAGAGGCAGGAGAGGGATGGGAAGCGAGGTCTGAGAGAGAAGCGGAGAGGAGGAGACGGAGAGGAGGAGACGGAGAGGAGGAGACGGAGAGGAGGAGACGGAGAGGAGGAGACGGAGAGGAGACGGAGAGGAGGAGACGGAGAGGAGGAGACGGAGAGGAGGAGACGGAGAGGAGGAGACGGAGAGGAGGAGACGGAGAGGAGGAGACGGAGAGGAGGAAGCAAACGGGGAGTGCGAGGGAAGGGACAAGCAGAAACGGGAGAAAGAGACAGATGAGGCTGAAAGGGTGGATGCGGCTGAAGGGATGGATGAGGCTGAAAGGGTGGATGCGGCTGAAGGGATGGATGAGGCTGAAGGGATGGATGAGGCTGAAAGGGTGGATGCGGCTGAAGGGCTGGATGAGGCTGAAAGGGTGGATGCGGCTGAAGGGATGGATGAGGCTGAAGGGATGGATGAGGCTGAAGGGATGGATGCGGCTGAAGGGATGGATGAGGCTGAAGGGATGGATGAGGCTGAAGGGATGGATGAGGCTGAAAGGATGGATGAGGCTGAAGGGATGGATGAGGCTGAAGGGATGGCTGAGGCTGAAGGGATGGCTGAGGCTGAAGGGATGGATGAGGCTGAAGGGATGGCTGAGGCTGAAGGGATGGCTGAGGCTGAAGGGATGGATGAGGCTGAAGGGATGGATGCGGCTGAAGGGATGTATGAGGCTGAAGGGATGGCTGAGGCTGAAGGGATGGATGAGGCTGAAGGGATGGATGCGGCTGAAGGGATGGATGAGGCTGAAGGGATGGATGCGGCTGAAGGGATGGATGAGGCTGAAGGGATGGCTGAGGCTGAAGGGATGGATGAGGCTGAAGGGATGGATGAGGCTGAAGGGATGGCTGAGGCTGAAGAGACAGAAGAGGCTGAAAGGGTGGATGCGGCTGAAGGGATGGATGAGGCTGAAGGGATGGATGAGGCTGAAGGGATGGATGAGGCTGAAGGGATGGATGAGGCTGAAGGGATGGCTGAGGCTGAAGGGGCACAAGAGGAGAAGTCACCAGCACTACTACTGAGGAACCCCAGGTGGCCCACAGTGCTCCTCTTCCACCCCTTCAGCCTCTTCTGTACCCATCATCACGCACCCATCATCACGCACCCATCATCACGCACCCATCATCACGCACCCATCATCACGCACCCATCATCACGCACCCATCATCACGCACCCATCATCACGCACCCATCATCACGCACCCATCATCATGCACCCATCATCACGCACCCATCACCCATCACCCATCACCCATCACCATGCACCCATCACCCATCACCCATCACCATGCACCCATCACCCATCATCATGCACCCATCACCCATCACCCATCACCCATCACCCGTCATCATGCACCCATCACCCATCACCCATCATCATGCACCCATCACCCATCACCCATCATCATGCACCCATCACCCATCACCCATCATCATGCACCCATCACCCATCACCCATCATCCATCACCCATCACCCATCATCATGCACCCATCACCCATCACCCATCATCATGCACCCATCACCCATCATCATGCACCCATCACCCATCATTACGCACCCATCACCCATCATCATGCACCCATCACCCATCACCCATCATCATGCACCCATCACCCATCACCCATCATCATGCACCCATCACCCATCACCCATCATCATGCACCCATCACCCATCACCCATCATCATGCACCCATCACCCATCACCCATCATCATGCACCCATCACCCATCACCCATCATCATGCACCCATCACCCATCACCCATCATCATGCACCCATCACCCATCATCATGCACCCATCACCCATCACCCATCATCATGCACCCATCACCCATCACCCATCACCCATCACCCATCACCCATCACCCATCACCCATCACCCATCACCCATCACCCATCATCATGCATCCATCACCCATCACCCATCATCATGCACCCATCACCCATCATCACGCACCCATCACCCATCATCATGCACCCATCACCCATCACCCATCATCATGCACCCATCACCCATCACCCATCATCATGCACCCATCACCCATCACCCATCATCATGCACCCATCACCCATCATCATGCACCCATCACCCATCATCACGCACCCATCACCCATCATCATGCACCCATCACCCATCACCCATCATCATGCACCCATCACCCATCACCCATCATCATGCACCCATCACCCATCACCCATCATCATGCACCCATCACCCATCACCCATCATCATGCACCCATCACCCATCACCCATCACCCATCATCATGCACCCATCACCCATCACCCATCATCATGCACCCATCACCCATCACCCATCATCATGCACCCATCACCCATCACCCATCATCATGCACCCATCACCCATCACCCATCATCATGCACCCATCACCCATCACCCATCATCATGCACCCATCACCCATCACCCATCATCATGCACCCATCACCCATCACCCATCATCATGCACCCATCACCCATCACCCATCATCATGCACCCATCACCCATCACCCATCACCCATCACCCATCACCCATCACCCATCATCATGCATCCATCACCCATCACCCATCATCATGCACCCATCACCCATCATCATGCACCCATCACCCATCATCACGCACCCATCACCCATCATCATGCACCCATCACCCATCACCCATCATCATGCACCCAACACCCATCACCCATCATCATGCACCCATCACCCATCACCCATCATCATGCACCCATCACCCATCATCCATCACCCATCATCATGCACCCATCACCCATCACCCATCATCATGCACCCATCACCCATCACCCATCACCCATCACCCATCACCCAGTCACAAGCACCCATCACCCATCATCATGCACCCATCACCCATCATCACGCACCCATCACCCATCATCATGCACCCATCACCCATCACCCATCATCATGCACCCATCACCCATCACCCATCATCATGCACCCATCACCCATCACCCATCATCATGCACCCATCACCCATCACCCATCATCATGCACCCATCACCCATCATCACGCACCCATCACCCATCATCATGCACCCATCACCCATCACCCATCATCATGCACCCATCACCCATCACCCATCATCATGCACCCATCACCCATCACCCATCATCATGCACCCATCACCCATCACCCATCATCATGCACCCATCACCCATCACCCATCATCATGCACCCATCACCCATCACCCATCACCCATCACCCATCACCCATCACCCAGTCACAAGCACCCATCACCCAGCACCCAACCCCTGGCGCCCAGCACACCGTTGAAGAAGCCACCAGCGCTGTGGGCGGCCTGCGGGCCCTCGTACGTGAGCACGCCGTCGCCCTCGTTCTGCCCCCTCCCGTCCGTCCGTGTAGAGCTTCACGCGCCTTCAACCACACACACTCTCTTAGAGCAACCACCAAGCACCCCAACCAACCCACCAAGGCGGGTCCCAGCGGCACCCAGCTCACCGTTGGAAAAACCACCAGCGCTGTAGGCGGCCGACTTTTGAGTCGACTCAAAAGTCAGGAAAAACCACCAGCGCTGTGGGCGGCCTGGGGGTCCTCGTATGTGAGCAGAACACGCCGTCGCCCTCGTTCTGCCCCCTCTCGTCCGTCCGTGTAGAGCTTCACGCCTTCCACCCACACACACACGCCTAGAGAAACTACAAACCAAGTGCCCAGCTCACCGTTGAAGAAGCCACCGGCGCTGTGGGCGGCCTGCGGGTCCTCGTAGGTCAGCACGCCGTCGCCCTTGTTCTGCCCCCTCTCGTCCGTGTACAGCTTCACGTTGAACGGCCACTGGTCCTTGTACCCGCGCTTCTGCTTGATGCGCGCGATCTGGGGGGAGGGGGGAAGAGGGAAGGGGGGATGGGAGAGGGGGGAGGGGGAGTGGGGAGGGGGGAGGGAGAGGGTGGAGGGGGAGTGGGGAGGGGGGAGGGAGAGGGGACGGGTGGTGTAGGCAGAGGGTCAAGGGAAAGAGGCAGCGTCCATTGAGCGTTGTGGAGGGGAAAGGGAGGGCGAGGGTAAGGGAGGGTGGAGGTAATCACAAGTCAACACTCTGCGGTGCCAACTATCAAACTGCTATCGTACTGCTATCAAACTACTATCACAATGCTATCCCATGGCTATCACACATTGACCGGCGACTGGCCCTTATACCCTGCTGGGCGTTAACGTTTTCCTATGAGTCTTGCCCTCACCTGGGTTACTTCTTTCTTTCTTCTCTTTTGCTAGTTCGTTTCTTACACTGATTCAGTCATGAAACCCCTCCTTTCATCCCTCCATTCGAAACCACTCAAAACCAACTCTCACCTACTTCATCCTCAACGAAACCCTCAACATCCCTCACCATCCCTCACCACCCCTCACCCCCGCTCACAACCCCTCACCACCCCTCACAACAGCTCACCATTCCAATGCCGCCGAAGAGGTTGCATAGCTCGTCAACGGTGACGTCCTTGGGCAGCCCGGAAATATAAATCCGCGCATTGTCGCAATCCGGGGGGCAATTCTCATCGCACTGCTTCACCCCCGGCGCACCCCCGCCCCCGCCCCCACTGTCCGCCCCGGCGTCATTCCCATATCCCCCTCCCCCATATCCTCCGCCCGCGGATCCTCCTCCCCCTCCGCCACCGCCCCTGTCATCCCGCGCAAAGTCCCCTCCACCGCGCCCGCCATAATCTCCGCTCCCCCGGCCCCCATCCCCGCGCCCCCCGTCGCGGTCCCCTCCGCGGGACCCGTAGTCCCCGCCGCGCCTGTCATCCCCCCCGCGCCTATCGTCCCCCCTTCCCCTGTCATCTCTCCCGCGGTCATCCCCCCTCCCCCTGTCATCCCCCCTGCCCCTATCGTCGCCTCTGCCTCCCCCGTAGCGATCTCCTCCCCTGTCGTCGCCTCTCGCCCCGCCGTAGCGGTCCCCGCCCCTGTCCTCGCCTCTCCCGCCCCCGTAGCGATCACTCCCCCTGTCGTCTCTTCCGCCGCCATATCGATCCTCCCGCCCGCCGCCGCCGCCGCCGCCCGCGTCGGCGGGGCGCGCGGTACCGCACTTGAAGCACTCGGCGCGGCGGGCAAAGTTGTTGTTTCCGCAACTGTGGGGGGGAAACCAGGAACGGGAAAGAGGAGAACAGGATCGGGGAACGGAGAACAGGATCGGGAAACAGAGAACGGCGGGATGGAGGATGGGGAACAGGGAACGGCGGACGGGAAGGGGGGAAGGGGGAATCAAGAACGGGTGAGCAGAGGATAGGGAGCAGGAACGGGGAACAGAGGCCGAGAGAAGGGTGGACGGTGAACGGGGGTACGGAAAACGGGGGAAAAGGGGAACGGGGAAAGAGGAAAGGAGAACGGGAACAAGTGAACAGGAGATGTACCAAGAAGTGATTCAAATGAAAACCAGGAGGCTGATTCGAGGGCGTAATATAAAAGAAAAAAAAATCACGGAACTTGCTCTTATTATCCTAAAGATAAGTGGAATACCGTTGTCTGGATAGAGTTTTAATCACCCTTCGCAATTCCATGCACAGAAATCGTGCTCGCGAACGGGATAGCCCTCGTAATAATAACCACGCTACCGCACGGCTACGCCTTCGTTGTAATCACCAGGAAACACTCACCCCGGGCAATCCCAGTCGCCGGGCCGAGGGGGCGGAGCACCGCGGCCGCCTCCTCCGCCATACCCTCCCCCTCCGCCTCCGCCTCCGCCATACCCTCCGCCTCCGCCTCCGCCGTAGTCTCCGCCTCCGCCGCCCCCGCCAGGGCGCGGGGTGCCGCAGCGGTTACACTCGGAGCGACGTGCGAAGTTGTTGTTACCACATCTGCGAAGAACAAACCACAGGCGGAGACGACGGCGAGAGGTTGAACGAACGAGGAAATTCAAGAGGCTTGAAAGAAGAGCACAACGAATATATTATTATTATTACAAAAAAAAAAAAAAAAAAAAGAGAGAGAGAGACGGAAACGGATCGCGGGTCGAACAGACGGAATTCAATTGCGCCTGGACACAACTGTCTTTGCGAGTTTTTCCAGACAGCAACCGCAACTTGTGTAAGACGTCTAGAAGACGCCTCGATACAACTTACAGCGCCTGTATATTAGAGCGACACCTACGAGGAAAAAAAAGGTTAAAACGTCCAAGCCTACCTGTTTAAATTGAGAAAATTCGAGCAGACCACCCGGGAAACGTCCAAGCAACCAAAAACCTTTCGCCAACCCATGCGACAGTCGCCATAGCGATGCGAACACCACGTTACAGATTCGAGCCACGACCGGCATTGGAGGAGGTGGTGGTTACTAAAAAGCTAAGAGCGGTCCGTACGATGGGTTCGGGCACAGCCAATCACCGTCGCCTCGACCTCCTCCGCCTCGTCCGCCGAACCCTCCGCGACCCCCGCCTGGGCGAATTGACCGCGGATTCCACGCCATGAAAATAACGGAGTAAGAATGGCATGTCGAAATAAGCAGGGGTGCACAAAAAGGGAAAAGGAAATGCCAATTAACATATGCAGACGATCTAATGTGTAGACAAAACAAAATTCAGGAATAATAGCCTTTCGGAAGTTACTTCTGTATGAACAGATTTGTGCTTTTCGACGCACACGGAAAATAACAAAGCGGAAACAGGGTTATCTTAGGAGAAGAACATTGCTAACAGCTTGATATCTTACCTCCGCCATACCCGCCTCCCCCTCCATATCCCTCCTCCTCCTCCTCCTCCTCCTCCCCCTCCACCACCACCCCCTCCACCGCCGCCGTCGCCGTAGCCCTGGTAATCGTACCCAGACATCGCTGCTGATCGATGAAACGGCTGTGTGCGATAGATGATAGATTCAGTCACCCACAGCACGTCAGCGAACCGCACACCAACTACTAACAGACGCACTTCACTAGATCAGGATTAGGCAGCACCACCGATGTAAAAACCCTCTCTTGAAGCTAGGATGTTGCTTCTTGTTTGGGTAGGCTAGGGAATTCCTGATCTGATGATCCTCTTTCAGACTGACAGGCATTCGCCCGCCAGGTGTGCAGCACGCCGATTGGGTTTCAGGATTTTGGGATTTGTCAGATGGCAAGTGGAGACTGGTAGCAGGGTGTGTGGTTGATGGAGGTCGTTGAGGTGCAGAAGTCGTGTTTTTTTTTTTTTTACGGCGGTGCTGAATTTTTGGGCCACGCTCTTTCTGGAACGATGCGATTCGTATCGCGTATTATGGAACATTCTTGCTGAGTTATGGTGGTTACGACGCAACAACCTGACAGTTTCGGAAACGCACTGAACCGTCCATTTTGTTCGAGTTGCCGCAGACCTGACCATCACCCACTGGCAAGGACTGGCATGGCGTTGCGAAGGACCCCATGTACTAACGGCTTTTGCCGATAAAACATCCTCGCTGCACCTGTCGGCAGCACCCGTGCGAGATGAACGGCGAAACATCCCAAAACGCACATGCAGGTTTCATGCGTGTCGCAGGTCATGGTCGTTTGTCACATCTCACCCTCCATCTCCTGCTCATCTGAGCATGTGCCTTTCGTTACGAAGAGCATACGTCGTTAGCAACACGAGTGAATTCACGAAAAGGGAAACCCGGTTCGTCTGCATCCCCCCCTGGCATTCCATGCCATGAACAGTGTCGTGGGGTACCAGGATCACTCAACACCACTTGTTCCCCAACCAAGCCTCTCCGCGTGGGGAGAGCAGAGGGGGAGGGCGGTGAGCGTTCAGCTTGTCAGTGGGATGGCACGGCAGGGAACGGCGGGGATGTGCTGAGTGGATTGGGGAGCGCCAGTGGTGTTTGCAGCTGAACCAGCCGTTGCTGCCCTTCCCGCAGTGCTGTACTGCTGTCCTCCGACCAACCGCGCGCATCACTGCATCTTGAGCCGCGCATGTGCTGCACACCGCCCCCCAAGTCGGTCCGAATCTCCGACCAGCCATTTCCCCCCCAGCCCCTTTCCCCCAACCAACCTGCACAATTCCTTCTCAGCAACCACCCCCCCACCACATCAAACCTCACGTCGCTCGCCGCCCATTCGCCAATTGGGCCCCTCACAAAAATGCTTCCCATTTCTCATCTCAGCATAAAAAGGCTCAGCCAGTCGAGTCGTCATCAGCATTTCACTTCAGTCGAACCAAATTTTCTCACTCGACACACACAGAGTCGCGCACCTCGAGATCGTACAACGCGAATCACGCCTGGAACAAACAGCCCTGAACTTCATCACGATCGAAGTTTGCAGCCTTGACTCGTTAGCGACTTCGGAGCCGACTCGTATTTGACAGCGACACAACAAGATTACCGCAATGAGGATCACTCGGCTGCTTCTCGTCTCTCTGCTTTTGGCTCTTTTTCTCGCCACCAGTAAGCCCCATCCGCGACGGTTCCGCTTCCTCCGTTCGGGACATTTGTTTTCGCAGCTGACGTAACCGTCTGTCGCAGAACTTCGCTAACTGCAGAAAAGTACACCTCAAACCGACTAGCAGATAACTCAGGTGCTCTATTTTTCCCATTCTTGCCCGTGTGTCAGGTGCGGTCGGAAAGAAGGACGGCGGTGAAGGCGGAGGAAACGGGAAGGGCGGCGGCAACGGGTAGGGCGGTGGCAAGGGTGGCGGAAAGGGAGGCGGCAACGGAAAAGGCGGAAAGGGAGGGGGATGGAAAGGGCCGAGTTTCGGCAAAAAGGGGAAGAGCAAGATTGCGGGAGCGGCGTCAGCGAGGCTTCGCGGAGAAGAGGTGGTGGACGCTAACGGGAACGTGATCGGCGATAAGAACGCCACAGGGGTCATCGATCTCGTGCTCGTCCGGTAAGAATTAGCCCCTCATTTTTCCAAATTTCCGGGAATGGTGATGGGAGGGGAAAGGGGAAAGGAGCCTCATTGATTTATGTGCTCATTTGGTGAGAGTAACTCCCACAAGCTTGACGGAGTTTTTATATGCCCGCAGATAGGGATGAAGATGGCACGTGGAAGGATGGGAGAAATTTATTTTTTCTTTTCGTGGCTTTCGCAGGTCGTTTGATCGCGGTTACTACGAGTCCTTCTGACATGACCCTTGTTTGCAACTTCCGGTTTTTGTCCGTCTCGTTACAGGAACGACACCGTATACGACCTCCACTTCCAAGTCGGCATCGCGCTGACGGATTCCGGCGAGCTGACGTCCGTCACCGTCAACGAAGGCGCCGAAGGAACTAACGGAAACGTGGTCATCGACTTCACGGAAGACATCACGTGGACAAACACCACCGGGAATGCCGCGGCGGGTCCGCGCTACGGCCGGAAGAAGAAGGGCTGGGGATGGGGAGGTCGCATGTTCCGGGGCCGAGACAACTCCCTGAGGGACATGTACACGTATTACACAAGGGGGGTCATTCGCGATGCATCGTCGCGTACTAATGCGCAAGGCGACACGTACTTAGTGGCAATGCAAAACCTTCTGGACTCCCCCGAATCATACTATGGGCTCGTTAAGACTGACACGTATCCCGAAGGCGCGGCAAGGGGGCAGTTCAGGAAGGGGCCTAAGGGATGGGGCGTGTGGCGGAACCGCGGATTCTGCTTTAAGTTCAACTGTTGATATTTCCAATCCAACTGCATGAAGCTGATATTCGTACGATGCGTCATGGAGACTGCATCGTTCTAGGTGAGTTCCTTCTAGAAGACGAAGCTGGTGGGCTGCTAGTTTTGGCATGTTTTTCTCTTCGTTTAGCAGTGCCCGTTTATAAGTTTCGGAAACCTCACATTTGTTGCATGAGACTTGTACAGATTTTGTTATGCATATGTAGAAAGCATTCATATCACTTACTGTATCGCGATGTTACACCTCTTCCACCTCTTCCAAAGACGGGAATATATGCGGCTGGTAATCATGAGGGCCCCGATAACGTTTGTGATAAAAACAAATCAAGCGAACGGTGTGATGAAAATGTGTTTTACAGTACGTGTCAAGTAAGTTCACTTTCAATGCCAACCTATTGGAGGTCAAGGTCGTTTGTCACATCCTCCCGCTCAACAATACTTGTGCCGTTCGTTGCGGGAGTAGTGGGGGTCGTTAGCAGCACGTGTGCGTTCGCGAACGGGTTACGGGAAGCTGGGTTCGCCTGGCTAGCCTGCACATCCCCTTACACATTCCATGAACAGTCTCGCGGGGTTTGCGATGAACAGAGTCCATGTTTTCGCAACAGCAGCACCATACCTCACCGACCAATTCCGCTACAGATCCATTTTTTGCTGAGATCGCCTTCCTGAGATGGGGCCCCATTCGGCCCCATCCGACGTGGCCCCAAGCAACAGTTCACGAAACACGTGCCTGTGGCATGGCAGCAAAGTGGGGGTGAATGTGGACGTCGCATGAGTTGGCAGCCAAGGGTCGTGCGAAATTGCCTCACGTCAACTTCTGAAGTCTCCGAACGTCAGAACGACAGTCTCGCTAGACTGTCACGGGTTCCCAGTGGTGGCTAGAACCCGAAAACTTTTGCCGTTCCCTCCCAGGCCGTTTTCGACCGTCTCGTGGGTGCATGCGGCCGTTGGGTAATGTCGCATGAACGTTTGCTGCTGACGCAGGTGAGTGGTTGCACCGATTCTTTGTTTGTTCTTCGCCCAATGCGACTCCCGTCGCATGGCACGTGTGGTGGGTGTGACCCATATCAATTCTGCCACGCTGGACCAATGGTGCTGCTCCCCCATTCGGCCCCATCTCAGGAAGGCGACCTGACTCGGACGCGCTCTGCACAGCACACTTTCCAAGGGATTACTGCACCCTCCCAAACCCTCTCTCACCACGTTCAAACGAGAGAGTGCTCAGCTTGGCAAGTGGAAAGCCGCGGCAGGGCACGGCGGGGATGTGCCGAGTGCGATGGGATGCGCCACTGTAGTGGTGTTTGCAGCTGCCATCACGGCAATTGCTGCCCGCAGTGCTGCACTCCTGCCCTCCGACCAACCAAAACGCATCCCTCTCTGAATCACTGCATTTCGCACCGCGCTGGCTCTCTTCCCTATTTCCCCTTCCCCTTCAACCAGCTCCCCTCCGCCCCAAGTCTGGATACAGTATCCGACCAACCATCTCCCCCCATCCCTATCCCACCCAAGCCAACCCACCCTCACCACATCGAAACTCGCGCTTCTCGTCTCCCGCCCCTTGCGCCAATTGTGCCTCCCAAAGCCCAAGCCCTCTCTCAGCAGCACACATAAGGTTCCGCGCAGACCACAGCCAGCACCAGCACTCTCCCCTTCCCCTTCCAACACTAGAGTCCAGGCAGCTCAATTTTACACGCTGTGAATTCCGCTAGCATCAAATAATCCTGAACATATTCGAAACTTGCCGGCCTGACGCGTTAGCGACTGCGGTTTAGCACTTCCGCTCCGTTTCCGTCAGTGACGCACAATTCTATCACAATGAAGATCACTCGGGTGCTTCTCGTGTCTCTGCTTTTGGGCCTTCTCCTCGCCACCAGTAAGCTCCCTCCGCGATGATTCCGCCCCCTCCATTCAGGTCTTTCGTTTTCGCATCTGACGTAGTGTCTGCGTGCGCTTCTCTTGCCGTGTGTCAGGTGCGCTTGGAAAGAAGGACGGTGGTAACGGCGGCGGCAAAGGCGGCGGCAACGGCGGCGGAAATGGCGGCGGCGGCGGAAAAGGCGGCGGAAAGGGAGGAGGGTGGAAGGGGCCAAGATTCGGAAAGAAGGGGAAAGGCAAGATTGCGGGAGCGGCATCAGCGACGCTTCGCGGAGGACAGGCGGTGGACGCTAGCGGGAACTCGATCGGTGATAAGGACGCCACAGGGGTCATCGATCTCGTGCTCGTCCGGTAAGATTCAGCCCCACTTACTTGAAAGGGTGTTCTTTTATGTCTGAGATGGGGACGGGAAAGGGAATGTGATCGGCGATAAGGACGCCACAGGGGTCATCGATCTCGTGCTCGTCAAGTAAGAAATACCCCTGCGCGCCTGAAAGAATCTTTATTATTCTTATTACGATTTATGTTGACGATTTTCGACGGGAAAGTTGAAAGGGGTAATTATCGATCTCGTGCTCGGCTGGTAAAAAACAGCCCTGTGCGCTGGACAAAAGCTTTCTACGTTCGCAGGTGGGGTGGAGATGGCGGGAGGGGAGGGGCAAATTCCTCTTTTTCGTCGCGTCCGCGCGTCGTTCGACAACGAATGCTTGTTGTTCTTACCCTTGTCCGAAACCCTCCCATTTCTGTCACTCTCGTTACAGGAACGACACCGTCTACGACCTGTACTTCCAAGTCGGCATCGCGCTGACGGATTCTGGCGAGCCGACGTCCGTCACCGTCAACGAAGGCGCCGAAGGAACGAACGGAAACGTGGTCATGGACTTAACGGCAGACATCACGTGGACGGACACCACGGGGAAGGCCGTGGCGGGTCATCGTTACGGTAAAAAGAAGAAGGGTCGCGGTTGTGGGGGAGGCTTTTTTGGCGGCGGCAAAGACAACTCCCTCGGCGATTTGAACTCGTATTACTCTAGGGGAGTGATTCGCGACGCGTCGTCGCGCACTAATGACCAGGGCGACACGTACTTAGTGGCCATGCAGAACCTTCTGGACTCGCCCGACTCGTACTACGGGCTCGTTAAGACTGCCGCGTATACCGAGGGCGCGGCACGAGGGCAGTTCGTCAAGGGGCCTAAGGGATGGGGCGTGTGGCGGAACCGGGGGTTCTGCTTCAATTGTGTCTGAACTGATCGCATCACATGCGTGATGGCGTTTTCATAATTTGTCTTTTCTAAACAGATTAGGCCGTGGGCTGCTATGGGTATGTATGTACTATGTGGTATTGGGGTGTTTTTGTCTTCGTTTTAAGAGACCCGGCTTTGCGGGGTCATGTACAGATTCTGTTAACTGATGCGTACAATAAATCTGTCATTTGCGCCAAATTTGTTATGGTGTGATGCACCACCATCACAAGGTGAACTTTGAAGCTAACTTGGGCAAAATCACATAAAAGCAGCATGTTGGTAGTTGGCTGGTACCTGTAAATATGTCTCATTCAATTTCTCCTGCAGCTTAGTCAAATATCTCCATTGCTCTATTTTCAGTACTGCATGTAGTATAAGATGGTTGTCTCAAAATGTCAACCAAGTTGCATTACAGCGTTGCGTCATATACTCAGACAGTTCACTCACTCTGCTACGGAAAACACGATTGGCCCAATCCTCGACGAAAACATCTTGCTCAAAGCAACCTGAATCTCTGGCGATCCATGCTCGCTGCTCACCAAATCAGCCAGCAACGGGAAGAACCTCGCCAGATGCTTCTTGAACGCTGCATCCTTCAATGCGGTAACTGCCTGCAGTGTGGCCACCACCAGCGGCGCCCGAGCCACCAGCTCCCGGCGCCGAGCCGAGCCGAGAGGTACAGCGAGAGGAATGGGAGGGAGGGGTGGGGCGTCTGGACCTCTTGGGTCTTCTGTCATGAGTGCTAGTTTGCCCTGAGACGTCCCCACATACACCTGGATAGTGAAAGGAGAGAGGGGGAAAACAGAGGGGGGAAAGGGGGATCATTGGATAGGAGACATACTGGGATTAGTCCGCATAGTGAACATGAACTGTGTCGATGGGGGAAGGAAGGCAACAGAGGGAGGAGGAGAGGGCGGAATGGGAGGGGGGAGAGGGGGGAAAGAAGCGAGGTTGAAGGGAGGGAAATGGGTATCTCAGTCTCCAGTGCCTCACTCTCCAGCCTCAACAGCAGCGGATCGGGCATCTGAGTGGCCAGATGGAGGGCTTGCAGGCGCGGAGTCTACCTACATTCCACAAACAGAAGTACCCCCTAAGGAAGAGAAAGGAGAGAAGGAGAGAGAGGAGAGCTCAGAGGAACATACCTGAAGCACCTCTTCACAAAGGATCACGAGCCTCAGTTCCACGCCCACCTCCTTGGCCAGCTGGGCCTTCTCCCGTGGCAGGCGCTGCAGAAGGCTGAGGTACGCATGCAGCGCCTCACTCTCTAACCTACCTTCCCTGCACTAACCATCCTTCTGGACAAAGAAACAGGGAAGCACGTACCCGAAGCACCTCTTCACATAGAATCACGAGACGGAGCTCCACGTCCACCTCCTTGGCCAGCTGTGCCTTCTCCCGTGGCAGGCGCTGCAGAAGGCTGAGGTACGCATGCAGCGCCTCACTCTCTAACCTCAGCAGCGGTGGGTCGGGCATCTGAGTGGCCAGGTGGAGGGCTTGCAGGCGCGAGCGCAGGAGACGGTCTGAGTTGATGGCGTGGGCGTGCGTGCCGACTCGGTGGAGCGAGTCGAGGAGGATGAGGGTGTGCGGGGCGGACAGGGCGGCGCCGTGCATGCTAAAGATCTCAGTCATTGCCTGGATGGGTGTTGGGAGTGGTGGAGGAGGGGGAGTTGGGGGAGGGAGGGTGGAAGTGACAGCATGAGTTTGCAGGGATGGCTTGCGGGTGCATGCTCAAGATCTCAGTCATTGCCTGGATGGGTGTTGGGAGTGGTGGAGGAGGGGGAGTTGGGGGAGGGAGGGTGGAAGTGACAGCATGAGTTTGCAGGGATGGCTTGCGGGTGCATGCTCAAGATCTCAGTCATTGCCTGGATGGGTGTTGGGAGTGGTGGAGGAGGGGGAGTTGGGGGAGGGAGGGTGGAAGTGACAGCATGAGTTTGCAGGGATGGCTTGCGGGTGCATGCTCAAGATCTCAGTCATTGCCTGGATGGGTGTTGGGAGTGGTGGAGGAGGGGGAGTTGGGGGAGGGAGGGTGGAAGTGACAGCATGAGTTTGCAGGGATGGCTTGCGGGTGCATGCTCAAGATCTGTGTCATTGCCTGGATGGGTGTTGGGAGTGGTGGAGGAGGGGGAGTTGGGGGAGGGAGGGTGGAAGTGACAGCATGAGTTTGCAGGGATGGCTTGCGGGTGCATGCTCAAGATCTCAGTCATTGCCTGGATGGGTGTTGGGAGTGGTGGAGGAGGGGGGAAAGAGGAAGGGGGGGGGGGGGGGGGTGGGGGGGAAGACGGGAAGGTGGGAGGGAGAGGATGGTTTGCAGGTGCGTTCTTCAAGGCAGCAGCACGAGCGACAGTAGTGGCACACAGTAATCAATAGGCCTACCTACACAAAGTAAGCAGAGGCTTACCTGCACTAGCACCAGCACATGATATCCAGAAGGCTTACCTGCACGAGCAGCAGCTGCACTGCTATCTTGCACCGCACATCCGCCACAGCTTCTGCCAGCGTCATCGGCCTCTTCACTTCCAATCCACCCTCCTCTCGTCCATCCCCACCTTCCGCACCACCACCACCACCTGCAGCAGCACCAACCGCCTCTGCAACAGCAGCAGCCAGCTGCTGATGCTGCTGCTTCTGCTCCTCTTCATCCTCATCCCTCGTGAAATCAAACCTCCTGGCCTCCCGAATCTGCTGCTGCCGCTCCATCTCCCTCTCCTCCTCATCCTCCAAATCTGCAGCCTTCACCACCCCAGCCAGATCAGGGAGTGTCGTCCCTGTCGTTTCCTTAAGTGCTGTCAGCACCTCATCCCACTTCTCCTCAGAAAACAGGCCCCCTGCGTTGCTCATGAGCCGCACAAACGCCGCCACGCCAATTGCTGCTAGGCTCTGGTGCGGCCGGCGGATGAACGACGTCAGCAGCGCGAGAATCTTCCCTAGAAGCGGACTCACTTTACTGTAAAACTTCACAAAAAGATCCACTACTAGCTGAAGCGCCAGAGTGCAAGTCTCATACAGCCATGCATCCATCTCGAGTTCCGATACGGGATCGGGACTGCCGCTTCGTGCCGCCCGGAGCCGCTCATCTTCTGACGTGGACGGGTGGCGGGACAGCGGCGCGCCCTTGTGATGTGAATGCTTGTGAATCGGCACATCAACTCCTCCTCCCCCCTCAGCCCCTTTCCCCCCTCCCGGTACCCCTCCCGTATGCGCCTTTCCCCCATCTCCTCCCCCTCCTCCTCCGCCCCCTCTTTTAGCCCCCAGGACCATCCCGCCGGGCTCGCCGTGCTGGGGTTCAGAGGCACGGCGCACGTAATCAAAGATGGGGAAGAGGACGGACTCGAAGACGCGCTCCCAGAGGGCGGCGGAGAACATGTGGCCGTGGAAGCGGAGCGTGTCAAAGAGGACTTCGAGGGCGCTCTTTCTGATGTCGGGACGGGGATCAAAGGTCAGCTCGGACAGGCCTGGTGGTGGAGGGGGGTTGGGAAGGAGGGAAGAAACAAGGGAGAGAGGGAGTGAGAGAGGGAGGGAGTGAGTTTTTAGGAACCCAACACCCGCGTTCGGAGGCGCGGCGAACGTAGTCGAAGATGGGGAAGAGGACGGACTCGAAGACGCGCTCCCAGAGGGCGGCGGAGAACATGTGGCCGTGGAAGCGCAGCGTGTCAAAGAGAACTTCGAGTGCACTCTTTCTTATATCGGGACGGGGGTCAAACTTGAGTTCCGACAGGCCTGGTGGGGTAGGGGTGGGGAGGAGGGAAGGGAACAAGCGAGTGAGGGAGTGAGTTTTTAGGACCGCATACACCCACGTTCGGAGGCGCAGCGCACATAGTCGAAGATAGGGAAGAGGACGGACTCGAATACACGCTCCCAGAGGGCGGCGGAGAACATGTGGCCGTGGAAGCCCAGCGTGTCGAAGAGGACTTCGAGTGCACACTTTCTGATGTCTGGCCGCGGGTCAAAGGTGAGCTCGGACCGAGTTGGTGGTGGAAAGGAGGAGAGGAGGGGGGAACAACGGAACGAGGAAGTGGAGGAAGGGGGCGAGACGAGAAGTCATCTCCTCACCAAGATACAAACAACACATTTTGGAAACACTCAACAGGTAAGCACTCACCAGCAAGAAGTGGGAACCAGAAGTAGAGGTGGTCGTCCTTGTCGGTAAACTCCTCCCCATCCGGATGCCCCGGCAGGTGCGTTGAGTCAACTCGAGAGTCATCCCCTTACACATCACACATCACGTTCCGAGTCACACATCATGTTCCGAGTCCATTCAACAATCATCACTAGCAAGGAGTGGGAACCAGTAGTAGAGGTGGTCGTCCTTGTCGATAAACTCCTCCCCATCCGGAAGCCCGGCAGGTGCGTTTTGAGTCAACTGCGTAAACACATCTCCGTCCCAGGTGCGTGCCAAGCATTTCAGTCGCTTTTGAGAATTCTCAAACACATCTCCGTCCTCGGTGCATGCTTTTGAGACGTCTCAAAAGTCGTCCTAGGTGCATGCTTTTGAGACGTCTCAAAAGTCGTCCTAGGTGCATGCCAAGCATTTCAGTCGACTCATTAGGCGCTCAAATAGAACTCACCAGCGAGGAGCGGGAACCAGAAGTAGAGGTGGTCGTCCTTATCTGTGAATTCCTCCCCATCCGGATGCCCAGGCAGGTGCGACACCTGAGAGGGGCTCAGCCCCTTCTCCCTCTCCAGTGCACTCGCCCCTAGGTCCCCCTCGGCCAGCTTCAGCGCGCAAAAGCGCAGGAAGGCTATAGCGTTAAGGGAGACGTCTTTATTGAAGCGCGAGTTGGTAAAGGCGATGAGGCAGTTGACGCAGTCTGTGAAGGTGGTGGTTTCGGTTTCGGTGATGTAGGGGAAGTACTCCCGCACGACCTTCTCGATTGTCTCAAAGGCAAGGAGGACGATGTTCTTGTTGTCGTCCGTGGCTGCTGTGGTGAACACCTGGAGGGAGGGAGGGACAGATGGGGATGAGGAGGGGAGAGAGAAGAAAAGTGGTAGGATGTGAGGAAGTAGGAGAAGTATTCCCGCACGACCTTTTCGATTGTCTCGAAGGCGAGAAGGACGATGTTCTTCTTGTCGTCCGTGGCTGCTGTGGCGAACACCTGAATGGAGCATGTGAAAGGGAGAAGGCAATAAAGCTGTGAAACATCTCATTGAAATGATGCCCATTTCATCACCCTAAACCTGAATTTCCACCAAAGCTTCAAATCAACCCTCACCCTGGGCCTCCCAACCCGCCCCACCACATCCAGCACCCATACGTGCTGCTGAATCCCCTTCCCCGCTCCTTTCTCCCCCCACTCTCTCTTTTTCCCTATCCCCTCATAAATCACCATGAACATATTTTTCCAGCCAAACTACACGTTCCCCACGCGCGCAAACACCATCTGCGACACGCAGCAGATAATAAACTCCCTGCCACCGCATTCCCCCTCCCCCCCTCCCCATCCCCATCCCCTGACTCACCATGAACATGATTTTCCATCCGGATTTCACATTCCCCACGCGCGCAAACACCATTTGCGACACGCAGCGAATAATCAGCTCCCGGATCTCCACACTCGCCGTCCGCCGCATGACCACCACAAACGGCTTCAGGAACTCGTTCTGGAAGTTGTAGTTGCTCAGCTCCTCTCGCTCGAGGAACTTCATTGCCAGCTGGCGCAGGCTGTCAATGGCATACATGGCCACTGAGAGGTTCGGCATGCATCCAACGGTCACGAAATAATCGGCAAGAACGGCCCAGATCCGCGACCAGACGAGCCGAATGCGGCTCATGTTGAAATGGCTGCATCGGGGAAGCGAGGAGGGGGAAATAGGAAGGGAGGTGGCGGTGGGGGTTAGGGTGGTGGTGAGGAGGGAACTCGTTCTGGAAGTTGTAGTTGATCAGCTCCTTGCGCTCGAGGAACTTCATTGCCAGCTGGCGCAGGCTGTCAATGGCATACATGGCCACTGAGAGGTTCGGCATGCATCCAACGGTCACGAAATAATCGGCAAGAACGGCCCAGATCCGCGACCAGACGAGCCGAATGCGGCTCATGTTGAAATGGCTGCCCAGGGGAGGGGGGAGGGGAGAGATCCAGAGGGAGGTGGCGGCAGGGTTTGGGGTGGTGAGGGGGGAACTCGTTCTGGAAGCTGTGATTGCTCAGCTCCTCTCGCTCCAGGAACTTCATGGCGAGCTGGCGCAGGCTGTCTATAGCATACATGGCCACTGAGAGGTTGGGCATGCATTCCACCGTCACGAAATGGCTGGTGAAGGAGTGGGGAGCAGTGGGAGGCAGAAAGAATGCAGCTTATGTTGTTCAAGTTGGGTGCTTCAGGACCTTACAAACTCCACTATGTCCTGGGGTGCCTGTTAACCCACTCACTATAAGCACTCACACATTCTCTCAGCACTCACAACCATCTCGACCATCTTGGTCGGGGAGAAGACCCTGGGTTCCGTGGGCGAGCGCAGCTCCTCCAGCAACACATGGGCGAGCGCAGCTCCTCCAGCAATTTTTGTCAAGGAGAAGACCCTGGGTTCCATGGGCGAGCACATCTCCTCGAGCGACACCTTGCAGACGGCTTTGACGAATTCCACTATCGCCTACCCGTTGAGACGCTCACCTCTTAAGGTGCTTTGTAGGGAGGGGAAATTTCTTACGCAATCTCGACAATTTTCGTCAAGGAGAAGACTCTTGGTTCCGTGGGCGAGCGCAGCTCCTCCAGCGACACCTTGCAGAGGGCTTTCACAAACTCCACTATCGCCTGCCCGTTGAGGCGCTCGCTGCGGGAGAAGAGGCGCGAGACCTCGTCCGACCCCACCTGCTCCAGCAGGCCGAGGTTAGCCACCAGCAGCTGCACCTGTAGTTGGCAAATATGGGCGGGAATGTTAAAAGGGGGAATGGGATTTGGAAAGGGGACACATGGTTAGATAGAAAGTACCTTGTCTGACCCCGCCTGCTCTAGCAGGCCGAGGTTAGCCACCAGCAGCTGCACCTGTGATTGAGAGAGTAGGCGGAGAGGAGAAAGTGTGGGAAGGGGGAGTGGCGTTAGGCAGAGGCATATATTGGCAAAGCCCTGTTAACCATGCTCTCTGGCAGCACAGGGGACTGAATGCCTGACTGACTGGGGGAGCAACACGAAAGACAAACTCTTCTGTTCCCGTCTTCCCACCCCTGTGGCTGCAACATACACCTCACACGGACTAGCCCCATCCGGCTTCTCCGAATAAGGACTGACCTGGCTGGGGGAGAGGTGCGAGAGAGACACGCCCACACTCACCCCTGTGGCTGCTACTGGCATTTCACGTTGCCTTGCCATGCCAGCGCTCCTTGTTCTGGGCTACCAACTAACCAGACTGACCTGGTCGAGGACTCGGGGGAGGGTTGCAAGAGGGACACGCCCACGCCCACCCCCACCCCTTGGCTGTTACTGGCATTTCACGTTGCCTTGCCCTGCCAGCGCTCCTTGTTCTGGCCTGGCAACAAACGGGACTGACCTGGTCGGGGGAGAGGTGCGAGAGGGACACGCCCACGCCCACCCCTGTGGGTCCTCCAACGATCATCCCCTGCGGGTCGTATGACCCTCGCCTCACCAGCTTCTCCACCTGGTTGAGCTTCCCGGATACCTGGGGGGAGTAGCAAGGAGGGGAGGGAGTTGAGGGAGGGGAGGGAGAGAGGAGGCAGGCAGGCAGGGAGGGGGGGGGAGACCATGTTCCATGAGTCGTATGACCCTCGCCTCACCAGCTTCTCCACCTGATTGAGCTTCCCGGATACCTGGGGGAAAGGGAGGGGAGGGAGAGAGGAGGCAGGCAGGCAGGGAGGGGGGGGGAGACCATGTTCCATGAGTCGTATGACCCTCGCCTCACCAGCTTCTCCACCTGGTTGAGCTTCCCGGATACCTGGGGGAAAGGGAGGGGAGGGAGAGAGGAGGCAGGCAGGCAGGGAGGGGGGGGGAGACCATGTTCCATGAGTCGTATGACCATCGCCGCACCAGCTTCTCCACCTGATTGAGCTTCCCGGATACCTGGGGGAAAGGGAGGGGAGGGAGAGAGGAGGCAGGCAGGCAGGGAGGGGGGGGGAGACCATGTTCCATGAGTCGTATGACCCTCGCCGCACCAGCTTCTCCACCTGGTTGAGCTTCCCGGATACCTGGGGGAAAGGGAGGGGAGGGAGAGAGGAGGCAGGCAGGCAGGGAGGGGGGGGGAGACCATGTTCCATGAGTCGTATGACCCTCGCCGCACCAGCTTCTCCACCTGATTGAGCTTCCCGGATACCTGGGGGAAAGGGAGGGGAGGGAGAGAGGAGGCAGGCAGGCAGGGAGGGGGGGGGAGACCATGTTCCATGAGTCGTATGACCCTCGCCTCACCAGCTTCTCCACCTGATTGAGCTTCCCGGATACCTGGGGGAAAGGGAGGGGAGGGAGAGAGGAGGCAGGCAGGCAGAAGGGGACAAAGGAAAGAGAAGATGCGTTGAGACGTCGCATATGACCCTCTAGCTTTGGACGCCACACCAGCTTTTCTACCAGGTTAGCTTCCCTGCTAGCGGGCGGGGGAGGGGGGGGAGGAGGAGGAGATGAGGAAGAGGAGAGGAACGGAGGAGGGGGAGGAGAGGAGGAAAAAGGAAAGGAGCGGAGTAAAGGGGGGACGAGACCAAGGGAGGATGGGAGGAGGAAGGAAGTACTGGATCATACCAGCCTAGTGTAGCAAAGAACCTACACATAAGCAGGACCTACAAGTTGCGATTCACACAACTCACATTCTTCCAAGCGGGGGCGTCGCCTCCCTCGCCAAACCTCTTTGCCTGCCCCCTGGGCGTCCCAGCATCCCCTGCACTCCCCCTCGGCGTCCCAGAATCCCTCTGTCCGCCCCCAACCACTCCACGCCCCTCTCCGCCCCCATACACCGACGCCGCCACCCCCCTCCCGCCACCCCTCTTCCCCTGGGGGTCCAGGGGCTGAGGGCGCTGCTGCTGGGTGAGCGGGGGGAGCTGCGGAGCGGCGGAGAAGAAGTGGGAGTCGGTGGGGGCGCCCTCGCCAATGAGGTGGAGGTGCTCGTAGCGCGACACGCAGGTTAGAACGTGCTCCCACGCGTCCTGCAGGTAATTCCCGTCATCCTCTGCCACTAGTAAGAGGCTCTGCAGGGGGGGAAGGGGAAGTGAGAAGAGGGCAGGAGAGGGAAGGGCGAGGGGGACAAGACGGGGGGAAAAGCAGGAGGTGAATAAGTTGGTGGTTTTTAAGAGAGGGTGACAGGAATGGGGCGGGGAGGAGAAGAAGTGGCTGTAGGTGGGGGCGCCCTCGCCAATGAGCTGGAGGTGCTCGTAGCATGAGATGCACATGAGCACGTGTTCCCACGCGTCCTGCAGGTGATTCCCGTCATCCTCTGCCACCAGCAGCAGGCTCTGGAAGGGGGAAGAGGGAGGATGGGGAGCATGCAGCAGAAGACACACACAAGCACGTGCTCCCACGCGTCCTGCAGGTAGTTGCCATCGTCCTCTGCTACTAGCAGCAGGCTCTGAGAGTGGGGAATGCGTGGGATGGAGGTATAGGCGTAGGAGAGTGGAGGGGAGCAAAGGTGCACGTGAGCACATGCTCCTACGCATCCTGCAGGTAATTACCATCGTCCTGTGCTACTAGCATCAGGCTCTGCACGGATAGGGGGAGAGGAGGCATGCGGGGAGGGGAGTAGGGGGGAGCAGAAGGGAAATGGAAGGTGGAAGGGGAGAGGAGAATGTGTGAGGGGGAAAGGGCAGGGCTGGGAAGGCGAATGGGCGAGTACTGGGAAGGGGCAGAGGAGACATGGGCGCCGATGGGATGCCCGTAATCATAACAAGTATACTTCAGTCCGCTCATATTACACCTGGACAAGCACACCCACCTCACCCACCCACCTTGATCCACCTGGCTCACCCACCCATCTCACCCACCCATCTCACCCACCCATCTCACCCACCCATCTCACCCACCCATCTCACCCACCCATCTCACCCACCCATCTCAACCACCCACCCAACCACCCACCTTGATGGCGTCCACGTTCTTCTGCTTGATGTCTGCTGCGGAGTGCAGTGACGTGAACTTGGCCAGCGATGTCACAAACGCGTCTCGTTGCATCTGGTGGATTCGCAGGCAAGACAGTGGAAAGAAAAAAAAGCAAGCTCATGAGGAGCAAATAGAGGACCTTTGAGTAGACTCACAGATCACATTGCAGAGCAGTCAGTGGAGAAAGGAGAGGAGATTGATGAGGAGCAGATGGAGGAAGACGTTCTTTCAACAAGGAACATGCATCTCCCGAACATGCCCCTCACTGATATCTTCCCCCCCTTCCTGCATACTTCTGTCCCTCACATGAACCAGGTGCGCTGTGCTCTGTCACACCCCCACAGGTCCAAGGCCTCTCACTCACATGCCTCAGCCCCTCACATGCCTCAGCCCCTCACATGCCTCAGCCCCTCACATGCCTCAGCCCCTCACATGCCTCAGCCCCTCACATGCCTCAGCCCCTCACATGCCTCAGCCCCTCACATGCCTCAGCCCCTCACATGCCCCAGTCCCGCACGTGCCCCAGTCCCTCACGTGCCCCAGTCCCGCACGTGCCCCAGTCCCGCACGTGCCCCAGTCCCTCACGTGCCCCAGTCCCTCACGTGCCCCAGTCCCGCACGTGCCCCAGTCCCTCACGTGCCCCAGTCCCGCACGTGCCCCAGTCCCGCACGTGCCCCAGTCCCGCACGTGCCCCAGTCCCGCACGTGCCCCAGTCCCGCACGTGCCCCAGTCCCTCACGTGCCCCAGTCACGTGCCCCAGTCCCTCACGTGCCCCAGTCCCGCACGTGCCCCAGCCTCACACACACCTCCTCACGTGCCCCTCACCTGCATGCCAATAACAGCTGTCATGTGCACGGCATATCGGAACCCCTCCAGGCACTGCTCCGTGACAGCCTCCTCCTCTGTGGTCTCCCATACCCTCTCAACTGCACTCTCACATTCCCCCACCTCTTACCTGCATGCCAATAACAGCAGTAACATGCACGGCATAACGGAACCCCTCCAGGCACTGCTCCGTGACAGCCTCCTCCTCTGTGGTCTCTAGGGGCACTGAGAACGCGGCTAGCATGGGCGCCCACACCACGTCCACCATGGGACGGATGATCTGCACGTCTGACGCTGCATAGAACACCGATCTGGGGGAAGGGGGACGAATGGGGCAGGATGAGGGACGAGGGCAAGGATTACAGCATTGGTAAAAGGGAACGATTGCTAGCATGGGCGCCCACACCACGTCCACCATGGGCCAGATGATCTGCACATCCGACGCTGCATAGCTCCGTGGTGGCCCTCGTGCGTCCCGGCATGTGGTTCAGAATGCTCTCAATCCCGAGCAGCGCATTGCCTGCTTTGGATCACTGCAGCTGTGGACACACTTACGCTGATTTCCTCTGTGACTGAAATAACCCTGACCTCCCCCTGTTGCAGCTCACCCTCACCTTCCCGCACTGACGCTCACCCTGACTTGCCCGCCTTGGCACGGAACTGCTCCTGCATGTGCTTCACCACTTCATCACTCGTCTCCAGCTCAGTGGTGGCTCTCGTGCGTCCCGACATGAGGTTCAGAATGCTCTCCAGCCCCAGCAGCGCGTTGCCCGCCGCACTGCTCACTGCAGCCTTCGACACCACTCCTCCTGGCCCCAGGATCTCCGGCTTCATCTTGATCTCGTTCCGTGTGATGCGGTCGTATAGCCCGCCCAGAAACTCCTCTGGGATGTCTTTGCCGTCGTCGATTCCGCGGTTGTTCTTCAGAAAGTCAGCTTTGCTCATCTGGGAAGAGAGGAAGCACAATGCATGGTGGGAATGGGGAATGGAAGGGAAGGGAGTGTGGAAGCTGAGGAGGCGTGAAAGGGAAGGGGGCGTGGAAGAGAAGGACGCCAGGGTTGTGTTGGGTGCGTCTGTGTTGAGCATAAAGCTTGAGTACGAGAGAGTAAGCAAGCAGTAGGGCCGTATCCGCCCTGTGACAGCTTTTTGAAGGGCTACATTGATAATTCATATCATCACAGCACTCACCTTAGTCTTGACGCCCGGGTTATGAGCGTCCGTGTTAAGCATAATGACAGAGTACGCGAGCACATAGGCAGTATCGGCGCTGGTGAAGGCCTTGGGGTTGCAGCGGCAGTAGCGCTCAGCAAACTTCTCCATGATTCGATCAATCTTCTGCGCCTCGCCTGGCAGCCTGAACCCCAGCAGCACCGCCCGAATGGCCTCGTCAAAATCCATTCCCTGGCAGGGCGGCATAGGGTTAAGCGGGGGAGTGAGGAGAAGGGAGAGAGGAGAGGGGAGAGGCGAGAGGGGAGATGGGAGAGGGGAGAAAGGAGAGAGGAGAGGGGAGAAGGGAGAAAGGAGAGAGGAGAAAGGTGAGGGGAGAGAAAAGAGAGGGGAGAGAGGGGAGGGGCGAAAGGAGAGGGGAGAGGGGAGATGGGAGAAGGGAGAAAGGAGAGGGGAGATGGGAGAAGGGAGAAAGGAGAGGGGAGAGGGGGGATCACACATCATCATGCTCCGCAAATCATGCACCTGCATAATTACTCTACGCAGGTCACACCCATTTGCAGAAAAAAAACCTATACATTGGAAAAAAAACAACCAACTTGATCACTTACAGAGAGGTTGTACGAGTCCATGTAGGCGTGCATGATCTTGATGCTCATGTCGTCCCTGTCCCCTAGAAAATCGCCAATCATCGTCTTATCCAGCCCCTCTGTTTTGCGCAGAAACGCAACAATCTCCTCCGCACTCTCCCCCAGCTTCTTCGCCTTGATCAGAAAATCTATCCCCTTCTTCGGCTTCTTGTTGAACAGGTTCATACCCTCCTGCAGCTCCAGCTTATACGCCCGTCTCTGCTCCAGAATTGCGGCCTCTGAAATCTCATTCCCACTGCCCACAGAATTTGCTCCAACCCCAGGCAACCCCCCAAGCGCCTCCTCCTCCAAGGCCTCCTCTGATTTCGCAACAGGCAACACCCCTGTCCTGGGATTCACAAAATCCGGCAGCAGGTCCCCAGATAGAAGATCCGGCACAGCCACAGAAGCCGCCACACCCCCCTCCCCTGCTGCCGCCGCAGCCGCCGCCGCTGCTGCTGTTGCCGCCGCCGACGCGGCCGCCGCTGCAGCAGCCGCGCCGATTTCCGCGGCTACTTTGGGCCCGGCGGTGACACAGAGCTGGCGGTTGGTCCAGGAGCCCATGGAGCGGAGGACCCCCACCATGCACTTGATGGCGGCCAGGCGCAGCTGCTGATCCTGGGCGGCATTCAGTGTTGAGTCCGCCCCAGGCGGCACTCCCTGTGCTGTCTTGAGCAGCCCGCTCACCATCCTGAAGAAAGGTTGAGCCATACCACAGGAGTGAGGCGGAGGAGGGAAGAAGCAAGGGAGGAGAATGAAGCAAAAAATGAGGGGAACTGGATTGCAGGAGTTGGGGGAGGATAACAGCTGACGTGGGATGTAGGGCGGGGGATGCTAAGGGACTCTAATCCTACTCTTGACCTGATTATACCCCAGCTCACCGTTCAAAGATGCTGACAGTCGACTCCACGTCGCAGTCGTAGTTGGCACAGATATCCACCAGAATCTGCGGGTCCACGCAGAGCCTCTCCAGGAGCCTCTTTTGAGTCGACTCATAAATAGACCCCAGCCCAGCTCACCGTTCGAAGATGCTGACAGTCGACTCCACGTCGCAGTCATAGTTGGCAAAGATATCCACCAGAATCTGCGGGTCCACGCAGAGCCTCTCCAGGAACCTCAGTACGATCATCTTCTGCTGAAAGTTGGCGTGCGCGACGTTTTCCAGCACACGCAGCACGATCATGGGGAAGAAGACGCCGATCTCGGCCTTGAGGACGGAGCGGAAGCGAGTGAGGAGGGAGAAGAAGATGGAGCAGGAGAGCTGGAAGACGGACATGAGGGAGGAGGTGCAGTTCTTCAGCAGCGACAGGCACAGGTACTGCTTCACTGCGCCCACGAACCTGGTGGAAGGGAGGGATTGAAAGTGGAAGTGGAGCGTGAATGAAGGGTTGGGGGGGGGGAGGTGTTGAGGCACAGCAGAACATGAAACACACAGGTACTTCTCTACTGCGCCCACGAAGTTGGAAGGTGAACAGGTGGGATTATGGGGAAACGGGGCGATGCGGGGGAGAGAACAGGAAAGGTCCGGGGGGTGGGAGTGGGGGAGGGGGAGTTTTTGAGTTGCATAAGAACCTGACTGGCACTTGTTGTGAAGCTGGGATAGATCAAGGCGAAGAAGTTGAGGTGGGTGAGAAGGATGGAAGGTTATATGGGAAGGGAAGGTTGTGCGAACGCAAGACTTCAACCAGGATTCAACCTCTTTCCCACTGCCAACCCACATACCTCATTTCCCATTCCAACACAAGCCGCAGACGACTTATCTCTCGCTGCTGCGATAAACGGCTCCGGAGAAAGAACGATCCTCTTTCTGTTCCAGAGCTCCGCACGGCTCACCTCTCATTAGTGCGGAAGACAGCGCCGGAGTTCTCGAGGCAGATTTTCAGCAGCTCCAGCGAGACCACCTTGCCGCGCACAGCGAACGGATCCACCACCCCCTCAGCCGGGGGAGCCTTCATGGACAGCTTGCACAGTGCGCGGAACACCAGGAACGCATCGCGCCGCAGCTTGTTCGTTATCTTCACCTCCGATTCGCCCTCCTTCTCCGGATCCACGTCAGGAATAATCACTCCGCCGCCCGCCATGGTTCCCGCGGGATTTCCGCCGCCATTTGCGCTAGAACCAACGGGAACAGCGGCCACCGCACCTGGAGGAAGCCCAATAGCGGCAGTCGCGCCGGCTTTCACGGTTACTACTTTCCCGTCTCCGCCTAAAGTCTTGGCTGGGTCGGTAACTGAGCCTGCAAGCATGTTCACGTCCCAGTACTTAACGTCTAGCATATCCTTATCTTCGACTAGGCTTCCGTCGGTGGCTGCCGAGTTGATGGGTGCTACCGCGAGGTCAAACGCGCCATCGTCGAGAGATTGAGTATGCGCCGGGTTAAACGCGACCTCGATATCCTGGACTACCTTGGTAATGAACGACTGAACGAATTGCGTTACGTTCTGGTCTGAGGCTAGCCTATCCGAGGGCTCCATTAGATCCGCGACCACGATTGGCTGAACTGGAACAGTCGACGAATCCGCTTCCATCCTCCGAAACACTATAACGAGCATTTGCGTGAGGGACGCCTTGGCTGTGGTCTGATTAACGGGGACCTTACTACCGAGGTAGATATTGTAGCAGGTGCGGACAGCTTTAAGTACGCACTCGCCGTGAACGCGAAGGGAGGTGGATGTGACGGCCGATAGCATAGTCTTCAAAACTAGTAGCTCCACTGCTTCGTCTGCTATATCGTAGCACTTGCACACGGATTCCATGACCTGCACGCGAAAAAAGGCACAAATTCAACCATTCATGCATGCATGCATTCAGAACGCGCAGATAGGGAATTCAAGATGAAGCTTGTGTGATCTTGCAAGATTTACAGCCATCGCAGATATCCGCATCAAATTGAGGTGAAAAAGTCATTCCTCAACTTGAATACTCGCTCTCGCCCTGCGATCGAATCTCTCCATTCCAACATTACCCTAACAGAACTTACGATGAACCTTATCCTGCTCACGTCCCTCTACTTCCTACTTTCTCTCGAAACAACGTACCCGCGTCAGCAGCTTGCTTTCACGCGTGGTCCCTCCAACGTCCATCTCTCCCCGCAAATGCTGATGGGCAACCATCTTCTGAAGGCAATCCAGCGTCGGCTCGACCACCTTCGCCGCGAGCGTCTCGCACGCCGTGTGAAGCGGCGCCATGATAAACTCCGCATCCTTAATCTTCAACACCCGGTTACCATCGTCGAACAATCCAGCCGGAAACGCTCCGCTAGAAGATCCTCCCCGTGCAGCGGATTCGTCGAAGGGATTGACGTATCCGGGAGGGTCTTGAGCCGGAGGCTGCCATTCCACGCCTGGATTGGGATTCTTCGCGAACCATTCTATCAGGCCCTTGCAGTCTTGTACGAGCCTCTGGTGTTTCCGCCATGATGCGTTTTTAATTATTTTCTCTAGCGTGGGGACCACTAGCTTGGCCAGCCGACCGGGTTCGGTCTGCGGTGGCTGCTGCGTCGCCATGTGGTATAAGGCGAGGAGTCAAGGAACCAGAAGAGAGGCGAACGGATATACACCTAGCAATGTGACAGAAACACGAGGTCGGCGGGAATCGTGATGCCTGATAGCAACTGATCTGGAATCGATATTGATTTTAGGTTAGTGAACGAGATCCGCGACAGTACGGGAGCAATGTGCCGATCAAGCATAGAGCCGACCTTGTTCAGGCTTCTGAGGAATCTAAGGAGCCTGACGAGACCCAGCCATGGCACAGCCTTTGAACTGAATCACCCTGGAACACACAAACCACCCTGCACTTCACAAATCTGAGGCAAATTCTGCCGATGGGAAAGAAGGATTTCCTTACCTGCCAACCTTATTCCTCTGCCTGCACTTCGGCTAGTCGCCTGAAACATCTGTGTCAGGAAATGCAGCTCGCATCGTACCTTGGGATTGGGCGGGTGAAGTCATCTCATCCAACGGCTACTCGTAGCATTGGGGTGTGCAATGGACCATCGGGATGTGCGCACGGTTGAACCCGCCAATCCTGAGGGCACCAGCGCCAGCACACAAAGGCTGGGAAAGATGCGCGCGGGATGTGCGAAAAGCGAGGGGAAACCTGGTGCCCCTGGTTCGTGTGGCAGATCCCAATGAGATTGGCGAATCCTCCGCGAACTCCGTCACTGTAACAATCGCAAAACACTTCCAGAAATAATGATATGGCTGCTGCAACCCTGAAAATTTATGGCTGAAGTTACAAAATTACCTGGTTAAAAAAAGCCTTGCATGCGACAGCAGTTTGTTATTCAGTTCGCAAAAGCCAGTTTGTTATTCAAGTGACCCCAGGCACGAGTGGTCGCATCAGCCTGGTTGACTAGAGCCTTGCTTGAGTTCTTGACACTCAGATTCAAGTGAGGCATATTCGGCTTCTAACTTGGCCGTCAGTGTGGCAACCTGCCCACACACACAAAGAGTTGCAAGTGAAAAGGAATAGAGTCAATGCGACTGCAGAAATCACATGGAATAGAAGCGCTTCCCTGGTACCAATTCTACACATTCTAAGTGATGTTTAGTATTGTAACTAAGTTACTTCTGAGCTGTCCCCAAAGTTAGTGCATTTCGACCCTAACTGCTTCATGGCAGCAGCACGTGGCAGCTAAATCTTGAGCATTTCAAAGGTGGCAGAAACGTCCGATGACAGGAAATGGTTGGTAAGAATGCTTTGAAGCATTACCTGCTTCCGTGCAGCAGCTATGGCAGTCAGTTCTTGTTCATCTGAAAACTGCAGAAACCACTGCGACAAGGGATGGTCTAGCGTGTCCCCGCGATTCTCTCCTCGCAAGTCCGATTCCAAGCTGCGTGCATCTGCAGGGGCCGAACTGGAGCCATCTGCAGAAGTATGCGCATAAAAAGCGGATTACAAATGCAAGCACAGAAAGTATCAAATTCTGTCTTCATCCACAGACTCCAGAGCTGTACAGATCAAGAGTATTCAGAGGCTCAAGGGATCATAAATCAAGGACACCCGTTAGTTACATAACCTATGGCACCCGTTGGCACCCGTTAGTTATGTATGCGTTTAGAGGTGCCATGCCATATTTACCTCGAGGTGCCATATTTACCTCGAGGTGCCATATTTACCTCGAGGTGCCATGTTTACCTCGAGGTGCCATATTTACCTCGAGGTGCCATATTTACCTCGAGGTGCCATATTTACCTCGAGGTGCCATATTTACCTCGAGGTGCCATATTTACCTCGAGGTGCCATATTTACCTCGAGGTGCCATATTTACCTCGAGGTGCCATATTTACCTCGAGGTGCCATATTTACCACGAGGTGCCATATTTACCTCGAGGTGCCATATTTACCTCGAGGTGCCATATTTACCTCGAGGTATTGCTGCGTGGTTCCCAGCGGCGGTGATGGCCTCCTCACTGCCGTGAATGCGTACCATGGGGTTGGAGCGGATGCGATGGAAAAACGCGATCTGGAAACAGACATAAGGTGGTTGCCAGAGACTGATTGTGGAGTGGACCACAGTTTCAAGATATGGCTTTTCAGGCGCCTTAATTAGTGCAAACCATGGGGTTGGACCAAATGCAATGGAAGAAAGAAGATTTGGAGACAGACATAAAGTGGTTGCCAGAGACAGACATAAAGTGGTTGCCAGAGACAAACAGCGTCAGACAGATTCTGAACCACAGACGAATTTTTAGGCTCCTCATAACTGAACTACAGTTAGAAAAGGAACGGCATCTGAGATGACTGGATAAAGAACATCTGTACCCATGGCTCGAAAAAGGAGCAGGACCTGCTGCCCTGCCCACCACTGTACCAGGGCTGTCGCTTGGTCTGGGCCCAACCCTTACGAAGCTGAGCTGGCCCGAAACAAGCCCTGAAACATCCGGACAGCAGCCGAACCTAGCCCTTACATTCAGGCCATTTGGATTCCTGCCCTGAGCCACATGCGCCAGAAAGATAAGTAACTCTAGGTACGTACTCTACCGATCAGAGCACGCTGGTGGGGGAGAGTAGTGAGGGTTGGGAGGAAGAGAAGTGGGACACGTACACGGTCGAAGGTCAGGAAGAAGGGGGGTAAGAGGGGGGTTGGGGGGAGGGGAGGGCAGGTCCACGGAGAAATCCGGGGAAGGCTCCAAACCCGTCCGTTAGGGATACGGGCCGGGGAAAAACCAACCCTGAATTCTCAGGGAAAACGGACAAATGTCCGTGAATCGACAGGCCTGCACTGTACCCATGGCTTGAAAAACACTAGTCTGCCTCTTAGGCTTCTAGAAGTTACCCCGTACCTGTGGCTCGCAGAACACGAGCTCGTCGTATTCCTCAGCCACAACTGGCCGCTTCGTGCTGAGAGGCTGGTTGGGGGCGCTGCCTTCTGGGTACAGCCGAAGGTGATGTGTGCTGGTGCGAGGGAGGAAGGGGGAAAGAGAGTGGATAGGAAGGGGGAAAGAGAGTGGATAGGAAGGGGGAAGGGGGTAGGGCGGGCAAGAAGAAGAGAAGTGGTTGAGAGGGGGCGGGGGGGAAGGGGGGGGGGGGGCGGGTGGAAGGACCAGGAGAAAGCAGGACAACCAGATGCAGTGTGTATTTTGGAAGGGATAACGCGGACATGGATTGTGATGGACTGAGAAATGTTGTTATCCACGTAGACAGAATCAGTTCAAGAATCAGTCGGAGTTGATACAGACAGTCATGTTGCGAAACGACCCTGGCCCAAATGAACTCACAGCTCAGCCGGCATTTCGGACGCATCGGCATGGAACACAATGGTCATGGCAATTTCAAACTCGCCCCAGCCACTCTCCGACAGCATAAAGGGCGGCCGCTCTACAATGCGCGTGGGGTTGGAGAAGCTCGGATGCAGCTGAAACACCACCTGGTTGTTGACAGAAAGGGAAAGGCAGAAAGGGAGGAATATATCTCAAACTCGCTCTCCGACAGCATGAAGGGCGGCCGCTCTACAATGCGCGTGGGATTGGAGAAGCTCGGATGCAGCTGAAACACCACCTGGTTGTTGGGGCATTTGTAGGGGGAGGGTGTGGGAGGTAAAGACAGCAGCAGGTGTGTTTCGGAACCCAGCCGCTCTCCAACAGCACGAAGGGCGGTCGCTCCACTATGCACGTGGGATTGGAGAAGCTCGGATGCAGCTGAAACACCACGTGGTTGTTGTGGTATTGCCAATAGGGGAGAAAAGGTATGGAAGGAGGTATACTCGGTTAAGCAACTTCTTGGAAGAGGCAGACTGGGTGAAGACAGGAATGCCCACCTGGCCCACAACCTCACCCTCTCTAGCAACAGCTTACCTTTTTCACCACACTGCCCAAGTCACCATTGTCAGCTGCCCAGAGAGCACACAGGGACGTGAGAGGGAATATGAGTTTTGAGTCAGCTTTGAGCACAGTTTTAGGCGAGAAAGGGGAAGCGGGAGTATGAGAACATGGACGCTGGAAAAATTGGAATACAAAGCAAGTGAAACCATACCAGCAGATCATTCCCATGCATTAGCGTACCCAGCTGATCTGGTCTGCTCTTGCTCGAACCACCCACAAGTACTCTCATGTCAGCATAAAATGGAGTGAATACTGTCTCCTCTTTGCCAAATTATCAACAAGAGCAAAGAGCTGCGAGTTTGTGTGTCCCAAAATTGCACTCACGGCCAGCTGCTCTATCCCAAGGGACTATCAATTCTGCTATGCCAACGTGTTACAATTCCTTCAGCACATCCATTAATTGTCACAACTCACGAGTCACAGTTTCAGCAGTCCCTCAATCTGCCTTTCCTCTGTGTGCTCGGTTCCAGCCACTAGTCCGTAACACATCAATCATCATATCCTCGTCTTCCCTTACCGGCTTATCATCAGCTCACACGAGCCTCCCTTTTTGCTGTCTCTGAACCTGGCTCACATCCGTATGCTCTATCCAGACAGCTAGCTTAGTGTACAAGCGATGTTGACTTCTTACCGCCTTGTCATCAGCTCTCATGAGCTTCCCCTTCTGCTGCCTCTGAATCTGGCTCACGTCCGTCTGCTCTATCCCAAACCGTTTCCCCACCACCGCTTGCGGTAGCTTCCCCCTTAAAGCCACAATCTCGTTAATCTGAAGGATAGGAACGGAGGAAGAGGGGAGAGGTGGGGGCAGAGGGGGGCGGGTGGGGGCAGAAGAAAGACGGTAAAAGAGAGGCAGAAAAAGAAGAACACCTTTGAGGCGTTTCATGATTTAAGGTGATTCTTGCGGCGCCTCGAAAATCGTCTCACCACGGACCTCCTCGGGCGTGAGGTCAACCAGCCGTTTCTTCCGCTTTGACATGCCCTCTCCGCCTCTGCCCCAGCCTCCGCCGCGCCCTCCCCTTCCCCCTCCCCCTCCACCGCGCTCTACCGGAGGACCCTCCGCTCCCGCCCCTTGCATGTTTCGTCAACCGGCGGTGACTGGCGAAACTGCGTGCCCTGGCACTGGCACTCAGCGAGAAATTCGTTGGGTAAATTAGGTCAACGAAAATCAGTGCGAGTGTCGGTCGACAGGAAGAAAAGGGCTTCTTGCATCAGCGAAGCTAGTTGCAAGTGCAGTGAACTGATGTCTGTAGCAAAACTGCTGTAGGAGTTGGGCAAAGCCTACTACGGACTCCTCTGCTGTAGCCACGTGCAGTAGGCCGACGGCGAACTTGATAACAATGAGTTTTTGCGCTTGCACTGACACTGCCAGAAATTCGGTCGCGTAGCCTAAGGTCTACGGAAATCAGTGGGAATGTCGTCTTAGAAAAATAGGGCTTCTGGATTCAGCCTAAGTGGTTACGGCTTCTTGCGGGTGCAGTGAATCAAATAGCAGTAGCGAAACTGAAAAAAAGCAATTTCTGTGGCTGAGCGGCTCTTGCGCCAAATTCTGCTATAATCTCGTTCACAGCCCTTGGCGTAAAATCGCGCGAGCCACATGTACACATTGCAGCGTAGTATTCCCACGGCGTACTTGAACACATGTAGCTTTCGTAGTACATATTTCCTCAGCGACATTGATCAAGGTTACCGTCCTTGTCGAGGGATCAAAGTGATTTGCCGATGACCGCATGGGACGGCTGTGTTGACATCCCATCAATGAGCACTCATTGGTTGGGCGGGCGCCTACTTTGCGCCAACCCGCAATTTTTGGAGCCGAAAGGCGCAGATCCCTGAGGGGAATGCCGTCATTAAAGAGTCCCAAATGTACACCGTATTTTACTAAATGAGTATCAATTATCAGCACCAACTTCAGCCAAATATGACAAGACAACCGTCACATACCCACATTATCTTGGAAATTCACCTAATTATGCCTGAGAAGGGCTTGTGACAGTTGGACACACCTACAACTACAGATAAAGACATCCATTTGGACGAGCATACTACATTCTACACATGGTCGGCTCTGTTCCTACGAGACAACACAAAGCTGGAATACAGTCGAGAGGTACTTTACCTGATAATCACATCAATACATTGGTGCCAACATGCAGAACAATCGCTGAGGACGGAAGGAACCTGCATGCCTGCTCAAGTTGAAATCTTCCTTGATAACATGTTGGCACGCAGAAGCACATACAGTAGTACCGCAGTACAGTACGCCACACGCAACCTGTTCAGTACGGCACACATTGCCCATTTCCCCCCCGATCGACACCACCATTCAGGTTTCGCGAATCGGGGTGTTCTGAGGGCTAAACACCGGGCTTATTGGGGGTTGAAGGCGCAGGCCTGCTCAAAGATGAGCTGGCGGATGCGGGGGATGTCATACTCCTCCTGCTCGAAGCTCAGGTCGTACTGGAAGGGGTTTGGGTGCGGCGGGTCCTGGTTGGCCTTGTGGTAGTGCGCCAGGTACGGGTGCGCCAATGCCTCGTCCACTGCAGAGAGCGTGGATGAGCAAGCAGATACAGACAAAAACAGGGGGAAATGGGGGATTCAGATACTGGGGAAGGGCCTGGTTCTCCGTGTGGTAGTGTGCCAAGTAGGGGTGCGCTAATGCTTCGTCCACTGCAGGAAGTGAGCAGAGAGACGGGGAACCGGGGTGAAGGGGAGGACCAGGTCGATCTGAATGAAAACAAGGGGTTTGGTTGGGTAGGGCGGGTACAGGTTGGCCTTGTGGGAGTGTGCAAGGCAGACATGCACCAGCCCCTTGCTCACAGCAGAAAGTGTGGGGGAGTGAGCAATAGAACGAGCATACAAGGGGGGGGAGGGAAACTGAGGAATTGGGAGGCGAGGAGGGTCCTCGTTTGCCCTGTGGTTGTGTGCCAGGTAGGGGTGTATGCAGATAGACACACTGGAGCTTCAGAAGGAGCAGCAGGCCAGCTGTGATTCTCTTTCACAGGTCGAAACCAGCATGCACTGTGTCTGTTAAGCCCCAGGTCAGAGCGTTTGGAAAACACTTCTCTAGGGCTCCTAGCAGATCTTCAGTTCATTTTATGGATTTGTCTCGAGACATACATAAATTATGAAGACAGTTTGAGCGAGCAGCGCACCTGTGATTCGTTTTCTCGGGTCAAACACGAGCATGCGCTGAACCAGGTCAGCCGCGGGTTCCGACAGCTTGGGAAACACGTCCCTGATGTTCCTCGCAGGGAAGCCCTGCAGCTCTGAGAGCAGGAAGGTGCGGGCGGCATCGTTGACTATGAAGGAAGCGTCCTCTGCCGAGGGGGACCCGATGAGCTGGAGGAAGAAATAGAGTGCGGGGACAGGGGACGGGGTCACAAGAGGGGACAGGGGAAGGGATCACAGGATTGGGGGATGGAATGGCAGCCCTGCAGCTATGGGAGCAGAGGGTGCGGGCGGCCTTGTTAACTATGAAGAAGGTGTCTTCAGCAGAGGGCGATCCAATAAGCTGGTGAGTTGAAGGGGGAGGGGGAGGGCAGGAGGTGATGCACAAAAAGAGGAAACGCCTTGCAATCACCCCTACCCCCCCCCTTCTGCTCTCGCCTCCCTGCTCTCCCTCTCCTGCTCCCCCTCCCCTGCTCTCGCTCCCCTACTATCACTCCTACCATTTTCCCTACACACCTCGCAGGTCTTGCGGAGCTGGTCGACGTAGTTATCCCCTTTGAGCACAATGTGCCCCAGCACGAGCTCCAGACCAGCAGCTGGTTGTTCACCAGCAGCTCAGGAGTGCGGTAGTATCTGGTAACCACGTATTTCGTCCGTCAGGTGGTCGATGATTTCCACCTCTTGCCTGTTCTCCATTCCCTACTCTCCCTCCCCTTTCTCCTAGCTACGGACGCACCTCACAAGTCTTGCGGAGCTGGTCGACGTAGTTATCCCCTTTGAGCACAATGTGCCCGAGCACGAGCTCCAGATAAATCAGCGCCACCGACCACACATCAATCGACGCGCTGTACTGCTGGTTGTTCACCAGCAGCTCGGGCGCGCGGTAGTATCTGGTAACCACGTATTCGGTCAGGTGGTCGGTGGTTTCCACGCGGGTTCGCGCGAGGCCGAAATCAGTGATCTTGATGTTGCAGCGCGCGTCGATGAGGATGTTGGGGGGCTTTAAGTCGCGGTGCAGGATGTTGGCCGAGTGGATGTACTTTGTGCCCCGGAGGAGCTGGAAGAGAATGAACTGGAGAGAGGAAAGTGGGGAGGGAAATGAGAGAAACAGGGAGCGACGAGGCAATGAGGAGCAGGCAGGGGGGGCATGTGAATCGACTGGAATGGGGAGCTGGCAGGGTGAATGTTCGTCCATGGCCTGATTGGACTGACATGATAGGACTGGCCTGATCGGACTGACCTGATCGGACTGGCCTGATCAGACAGACCTGATCAGACTGGCCTGATCGGACTGAATGACCTCATAGAGGTCTGTGGGAATGAGCTCATGCACAACTGCACATCCCCACTCACCTGTCACAACTTGTAAGGTCGCCCACCTTGCAGAGCCACACCACACCAAACCACACCACACCACACACGCACACGCACCTTGTAGTGCCGTTCATCCATGGCTTGGCCCGACCGAATAACCTCATGCAGGTCAGTAGGCATGAGCTCATACACGATATACACGTCCTGGAAGCTCTGGGGGTTGGGCGGGCGGATGATGTCCTTGATGGCGATCACCTGGGGGGAAGAGGGGGAAAAGGATGAGGAGAGTGATGATGGGGAGATGGAGAAGGCGAGGAAGTGGGGAACCAGTTAGTGCGCATGAGCTCGTACACGATGTAGACGTCCTGGAAGCTCTGCGGGTTGGGCAGGCGGATAATGTCCTTGAACCTTCAAGAGTGTGGTCATGCAATCCACGCTAGGGTGTGCAGCTCATCCAACCAGAAAGAAAGAGAGGGAGATTCCTCACATTGGGGTGATTGGTTCATGTTGCGGAGGAACACAGTCCGAATTTTCAAGAGTGTGCGCCTAGGAGTACTCGCATACCCCCAAACATTTGCTCAGATTGGGGTGGTTCATGTTGCAGGGAAGCACAACCTGAGTTTTCTTTTTGAGTCAACTCAGAAGTCAGCCCACCACGTCTGCTCACATTGGGGTGGTTCATGTTGCGGAGGAGCACAATCTCGCGAAGAGTCCGCTTGGCGTCTGTGCGGTCGTTAAACGCCTTGCCTATCTTCTTGATCGCCACCTCCTCGCCCGTCGTCTCGTCTCTTGCAGAGCTGACGGAGAAAAAAAAAAAAACACACACACACACACACACACACACACACACACGCACGCACGCACGCACACACGCACGCACACACACACACACACACGCACGCACGCACACACACACACACACACGCACGCACGCACGCACGCACGCACGCACGCACGCACGCACGCACACACACACACACACACACACACACACACACACACACACACACACACTCTTCAAAACCTTCTCCCAGATGTCCAGGCTCTCACAGAACTCAGAAATATGCGGAATTTCATGCGCTACCAAGGAGTAGTGACTGCTCAAGAATGTGATCCAAATGAGTCCACAGTCACTTTATATAGCTCTCGATGACTCTAGTCATACCTCTAACTTCAGAATTTTGTTGGCTCTCCTAATCGCGCTGCCCTCACGCTTCATTCTACTACTACCCATGGCTCACCAGACAATGCCATAGGCTCCTCGGCCAATGGGGACGAGCGGGACGTAGCGCACGGGAACCTCGAAGATGATTCCGTAGAAGCTGTAGCGCCTGTAGCGGCCGTCGTACGTCAGCGTGCCCTCCTTGGGTATTTGCACGGCGTCTGGCCCTTGCGACGCGTCTTCTTGCGTCATCGTCTCGTCCCCCTGCCACGAAATGGATGACAACAGAAGGGATTTGTGAGAATGGCATGTGAGAGGCATCAGAGATCAAACGCTGTCTGACCCATGTGACGCGTCTTCCTGGTTCATTGTCTCGTCTCCCTGCCGCGAAATGGATGACATCAGAAGGGATGTGTGAATGGCATGTGAGAGGCATCAGAGATCAAACGCTGTCTGACCCACGTGACGCGTCTTCCTGGTTCATTGTCTCGTCTCCCTGCCGCGAAATGGATGACATCAGAAGGGATTTGTGAGAATGGCATGTGAGCTGCATCTGGGTATGATCGCCGTCCTTGTGACGCGTCCTCCTGGTGCATCGACTTGTCTGCCTGCCGCGAATTATATAAGTTTCAAGGAATCTGCGAGATTGACAATTGAGACGGCGTAAGGCTTGTGACGCGTCTTCCTAAAGCATCGTCTAGTCTTTCTGCCGCGAGATGGATAGGATAGGAAAGGAATGGTGAGGACGACATCTGAGACATATCAGAATTGAAGACTGGCATATCAGGGCTGGCGAAGTGCTCTTTTGGTGCATCATCCAGACTCCTTGCCGCGAGATGGATCAGTTAGGAAGGTATGGTGAGATTGCTTGAAACGAAATGATCCCATTGTATAAACGTCGCGATTTAGCCGGTAAGATTGTACCCATCCTGATAGCATACCAGCGTCATTTTTGAATTGAGCTGGTACATATGCATCTTAGATCATAACACCACACGCTTCCGACAGGAATTTCTCTGGTTGCTTGAACCATATCAATGATTTAGCGCCCCGGTATACGTCTGCGACTCTTAATACACCTGAAATGCGAGAGAAGATTCATGGGCAACATTAGGAAGGGCTAACCTGCGGCCGTAGTAGTTCGGAAGCCATTTTTAAGATGCCGTACGATCGCAGGACACTTTTGAGTCGACTCAAATGTCACCTTGCCGCGAGATCGCAGGTCAAGACACAACGACGAGCCTCTCTCTCTCTTGTTGTGGGAAGCGGGATGCAAAACACTGAACCGTTTGGAAGCAATGCAGGTAATCGCTGGATAAAAACACACCAATGGCGGCCTTTTGTGGAGACTGTTTCGCGAGTAGCTACCCGGAGGAGAAAATGCTAGCTTACTCGTATGGACACTTCGCAGAAAATTCTGCGACACCAGGAAATTTCAAGCTGCAAGCACTTACTGACTAACTAGAAACTATCAACAACCTGAAGCAAGTCCGGATGTAAGCAAATATGGGAGTCCGAAAAGTTGGGACCTTGTAGTACGCGTCTGGCTCTGAGAGATCCTCACACGGCAAGCCAATCCTGCTTCAAATCCCAAGGGGGGAAAGTCCCTAGATTCTCCCCATTCCACCCTCTCAAACGCAACGGAACTTAATGAACCGCAGTCAATCGTGCGATTACGCGCCCCTCGTTGGAGCTCAGAGGTGGGTGAATGACATACACGCAGCTTTGGGGTACACGCATCATAAAACCGTTTAGCGGATCTTAGTATTGTAAAGCGTATGAGTTCGGGAGGGAACTGGACAACGCATTTGGGCCTGGCACGGACGGGAACAGTTGGCGTTGATGTTTCCTTACCTACACGCTGGTTGGGGGGAGGTGGTGTGGTAGTGAAGAGGGGTGAAGTGAAGGTGGTGGGAGAGGAGGGGAGAGGTTTGGTGAAGTGGGTGGTTTGGTTTGAATTTGGGGGTGAATGGTGTCGGTTCGAGTTTGGAGTATCAACCGAATATCGCGTCCTCCCCCCCTCCCCCGAACCACTCCTGCTGCTCCGCCCCCCTCCCCTGCCTGACTTCGTGGGAATCCCGAGAAATTATCAGTCCACTGCACTGTACTTGTCTCGACATTATCGAGCCGCACCGCAACAGAACTCCAACCAGGCCCTTGCTCGACACGCCACACGACAGGGCATCCCCGAGGACAACCTGACCTGACACACCTACTCCGGGCAGCCGCGAAAATAACGGTTTCCCTCCATTATCCAGCCAGCCAGTGGCGACCTGTGCGTGCGGGAAGGAGACTTCTCGGTCACGTTTTTGGGCAGGGAGTTCCTAAGAAATGCATGCTTTTATCACCAGCCATCTGTTTCCTTGACCGAATTATTGCCTGTCTAAACTGAACCCTCGACTCACCTCATCCAATAATCTCCAAATCCCATCCATTTCCCTCATCCATGGCCGCCTCTTCCCCCCCGTATCAGCTATGACCCGTGCAATTATAAGAACGCGTTATGGAAGCGCGGTAGGCCCATTCCCTGCGATTGCTGTCGCGCTTGTGATAGGTTAATCCGCATTAGATTCGTAAGAACCAGCGTTATGCATCGTCTCCATCCCGTTTCTGCACAAGAATCGCATTCCAGAAAAGCAAGACTAGCTGGCTCGTCGGCATTCCTGACGCACTACCGTCGCAGCGTTCGACCATTCCAGCCTAATCCTCAGCGTAGACTTAGAGAAGCGATAACATCCGAAACCGAGTAACTTCTGAGAGAATTCAAAAGCAACTCCAGCACAGCCGCCTCTAAGAGAATAAGTTACTCGGTTCGCGTTACCCCTGGTCCCATTCATTTTCTTGGTACCCTCTGGACAACCTCTGTTCACATTGACCTTGGTCCGGCTAAGTTAACCTAATTTATCACTTCCGACGTATAAAAGGCCCTCCTGATCAAACAACCCCGTCGCGACCCCGTCGCGTTTCCAGCGCGTATCGGTTTCGCTCATTCAACTCTGAATTCAAGCTCGCGAAAAGAAAGATCCTGCGAAGGCGCTTCGGCAATGGAGCGAGACAGACGTCTTCCCGATCACGGCATCCCACCAGAGCCTCCAACGGTCGACTCCACCCCCGCCTTACCCTCCCCAAGGGTCGACGCTGGGACGGTTCCTGGCTCCTTCGCATCAACGGAGCGCGCCCCCAGCACTTCCGGGATTCTCGACCGCGCATCCGGTTCCTCGGGAGGAGTGGTCGAGCGCACCGGCAGCACTTCCCTTTACACTCCCAGATGGGCACGCGGGGCAGCGGGAGCGCCCGTACCCCCTTCCGCCATGGCCTCCGCGGCTGCCGCCGCAACAGCCGCCGCGTCAGCCTCCGCGTCTGCCGCCGCCGCAGCCGCCGCGGCTGCAGCCGTGCCTGGTTCGGACCCAACCACTCCTAGCGGCCCGCTGACGGCTCCGTTAGACGTCAGTTTCACGTCGACGAACCCCCCGACTCCGTTAGGGTTTCAGCAAGGCTTCCCAGTTTTTCAGCCGCGGGATCCGGAGCGCGACAGGCGGAATCTGTCAATGGAGATGCCGGAGCCCCCCCCTCGGCGGAGAACCCGCCCCGTCTCTTCCGCCATCTACCCCCGCCCCCATCCCGCCGTTTCCCCCGGAGATGGCGCAGCGCACCGCGTAATGGGCAGCGACTTGAGCGGAGACGCGCGGCTGTGGTCCCCGTCGCAGCACCTCCAGCGCGGGCGCATGCCGGAAGCCGCCTTCCCCAGTTACCGCCCGGGCGACAGCGGGATTCTCCGCGGCGGGAGGAGGCCCGGCGGGCCGATGTCCGGGCAGTTTCCCGGCCCGGGCATGGGAAAGTCAGGCATGATTGGCCAGTCGGGGCTGATCGGGCAGTCGGGAATGTTTCCGCCACCGTCGGCGATCCCCCAGTCGGGGTCGTGGGGGGGGACTGCCCCGAACACGCCGAGCATACCGAAATCGAACATAGTGCAGAAATCCATGATCATGTGCATGGATCCGACGTGTAACAAGTGCCCCCCCGAGATGCACGCGCTTCGGAACCGGAAGCTTATGGCGGCGGCGATTGATCACCGAGTTCCCGCAGCCGCTAGCGTCGAAAGACGGGCGCGGAGGGGGGAGGCGGGGGAGCGACGGGGGCGGGGACGGCGGAGGGGACGGGGGAGAAGGCCGCGGAGGAATAGACGATTTTGAGTATGATTTCGACGAGTTTGATTTTGAGGATGACGAGGAGTATGACGAGGAGACGGGCGGGAAGCGAACAATCATTCGTTGCTGCGGCCTGCCATGCTTTGTCTTCACCAGCCGGGTTTGTTCCGGTTCCCCCCCTTCCAGCCTCATCCTCTCTCTCTCTTCCTCCCGCCCCCATTCTCTACCTCTCGTTCCCTCTCGTCCGCCTACAAGTCTCCCGTTCCCACGCTTTTAGAACCCCCAACCGCGCAGTCGTGCGGCCCAGTCTTGTTGCACGGCCCTGTGCCAGTCGCGCATGCTTGTCCGTTAAACATTTCCCCCCCTCTCCCCTCCCCCCTCTCTACCTCGCACCCCCTCGTGGCAGGGCAAGCGCCGGTCGCCCATGCTCGGGTTCTTCCGGTTCGTGGAGGGGCTGGTGCAACCCGTGGGCATTCTCAACCCGCACTCGAGGTGGGGCCTTGGGCCATGCTTCCTTAGTGTGTGTGGGAATGGTCTGGTTTGTATATGTACATATATATATATATGTGTATATATTATGTGCATATATGTGCCCCTCGTCCACCCCTCCCCTCCCAACCAGGTTCGTGGCGCAGTGGAACAAGTGGTTCATGGTGACGTGCATCTTTGGCTTCTGTATCGACCCCTGGTTCCTCTTCACGCTCCTCACCATGTTCTCGCCCTCCAAGGTTAGTTAGAATGTCCCTGGTTACCAGCACCTGGTTACCATCCGTATCACCTGCTTCCTTGTCTGTATCGACCCCTGGTTCCTCTTCACGCTCCTCACCATGTACTCGCCCTTTAAGGTATGTACACTGTATACTGACTGACTGCTGTCAGGCTGTCATTCATCAACTACCCGGCTGCCATCACTCACTGTCATGTGTTCCTTCTTATCTCTAGTCCTGCTCTTTGCTTCCCCCACCTTTCTCACTCATTTCCTCGTTCTCGCCCCCCATCATCAGGTCACCCTGTGTTTGGACATCAACTACCCGGCTGCCATCACTCTCACTGTCATGCGTTCAATCGTGGATCTCATGTATCTAATCAACATATTCGTACAGGTGCGTACAGCTTGTATATTCTTTTTTGTTCGTGAAAATACACCTTTCCAGTTTGTGTATTCTGCACTACAAGAACAAAACTGCATCTTACTGACCAATCGAAACGTATATCACAAATCATGAAGTTGATGAAACATTTCTTAATGCCCCCCTCCCCTCCCCTCCCCTCCCCTCCCCTCCCCTCCCCTCCCCTCCCCTCCCCTCCCCTCCCCTCCCCTCCCCTCCCCTCCCCTCCCTAGCATCACTTCTTCCTTCTTCGTGCCCTTTCTTCGTTGTTTCCCTCCAATCCAAACACGCTCCATCTCTTTCGGTTCTCTTCACTGTCCCCTTCCGCCCATCAGTTTTGAGAATTCCTACAAGTCCCTCCCTCCTCCCGATTTCCCCGTCCAACAACCCCACTCCCACCAGTTCTGCTAGGCCTATTTCGTCCCAACGCTCAGCGGCCCAGCAACCGCTCCTAGAGATGGAAGTGCCTGCGCTGGTGTTCTGGTACGCCGAGCCCTCCTAGCCTCCCAACACCACCTCATTCCCTCCGACACTCCCCACCCCCCTCTCCCCCTTTCCCTTGTGTTCATCCCCCCCGCACCAGTTCCGTATGGCATACTTTGTCCCGGCGCCCAGCAACCGCTCCTATCGATGGAAATGCCTGCGCTGGTGGTATGCCGATCCCTCTGAGCTGGAACCAGGTGACATGGAGACAGACACGAGGGTCATCGCCACCCGATACCTCAAATCGTGGTTCCTCGTTGACCTTATGTCGACGTTCCCCATCCCTCAGGTGAGTAGGATAGGATTGATATGCTCGTCCAGGTAAGGCTGGTGGTATGCTGAGACCTCTGAGCTAGCCCCAAGGAGACACGGAGACAGACAAACACACGGGTCATCGCCATTCGATACCTCAAGTCCTGGTTCCTTGTCGACCTCGTATCCACCTTCCCCATCCCCCAGGTGAGACGAATTTTGAGGCGCCTCAAAACTCGTATCCACGTTCCCTATCCCCCAGGTGAGACGCTCAAGGTAAGAGGCCTTTTAAGTGCTGCCCACCCACTCTGAGCTGGCCCCGGGGGATATGGAGACTGATACAAGGCTGATCGCCATGCAAAACTGCAAGTCCTGGTTATTTTTGGGCCTCCTCCTATCCACGTTTCCCATCCACCATGTAAGGTTTCGAGCCCTGTTGGCCAGCCTTCTCCCCCCACTCCACGGCCGCATATGCTCAAAGAGAATGATTAGTTCGACATCTGGCAGCAATGCCTTTTGCCTTGCCCCATATTCCTTGCCCCATATTCCCCCTCGTGAGGTATTCCCTTTCAAGAAGTGGGTTGAAATTCAATTCGTGCCTTCCATGTTCAACGCTTTTTTCCCCTCCCCTCCCCTCCCCCCCCCCCCCCCCCCCCCCCCCCCCCTTCCCACCTCACTTCCTTTCCCTCGACCCCTCACACCGTCAGATTTTCGTCCTAGGGATAGTCCCAGCTCTCGGCAAGAGCGTCGCCGCAGCAGCCAACACGTGCATCGCTGTCCTCACCCTCCTCGCGCTCTTCCTCCCATCCCACCCCCACTTCCACCCTCCCCCATCAGATCTTTATTCTAGGCATAGTCCCAGCGCTGGGAGAGAGAGTCGCCACAGCAGCCAACACGTGGATCGCCGTGCTCACCCTGCTCTGCCTCTGCATCCAGAACATCCCCCGCGCCGCCCGCTTCTTCCCCTCAATCCCTGCCTTCCCTCCTCTCCTCTGCCCTTTTTTCCATCTGTTCTGCCCTGTCCACAACAGATCTTCATCCTGGGCATTGTCCCAGCGCTGGGCAAGAGCGTCGCCACAGCAGCCAACACATGGATCGCCGTGCTCACCCTGCTCTGCCTCTGCATTCAGAACATCCCCCGTGCCGCCCGATTCTTCCTCTCAGTGCCTCCCTTCCCTCCCCTCCCCTCCCCCACCTTCCCCCCTTCGACTCCTCCATCAGATCTTTATTCTAGGCATAGTCCCAGCGCTGGGCAAGAGCGTCGCCACAGCAGCCAACACATGGATCGCCGTGCTCACCCTCCTCTGCCTCTGCATCCAGAACATCCCCCGTGCTGCCCGCTTCTTCCCCCTGCTGGCGGGCACGGCGTCGCACGTGGCGGGCTTTGTGTTTGAGACGGCGTGGGCTAATTTCCTGCTCAACCTCGTGTTTTATCTCATGGCGTCTAACTTCGTGGGAGGGGTGTGGTACATCCTTGCAATCGACGTGAGTGCTTCCCTTTCCCCCACCCTGCTGCTTTTGAGGCGCCTCAAAAGTCGACGTGAGTGCTTCCCTTTCCCCCACCCTGCTGCCTTGCTGTCGTCGCGAGTGCTGCCTTCCCCTTCCTGCCTGCCTGCCTGCCTGCCTGCCTACCTGCCTGCCTGCCTGCCTGCCTGCCTGCCTGCCTGCCTGCCTGCCTGCCTGCCTGCCTGCCTGCCTGCCTGCCTGCCTGCCTGCCTGCCTGCCTGCCTGCCTGCCTGCCTGCCTGCCTGCCTGCCTGCGTTCCTTCCTCCCTGCCTTCCCACTGCTGGCGGGCACGGCATCGCATGTGGCGGGCTTTGTGTTTGAGACGGCGTGGGCTAATTTCCTGCTCAATCTCGTGTTCTACCTCATGGCCTCAAACTTCGTGGGAGGGGTGTGGTACATCCTGGCCGTTGATGTGAGTACATTCCCTTGCTGCAATATGCCTGTTCCAACACCCCCAAATGTGCTTCAGACGGCGTGGGCCAATTTCTTGCTCAACCTCGTCTTCTACCTCATGGCATCCAACTTAGTTGGCAAGGATCGTGTCATGAGTGTTTTGAGTCATGAGTCGACACTTAGTCAGCAAGGATTATGTCATGAGTTGATCATGTCTTCTACCTCATGGCATCCAACTTTGTTGGCGGAGTGTCATGAGTTGGACATGAGTCAACTCAAAACACGATCCTTGCTGTCGACATGAGTGCTGCCTTCCCCTTCCGTCCCTTTGCTTCCCCTTCCCGCTGCTGCAATACCTCTTCCTACATACACCCTCAAACGCCACCCCACCTATCTCTACTGTGTGCAACACCAAAGCCACTGCCTTACCCTCTTTCTCTCCCTTCCCTTCTTTCCTCTTCTCTTCTCCCCTCACTCCCTTCCCCCCCCCCCCCCCCCCCCCCTTTCCCACCAGCGTTTGAGCGAGTGCCTGCAGTACATGTGCAACAACACCAAAGGCTGCAAACCCATCTCCCTCTACTGCAGCTAACACCAACGCCCCTGTCACTTACCCTCTCCCTCCCTGTCCCTCTCTCCTCTTCTCTTCTTCCCGCACTCCCTTTTCCCCCCCACACCAGCGTTTCAGCGAGTGCTTGCAAAACGTCTGTACCAACACCAAAGGCTGCAACCCCTCCTACCTCTACTGCGGCAACACCAACGCCCCAGTCACCACCGTCACCGCTGCGGACCTCTTTTCACCGCAGTACACCGGGAAGAACGTCACCACATGCCTGTACACCCCTGGGGATGACGGCAAAACGGACTCCCCCATCCCGTATGGGGTGTTTGAGAATGCCATCCCGCTCACCTCAAGCCCAGATGTGGTCTCAAACTACCTCTACTCCTTCTTCTGGGGCCTGCAGGTAAGCCTGTCACACACCAGACGTCTCGTTAGTCGGTATCAAACATTGTGTGTGTATGGCATGGTGCTGCCGCCTTGATTCCCGCTCGCGTCAAGCCCAGATGTGGTCTCAAACTACCTCCACTCCTTCTTTTGGGGCCTGCAGGTAAGACATTGTTGCAAGTGAAGGTGCCTCTTGTAGTGACTTGTGAGTCGACTCAAAAGTAGGCCGCTTGGGCCACAGCTTTTGATTTGATGCGCCTCTGAAGGTGGTTGTAGTCGTTTTCGTCACAACCCCCTCTCTCACATCCAAGTTGACTTTTGAGTCGACTCATAAGTCAACCCCCTCTCTCGCATCCTCGCTCTCCCTCCCGGCTGGCACTACTCCCTCCCCCCCACCCTCAACCACCCACAGCAAGTGAGCACGCTGTGTGGTAACCTGGTGTCGTCACGGTGGGGCGTGGAGCTGCTCTTTGTCATTGTCGTCACCATCATCCCCCCTTCCCTTCTTCGTGACTCCCTTTCCCTCCTCCCCTCGTCTCCTTTCCTCGTCTCGCCCACCCTCATCGCAGCAAGTGAGCACGCTGTGTGGTAACCTGGTGCCATCACGGTGGGATGTGGAGGTGCTATTCGTCATCGTCGTCACCATCATCGGTCTGCTGCTGCTGGCGCTCCTCATTGGCAACATCTCCAACTACCTTCAGTCGCTCAACAGAAGGTATGTTTTGTGGGGTAGGTGGGATGGGTAGAGCCAACACAAGTAGTCCCTAAGTTACCAGGAATGTTCGGTAAGCAGTTACCACATAAGTAAGTCGTCACCATCATCGGTCTGCTGCTGCTGGCGCTCCTCATTGGAAACATCTCCAACTACCTTCAGTCGCTCAACAGGAGGTAAACGGGAAGGGTAGAGCCAACACAAGTAGTCACTGGGTTACCAGGCAGGCATGTTCGGTGAGCAGTTACCACACAAGTGAACGGTCAACACTATCATCGGTCTGCTGCTGCTGGCGCTCCTCATTGGCAACATCTCCAACTACCTTCAGTCGCTCAACAGAAGGTGAAGTGAATCATATGGGGGACGTGTACGGTGGAATGGTTACCAGTGTGGTTACCACACAAGTAGGGTCAATGGTTACCAGTGTGGTCACCACACAGGTAGGGTCAATGGTTACCAGTGTGGTTACCACACAAGTAGTGTTAATGGTTACCTGTGTGGTTACCACACAGGTAGGGTCATTGGTTACCAGTGTGGTTACCACACAAGTAGAGTCAATGGTTACCAGTGTGGTTACCACACAAGTAAGTCGTCACCATCATCGGTCTGCTGCTGCAGCCCCTCCTCATTAGCAACATCTCCTCATATTGGCCCTCCTCTCGACCTCCTCTCTCTCTCTCTCCTCTCCTCGCTCCTCCCAACAGGTCCTTTGAGTACCAGTTGCAGCGACATGACATTGACTCGTGGATGCAGCGCAGCAGGAAAGTTCCAATCTCTCATTGCGCTCAATCCTTCCCTCTCCTCTCCCCTCCTCGCGCATCCCCTCCTCGCTCCTCCCAACAGGTCCTTTGAGTACCAGTTGCAGCGACATGACATTGACTCCTGGATGCAGCGCAGGAACCTTCCCGTCGACCTCCAGAAGTAAGCTTCTCAGAACCTTCCGGTACTTTGCAGTGCTTTGATTGGAGGGGCTAGGGCTGTCTATGATTTTTCATATGATCACATAGCCGTATTAACCCAAACGCTGTTTACACCTCAACATGTTGACCATGTTGAATTTGTTTGACTCTTGCCCCTGTTGACTTGTTTGACTGCAGGCAGGTGCAGGCGCAGCTGCGGTTGCAGTGGGCGGCGACTAGAGGCGTGGACGAGGCAGAGCTGCTGGACAGTTTTTCCGACTCCATTCAGATTGACCTCCGCCGCTCGCTGTGCTTGGAGTTACTACAATGCGTGAGTGTTGTGTGGTTTGGAACGCTCCAGTACGGTTTCGTATGGTCTTGTGTGATACGGTGTGGGCAGAGCTGCTGGACAGTTTTTCCGACTCCATTCAGATTGACCTCCGCCGCTCGCTGTGCTTGGAGTTACTACAATGCGTGAGTGTTGTGTGGTTTGGAACGGTACAGTACGGTACGGTACGGTACGGTTTCGTATGGTCTTGTATGATAGGGTGTGGGCAGAGCTGCTGGGCAGTTTCTGAGGCTCCATTCAGATTGGCCTCCGCCGCTTGCTGTGCTCGGAGCTGCTGCAATGCTTGAGTGCTGTCGTGTGGTACGGTACAGTAGGGTAGGGTACGGGTCGGTATCAGTATGGTACAGTGTTGTGAGGCATAGCTGCTGGACAGCTTCTCAGACTCCTTTCAGATTGACACCCGGCGCTCGAAAGCTACTCCGCCTCTCCTCAGCTCCCGCCCCTGACCCATCTTCCTTTCAAGGTGCGGCTACTACAGTTCCTCAGTGGAGCGGCTACCCCAGTTGACTTTTGAGTCGACTCAAAAGTCCTCAGCTCCCTCCCCTCACCCATCTTCCTTTCAAGGAGTGGAGCGGCTACCCCAGTTGACTTTTGAGTCGACTCAAAAGTCCTCAGCTCCCTCCCCTGACCCATCTTCCTTTCAAGGAGCGGAGCGGCTACCCCAGTTGACTTTTGAGTCGACTCAAAAGTCCTCAGCTCCCTCCCCTGACCCCTCTTCCTTTCAAGGAGTGGAGCGGCTACCCCAGTTGACTTTTGAGTCGACTCAAAAGTCCTCAGCTCCCTCCCCTGACCCCTCTTCCTTTCAAGGAGTGGAGCGGCTACCCCAGTTGACTTTTGAGTCGACTCAAAAGTCCTCAGCTCCCGCCCCTGACCCATCTTCCTTTCAAGGTGCGGCTACCCCAGTTCCCAACACCCCTCTCCTTCCTCCTTCCCCACCTCCCCTCCCCCCCCCCCCTCTTCCCCACCCACTCAACAGTCCAAGCTCTTCTGCGCCATGGAACCCCCCGTGCTGGACGCCTTCTGTGTGCGCCTGCTGGAGCAGATACACCACCCCTCTCACTGAGACTCTCTCCTTTCCCTCGTGATCCTCATTCCCTCCCCTCCCCCCGACCCGCTCAACAGTCCAAGCTGTTCTGCGCCATGGAACCCCCCGTCCTCGACGCCTTCTGCGCGCGCCTGCAGCAGCAGATCTACACAGCGGGTTCGATGATCATCAGGGAGGGCTACCCCGTCTCGCGCATCTTCTTCGTCCTCCGCGGGGAGCTCGAGAGCTTCTCAACCTTCGGCGGGCACACGGGGATGGTGGATACTGTGGTGCTGGGCAAGGGGGACTTTCTGGGGGAGGAGCTGCTGGTGGAGTGTCTAGAGAGGCTCGCCGCTGCCAGTGGAAAGGGCTCGGGGCGGTCGTTGACTCTCAGGTCAAGATGTGAGTATGATTCTGTCCTTACATGGCAAGGGGTATGTCAAGAGGCGCCTGGAAAGGCCACACGGGGATGGTGGATACAGTGGTGTTCGGCAAGGGGGATTTTCTGGGGGAGGAGCTGCTGGTGGAGTGTCTAGAGAGGCTGGCCGCTGCCAGTGGAAAGGGCTCTGGGCGGTCGTTGACTCTCAGGTCAAGATGTGAGTATGATTCTGTCCTTACATGGGGAGGGGCGTGGCAAGGGGCGCATGGGAAGGGGCGTGCCTAGGGGCGCATGGGAAGGGGCGTGCCTAGGGGCGCATGGGAAGGGGCGTGCCTAGGGGCGCATGGGAAGGGGCGCGCCTAGGGGCGCATGGGAAGGGGCGCGCCTAGGGGCGCATGGGAAGGGGCGTGCCTAGGGGCGCATGGGAAGGGGCGCGCCTAGGGGCGCATGGGAAGGGGCGTGCCTAGGGGCGCATGGAAGGAAAGGGCCACACGGGGATGGTGGACCAGCTGCCAACAGCACAGCAGTCGGTGCTCTGCCTGGGGCCCGTTGAGGGGTACTTGCTGGAGGGAGGAGTGCTCCCTGAAGGGGAAGGGTACTCACTGGAGGGAGGGGTGATCCGTGAAGGGGAAGGGTAGTCCCTGAAGAATACTTTTTAGGGGCCACACATTCACCTTCCTGCCTCTCTCACACTCCCCCACATCCACCAATCCCCCATCTCCTGATTCCGCCATCCCTATTCCCCTACTCCCAGCCATCTCGTCCACGCCATCGCTCACCAGTGCTGCCAATCTGCCCCAGCCATCAGTGGACGTGCTCCCCACGGCCCAACCCTCAGTTCCATCTTCCAAATTCCCCATTCCCGCTCCTTATTTTCCCCCAGCCATCTCGGCCACCCCATCGCTCACCAGCTCTGCCAGTCTGTCCCAGGCTTCGGTACACGTGCTGCCCACAGCTTCGTCTCTCGGACTCCCCCACCCCCGAACCCAACCCCCCGCTTCCCCACCCACCCGCCCCCCAGCCCTCTCGGCCTCGGCATCGCTCACCAGCTCTGCCAATCTATCCCAGCCATCAGTGGACGTCTTACCAACAGCGCAGCGGTCGGTGCGCTGCCTGGGGCCCGTCGAGGGGTACTCGCTGGAGGCTGCTGACGTGGCGTCTGTGTGCAAGCAGTTTGCACGCATGCTCTCCACCAACCATATACAGCGCGCCCTCAAGTGAGCTTCTCTCTTTCTTTCTTTCTTTCTTTCTTTCTTTCTTTCTTTCTTCCTTTCGTTCTTACCTCCTTTTTGTCTTCTTTTTGTGGAGATCCACATGTGTGCACAGTAGAGCTTTTCTCCTCACTTCCCTAGAATCTTTCTTTTTGCCCAATAGTGTTTTCCGGCACAAAAATGCAAAATTATAACTGCCTTTACATTGTGCACCATAATTGCCGATTTGACTGCTTCTTTTTTCTTCTTTCTTTCTTTCGCTTTTCCCTCTCCCTCCTCAACCCTTCCCCATTCTTGCTTCCTCCTGGTCACCACCAGCGAAATATGCCACAACAGACGAACTCACGCTGCCCGCACAATCCAATTGGCATTCCGCCGGTACTTGAGACGAAAGCTCGGTCTCTCTGTAGAGGATGTATTCAAAGCAGTTAGAAACAGGCGCATGGCAGCGGTGCTTAACAAAGCGCAGGAGTTAAGAGCTAATAGTGCTCTTAATGGTACTGCTGCTGCTGCCGCTGCTTTGTCCGTTGCTGCTGCTGGGAGTGCGAGTGTGGCCGCGAGTGGGAGGAGCAGTGGTTCGGAGAAGGCAAGGGGGGAAGAGGAGAAAGGGGAGAAGGGAGAAGGGAAGGTGAGGTTTGCTGTGGATAAAGGAGACAGCGGGCGCAATAAGTCAGAATAGTTATAGATGGATGTCCCTTGCTCCTTACTAAATCTGGCGCCACGCTTTATTAGAAGACAATGGTTGAGTTTTGAACCATCTAGGCATGGACTGACTGTTCTGCATGCATTATTGTTTTCACTAGTCTGCAACTTCGATTTGCGTAGTTCGTGCCTCCAGAGGTTAGCATTCTTGTGTACCAAAGGCTGCACTTGGTCTATGCATTGCCGTACAGCGGCTCTCACTGAGGCGAGTCTAGCTGGAAGTCGCCATGTCACTCGACGACGAAGCGCTTTTCTTTAGTCAGCGACAAGCTGGAACTCATTGTGGACCGTCAGCGACGGCTCGGTTAATCGCAAGCACACATCAGCCAATAGAATACCGCCACTATGTCGGTCACTACACACAATATCGTAAAAAAGGGAGAATTGAGCAGTGATTGGTTGATTCGTTGCCGACAAATCGTTTTGCACGTCGGCGATTAACATAAGCGTGGACGCGGACGGTGTTTGGAGGGGGGAGGGGGAATTGGTGACAAGGAGAACCCGTGCGATGACGCTTGTGTTATTCGCTGGTCGTCGTATGACCACACGTGGAATCGCACGAGGATTTTTCGTCGTCGCGAATTTCGTTTCCCCTCGCCTTGGGATCGCCTGCTCTTCACCCCACTTTTGCAGAGAAGGGAGGAGGAGCGGGCGAGTCGCCGGCAAAATCGAGAATGGGCGGAATGAGAGGAGGAACTGGGGCCGCAAAACTGCAAGGGGCGCATCAATGGGGCGCAAATATGTATGGGGCGCAAAATGCACGATTTCAAAAAGACGGAATGGAACGAAAACCGTCCGCCTACAAGCGGGTCAACTAATCGCCACCAGCAGCGCCAACCCGCTGGCCCTCCCTCCCGCCCTGCCCGAAACACGCTGTGACGCTGCCCACCCCAGCGACCAACCAACAACCCAAGCAACCAACAAAAGCAACAGTCATGTGCGAGCATCAGCGACGGCGGATGCACTGTGCGACAGCGACGGAAAACACGAAACGAACTTTTCAAAAAGCAACTCTCGGGTGTGGTTAGAAGGGATCATATTGCCCCCTTTCGTCCAAACCAATAACGTAACCTCTGAAGCGAGGAGGAGGGTGTAACCCTACTAGTGACCTGGTCGACTCACCGCCATGGCCACTGCTCCCGCGTCGCATGTCGTTCGCGCACGAGGTGCATCATCCGTGCCGTCCTCGCGCAGTAGGATAACCAGCTCGTCTTCCGAAGCCTCCTTTCGCGAAGCGTCGCATGGGCCGTTTCTCCCGCCCCGCTCCCGTCGATTAAAGCCTTTAATCTCTATTTCCTCCGATCCGAGCCATTGCACGTTGCGAACATCCCACCCATTGAAAAGCCGCCACGTGGCGTCATCTGGACTTTCAGAACCCGCAGCGCGAGTTTCTGTGCCAGTAACGAACGGCAGTGTTGCTCCCGAAGCGCGTAGCCCCTTAATATCAGTGGAAAAGTTCCCGCTAGTAAAAACAGCTTCAGTAGAGTCAGCTACCTTTGATGCCAAGAGCTTACCTAAAAATGCTGATAGCGGGGATATTGGCGTCGCTTCGTCACGTGGTGCTGCTTATAACGGGGATCGTGATGTAAGCCAGTTGAACTTCGACCCCGATATTGGAACATCTCAGAACACCAGGGCAACCGCTTTAGTCACGGCCGTACGTCGTGTGCTCGGGCAATGGCGGCACGAACTTTCGCGGAAAATGCATTGCGACACCGTAGCCTCCTCCTCTTCTTCCTCCTCATCCACCTCATCCTCTTCGCTCCCTTCCCAATCCCCGGAATCAACGGTTCCTGTTAACCGGGAATCGGCGGCTTCTGATTGGCGGAAATTTGCCGCGTCAGCGTCGATCGCGATGCTCGTCCTCTCGTCCTCCGCAAATCCCGCGCTCGCTTACGTGGCGGCGCCTCCGCGCACGCTTTCCCAAGACGAAATCGCGACCGTGCGATTGTTTAAGGAGACGACACCGTCCGTCGTGAACATCACGAATCTCGGCGTGGGTCGCGACGCGCTGACGCTCGATGTGCTGGCGGTGCCGCAAGGATCGGGCAGCGGTTTCATATGGGACGAAATGGGGCATATCGTTACGAACTACCACGTGATCGCGAATGCTGCTGACGTTAGGTGAGGTAGCGACCCCGTATGAGTTCCCATGCAGCGGTGAGTGTCACGGTGCTGGTGGTGGTGCCGCAAGGGTCGGGTAGCGGGTTTATATGGGACGAAGCGGGACATATTGTGATCAACTACCACGTGATCGCAAATGCTGCGGATCTTAGGTAAGTGGATGGGTGGGATGCGGTGGAATAAGGACTTGGCAGCGGCGTGCGTGAGTGAGTGTCACCGTGCTGGCAGTGGTGCCGCAAGGGTCGGGCAGCGTCAGGTCGACTTTTTAGCCGACTAAAAAATCGACTTCTCACACGCGGTGGTGCCGCAAGGGTCGGGCAGCGGGTTCACGTCGGACGAAGCGGGGCACATCGTTACCAACTGCCACGTGACGTGGCGGTGGGGTACGACGAGATTAAGGAAATGCCAGAGCTGCTGATCATCTCTTTTCCCCCCATCTTATCCCACAGGGTAACCCTCTCGGACTCCTCGGTGCATGCAGCGGTGGTGGTGGGGTGCGACGAGGACAAGGACGTGGCAGTGCTGCGAATCAACTATCACCGCCCTCCTTTCCCGTCCCTTTCCTTTTCTCCCTGCTTTACTGCACCGCAACCCACACACACAGAGTGACCCTATCAGACTCCTCAGTGCATGCAGCGGTGGTGGTGGGGTGTGACGAGGACAAGGACGTGGCAGTGCTGCGAATCAACGCCCCTCGGGAGTCGCTTCAACCAGTCACCGTTGGATCGTCATCAGATCTCATGGTCGGGCAACGGGTCTTCGCCATTGGTAACCCTGTGAGTCACACCCAGCCTGGCTTCGCCACTGGTAACCCTGTTTGGCCCCTCGGTTCAACCAACCAATCACCATTGCATCATCGTCCGATGATCCGATCTCATGGTCGGCCAACGGGTCTTCGCTATTCGTAATCCCGTGAGTCACACACACTCACTCCCGCTCACTCACACTCTCCCCCCCTCACCTCCTGGGTTCCACATTATCCCTGGCCTCATTCACCTTTTACACCATTTATTATTTTATTAAAAAAACCATGGTTTTCCAAGAGTCTTACTTCGTCGTGCTTTCCCCTTGCTGTTTGTCTTTCTCCCCACAGTTCGGCCTCGACCACACTCTCACATCAGGCGTGATCAGGTCAGTCGAATGAATATCCGGTCGGCCTTTTTAGGTACGCAGGCCTAGAATTACCGCTGCGTAGCATTCAGCCACCATATCTGATTCGTCCCATCACTTGTTTCACCTTTTTCATTTGCAACTTCAGCTTTCTGTGGTCCGATTCAAACCCCTTCTCCAGCAACTAGTTCACCTTTCCAACCTCTGCCGTAATGCCACCTTCCTGAACAGCAGTGCAATCATTCTGATCTTCTTTTAGTTCTTCCTACTTAACCTCAAAACATTATTTCCCTCCCCCCTTTTCCTCCACTTCCTTCATTCCCTTCACTCCCTTCACCTCCCTTCACCTCCCTTCATTCCCTTCACTCCCTTCACCTCCCTTCACCTCCTTTCACCTCCCTTCACCTCCCTTCACCTCCCTTCATTCCCTTCACTCCCTTCACCTCCCTTCACCTCCCTTCATTCCCTTCACTCCCTTCACCTCCCTTCACCTCCCTTCACCTCCCTTCATTCCCTTCACTCCCTTCGCCTCCCTTCGCCTCCCTTCACCCTATGATGGATTTGACGCGCTCAGCGTTTTGACTCTGAGTCAAAACGCTAGCGTTTTGACGCGCTTGACGCCCCCTGTCCCAGGGGTACCCCCCAGTTTGACGCTCTGGCGGGCAGGCAAAAAAAACTCCCGGGCAGGGGTAAACAACTGGGAACAGGGGGGTTAGTAAGAGAAGTTGGGGGTTGGGGGGGGTTGGGGAGCAGGTATATGTTTCACCTCCCTTCACCTCCCTTCACCTTGTGCGGTATATGTTTTCCTCCACCTCCTCCACCTCCCCACCCCACCATCTCACCAGTGGATTGAGGAGAGAGATCCAATCAGCAGCAACAGGGCGGCCAATACAGGGGGTGATACAAACGGATGCAGCTATCAACCCGGGCAACAGCGGTGGGCCTCTTTTGGACTCTAGTGGCAGTCTGATCGGCATCAACACGGCTATCTATTCCCCCTCGGGTGCTTCTTCTGGCGTTGGATTCGCCATTCCTGCTGATAGTGTGAGTCATTCTGACTGTGCTTGTAGAGAGTGCAGAGCAGTCCTTAACGCGGCTACACGTATTCAACCTTGATTGTTAGAGATTTTTTATGTCTTAAAAGCCACCTCTGTGTACAAGAATAGAGCCATATCGATCCCCTCTTCCTCCCTCACCCCTACCCCCTCGCAGATCAGCGGCATAGTGGAGCAGATCATCGAGAATGGTAGGGTGGTGCGGCCAGTGCTGATGGTGTTTGTTTGTTGTCTACTCAGAGCTCACCTCAAATCCTTACAACCAAATCCGTTCCTCACCCCAACCCCGCAGATCAGCGGCATAGTGGAGCAGATAATAGAGAACGGGCGGGTGGTGCGGCCGGTGCTGGGCATCTCCTTTGCACCCGAGGAGGCAGTGGAGCAGCTGGGCGTCGATGGGGTGCTCGTGCTCGACGCTCCTCCTTCCGGGCCTGCAGGCAAAGCTGTGAGTATATATTCCTTTAGTCGACTCAGAAATCATGCGACCTGTGCTGGGCAACTTCTTTGCACCCGAGGAGGCAGTGGAGCAGCTGGGCGTCGATGGGGTGCTCGTGCTCGACGCCCCTCCCTCTGGGCCCGCAGGCAAAGCTGTGAGTTTCTTATGTACAGTGACTGTAGCTTGCTTATACTACATCACTTTGTTCGGTGCTGGGCATCTCCTTGCTCACGAGGATGCTGGGCGACGACGGGGTGCTCATGCTCGACGCCCCTCCCTCGGCGCCTGCAGGCAAAGCCGTGAGTTGTGTACACTGATTGTAGCGTATACTGCTATATCACCTTTGTTTTGCTGCTGGGCATGTCCTTTGCTCGTGAGGAGGCAGTTGAGCAGCTGGGCGTCGATGGGGTGCTCGTGCTCGACACCCCTCCCTCCGGGCCTGCAGGCATAGCCGTGAGTTCATGTGTACAGTGTTTATACAGTGAGTTACCGCTTAAGCATCTGTATTGCTTCGCTTGTAGCATTCCTTTCCCAAGTCTGCCTTTCGCTCACTTCATCCCAACCCTCTGCTTTTCCTTTTCGTTCCCTGTATGTTCAGGGTCTCCGGGCCACATCCAGAGATAATTACGGGCGGCTGGTATTGGGCGATATCATAACTGCCATTGACAACCACAAAGTCCGCAGTGGAACAGATCTCTACCGGGCACTCGATGATTGCCAAGTGGGAGACACGGTAAGTACACATGCAGTTGTCTAGATGTGCTGTACGCATGGTGGAACTATTGCTAATGATCTGAATCATTTGTGTGCAGGTTGCTGTCACAGTACTGAGGGGGGATAAGGAAGTGACAGTGAATGTAGTTTTAGAGGCAAAGTACTAGATGTCAGGTGGTGACAGCTTGTCACCATTTGTATATTAGTGTTAGCAACTTAGCAAAAATCTGGCTTTTAAAGATAACTATAGGCAGTGGCACCCGTAAGCTAATTAATTACTGTACACCTACGATAAGAGATCTTTCCGGTGATGTGTTTTGTCGTTTGTGACGTGCAAGGTGGTTCCGCCGACCTTCGCGAACGTGCTCAGCCGAACCTGAGGCTGTGCACGCAGCATCTAGGCTGGGGTGAAGGCTAGGATAGCGTCCCATCAATAGTAGCGCCGGTTTGGAAGAATATTTCCCAGCTGTCCCCCCAGCAGGCAATATATCGATACTGTCACATTCAGGATCCTTGGAGAAAGCTTCCCCACCGGCCTAAGGAAATGTACACGTGGAGTGGCGTTTCACTTTGCGTGTTCGGCGGCGTCATCGTCGCTCACAAACCGACGCGGCTCGAAATGCGGCGATGCGCTGAAATGTCCCCTTGAATTGCACATTTGCGGCATGCATAAATTCCACTTTGCAGCCCCAAAAGAATCATTCCACAGCACAACCATTCAAGCAGCTCGAACACAGAATCTACTTCGCCAGCCAATTCGACTCTGCCAGAAAACGGCCGCTATGGCTCAGAAAATTGCCATCTTCGTCGTCACATTGGCATGCCTCGCTGCAGTAGGTACGCCATCGAGCAGGTTTTTTTTTTTTTTTTTTTTTTTTTTTTTTTTTTTTTTTTTTTTTTTTTTTTTTTTTTTTTTTTTTTTTTTTTTTTTTTTTTTTTATCCGCATCGCTGAATTGCGCTCACCGTATTGCGTCACAAAGCAAAGTTGTGTAACTGACGAAGTAGGGCAGACACTGACGATTTTCGTGAGTTTTCTCGCAGGATTCGCGCGCCCGCCGGCAAGCGTTCGCAATCAGCTGGCGAAGATCGAGAAGAATGACGTCTTCATGGGAGTGTACCAGGGATCGCTCTATGCTGAGCTGGATCATGTCGACGGCGCTGACAAAATGTCGGACGGCTACGCCTACATGGCCATTTACAAGTAAGCTTCCGATGTCTCATGCCTAAATGTCACACTCGCAATCGCAAAAAAAAAAAAAAAAACAACACAACAACAACAGGAACACCTCGGCGTCGCTTCTTTTGATAAGTTTAAATTGCAACCGTCATCACAATGCTTTCCAGGAAGGACAACGATTACTACATCCGATTCGGCGCGGAGGCCGAGACCAAGGAGCCCGGGGAACCCACCGCGTTCACCGTCAACCTCGCGGCGGACAACAGCCTGGTTATCGACCTGGGCGCGGGTCAGACGTACAAGAACACCACTTACGAGCTCTGCGTGTTCAAGTTCCTGCAGAAGTTCATTCCGTATGAATACAGGTTCAAGGGAAAGTGGGCCCCGGCCAGCAGTGTCACCGTTGCCGCAGGCCCGCTCAAGGACACCATTGACGCCATGATTCAGAACCCTAAGAACTACTACGCGATTTTCAACACCGCGACGAACCCCACTGGTTGCGCTAAGGGCGCGTTTGATTTCATCCAGCCATGGTGGAAGCGCCTGTAAGCACAGCCCGGGGCGTCTGAAGAAGTTTTGCTGAGAATTACGCTTGATGGTCCTGATGTGTTGAGCTTATGCATATGCTGCAGGGTCTTTGTTCACTCCCTTAGTGAACATTTCCCTCCATTTGTTGGGTTTTTTCCTAGTGTGGTGGATTGTTGTCTGAGTGGAAGTTTCGTAACCTAATTGTCTTAGTTTCCCGTACTTCGAATGTGCTTCATCACACAAAACCATGCAGAGACACGTATTGGTGTTTGAATTATGAACTCAGTTGAGGGAGTCCTGTGCTTAGCTACTTGAGATTGTGCAAGGGCAATGTCGAGCGGATAATGTTATACATCCGTATGTTCTCTGACTCGTTATTTGCAAAACAATCGGAGGGTTGGCTAGTTATCCATGAAGAGTATTCTTGTTCTGAAACGACGATGCAAGGTGGCAACACGTGGTGCCGAATCAGGTCAATACACGTCATCGCCTCCTGACTCCACATTCGGAATTGGGGATGTTGAAAGGATGGAAAGCCAAAACTTCCGCCATTTACATATTTGATTTTAAAAAGGCTCATTACTTTTTCCTATGTAGGCATCATAAGTTCATAAACATGTGCCAAAAGTAAAATGGAGTTAAAACCCTTTGCTAAGAATAAACGATTTATTTGCGATTAAAAAGCTACAAGCGTTCTTGTTTTGTGCTTTTTGGTAGTCTATCTCTAGTTCCTCAAAAATATTTTCATGTGACAGATCAGCCCCAGAAGGGCAGCAGGTTTCGGAATTTCTCCCCATCTAGGTGACTCCGAAAGCACAGCAGAACCAAATTCTGTCGAACCCAGAGTACTTCTGGAAGACTGAGTTCGTGTCCGTAGGGATGACATGTCAACAAGGGCGTGTCAACCCGAAGCGCTTTCGAGCTAGAGTGTCAAACACTGTAGCTGTAGTGTCAAGTCGAAGCGCATGTGCGAACATCAGCGACGCAATTTTATTGGTTGGAGAACTTGTCATTTGTAGACCTCATAGGCAGTGAACGAATCGAAAGAAAGATGATTGGAGAAGGTGTTTTCTGATTGGGCAGTACCTGGTCGTGAGATATGCAGCTGCGACAATCTTCTCTCGTTTGTAGAAACAGAAAGTGCCCGACGATTTGTATTGGCTGGCAACCTGCAAATTCTTGACACTCTGCCAACAATGTTGGCTGAGTGTCAAAATGCCAAATTGACACTGCCCATTTGACATGTCATCCCTACGGACACGACCAGCCCTGAGGAATTCCAGTCTCCAGATCCGACGCAGATTCAGGCAGTAAGTCTGGAGGATTCCTCGCATTCTTTCATCAGGCCAGTCTTCGCACTTGGCTTCACCGTCTCATGCCAAAGAGGACGATTTCGGATTCTGGAATCCGTTCCGTGTGGTGATTTCGCTTTCTGTTCTTTTTAGGCCCTATTTCGTGAAGCTATTCTAGCCCTCGCGTCAAGATGGCGTCTGTCCTGCTGCCTACGTCCGTGAAGCCTAAGAAGTATGTGCTGCATCTGGAGCCGAATCTGGAGACATTCAAGTTCAAGGGCATCGTGACCGTAGATTTGGACGTGGTTGAGCCGACGAATGAGATTCGGTTTCATGCGCAGGAGCTGGAGTTGCATAAGGTACGGCGAATAGTAACTGAACTGGTTTTATTGTCCTTACGGGAAGGCGCAAGGTACGGATAGTTACAGACTCCTCTTTCTTAAGTCGTCGAGTCGAAGTTAAAGGTAACTTAGTACTTGGGATTTGATGGGATGGATTTCAAACACTTTATTGACTGAATTTGTTTCCAGGGTCCCAGAAATTCGTCGTATGGTGAGCGGATTGTCACTGAATCTGTTCTAACGTCTCAGGAAGAAGACTTTCGGTGAGACATCGTCACAGAATCTGTTTTAATGTCTCAGAAATAAGAAATCCGGTGATCGGATTTATACTATTTGTGTTTCAATGTCCCAGAAATAAGTCATATGGTGAATGGATTGTCTCAATTTCTGTTCCAATGTCACAGAAACAAGAATTGGTTGATCGGATTGTCATTGATTTTGTTTCAATTTGTGAGAAATTCGACATACGGTGAGCGTTTTGTCACTGATTCGGTTTCAGTGTCGCAGGAAGAAGGCTTACGTTGAACATATTGTCACTGAATTGGTTTCATCTTCTCAGAAAAGAGATACGCTGAACGGATTGACGCTGAATTTGTCTCAATGTATCAGAAAGAAAACATACGGTGAGCGGATTGTCGATGAATCTATTTCAATGTCTCAGAAATAAGACATACGGTGAGCGGATTGTCACAGAACCTGAGCCAATGTCTCAGAAAGAAGGCCTACGTGAGCGATTTGTCACTGAATCTGAACTGAAGGAGGAAGGTTCATTAGCGTTGGGATGCTCTCCCACCGTGCCTGCTCACCACGATCCCCTTCAGGTGGAGCTGACAACAGGCGATAAGCTTCTCACAGCGGGAGCAGATGGAGTGCCGGCAGTCGAGCTGGATAAGGAGAGGCAAGAAGGGAAGTTGGTGCTTGGGGAAGGGCAGACGCTGAGCACGGGGCCTGCGAAGCTCAGGATCGAATACACTGGCATTCACAACGACAACATGGTTGGATTCTACCGTGAGTATCGATCTGAGTGAGTGGGAAAGTAAGTTCAGTTGAGGTGCCTTCAGAGCCAGTAGGAACGCGCCAAGCCGTTTCTTGCTGAGACAAGCTGATGAAAATACCCGTCCCCGCTCCCCATTTCCCTTCACTTTCCCCTGTCAGGTGCATCCTACCCTCGAGACGGCCAGAAGCAGTGGATGGTAACCGCGCAGTTCGAGCCAGTAGGGGCGCGCCAGGCCCTTCCCTGCTGGGACGAACTGATAGCCCCAGCCCTTGTTGCGCCCGTCCCGCTTCCCTCCCCCCAGGGGCATCCTACACCCGAGACGGTCAGAAGCAGTGGATGGTAACCACCCAGTTCGAGCCAGTGGGGGCGCGCCAAGCCCTTCCCTGCTGGGACGAACCCGCAGCCAAAGCCACGTTCGAGGTGTCACTGCGCGTGCCGGCCGGGTTGCAAGGCTTGTCCAACATGGACGAGGTTGGGCGGGAGAAGCAGGCGGACGGGTCGGAGGTGGTTCGGTTTGCGGAGAGTCCGGTTATGAGCACGTACCTGCTGGCCTTCGTGGTGGGGGAGGTGGAGTGCGTGTCAGACAAGACCAGCAATGGCACTCTGGTGAGAACAGGGAAAGAATGTATGATTGCATGTGAATGGAAAAATGGAATCAGCGGTGTCCTTGTCAGCAGTTGACTGTACTGTATATGATGGTTTGGTTGGGGTGTGATTGTACGTGCAGCTAAACCAATATGTTCATGATGCACTGTTCCTGTAACGGTTGGTGCCTCCAGGTGAATATTTACACTACTCCCGGGAGGAAGGAGCAAGGAAGGTTCGCCCTGACGGTGGCGTGCAAGGTGATCACGTTCTTTGAGGATTACTTTGGAATCAAGTACCCGCTGCCCAAGGCCGACCTCATTGGTGAGACTGAGAATTGAGAAACGTATCATGGAGATCTGGGGCCTCATAACGTTTAAAGAGACGGCTCTCCCGTACTTTCCCTCGTTTCATTTCGCATCTTCCTTCCCTATGTGACTCTCTTTCCGACCTGCCACGTGCATGCAGTCATCCCGGGCTAAACCCATTGGAGCCATGAAAATTTGGGGCCTCATCACGTTCAGGGAGACGGCTCTCTCTGCTCCCCTTTCCCATCCCCCTCCCCTCTCACGTTCATTACATGCCTCTTTCCTAACTGTCTACCATGACCATGCAGCCATCCCGGATTTCGCCATGGGAGCCATGGAGAACTGGGGCCTCATCACGTTCAGGGAGACGGCGCTGCTGGTGGATGAGAACAGTGCGCCTGCTGCCACCAAGCAGCGTGTGGCTTACGTCATCTCCCACGAGCTGGCGCACCAGGTATGGCTTCTGAGAAGACGCACATAGGGAGGCTGGCTGGGCTGCTTGTGTGCTGGTACTGCTGTTGAGCACCAAGCGACAGCACTTCTGGTGTACAAGAACAACGCGCCTGCTGCCACCAAGCATCGAATGGCATATGTTGAAACGCACGAGCTGGCCCACCAAGTTAAACTCCATCAGGGACTCCATGCTTGTTTCATGGGTGTTTGACACCTTCGCCTCTCCCCTGCTCGCATGTCCGATGCTTGCATCTCCCTGCCTGCCTCTCCCCCACCTGTTTGTCCCCTCTCTTCCTCTCCCGTGCTCTCCCCCAACCTGGCCTCCACTCCCCTTTCCCTCCGCCCCGCCCTCTCTCCGCTCCTCAACCCGCATTCACCATCACACTGCAGTGGTTTGGTAACCTGGTAACCATGCAGTGGTGGAACGACCTTTGGCTCAACGAGGGCTTTGCCACGTGGGTGGGGTGGCTGGGCGTGGACTACATCTTCCCCGAGTGGGATGTGTGGACGCAGTTCGCCTGCAATGACATGGACACGTGCCTTCACACTGACGCCCTGCTGGGCTCTCATCCTGTTGAAGTGCCCATTAATGACCCCAAGGAGATTGAACAGGTCAGTGCAGGGGTGGGAGGGAGGGTTAGGATGGGATGGGATCTGATGGTGTAAGACTGGATGGGAATTTACCACTTCGGTTCTTTTCTACCCCACGTGCACACCCACCTGGTGTTTGATGCGCAGGCCTAGTCTGGGCATGTCTGTCATACTAACAGAGTCAACTCCTCTGTTGATCACTCAAGCTCTTATCTCTACTGTTCGTCAACCCACGCCCATCTCACCAGGTGTTTGACGCGCTGAGCTACTCCAAGGGCGCGTGTGTCATTCGGCAGCTGGAGGCCGCCATCGGAGCCGACGCCTTCAAGAAGGTCAGTGCGTGCTTGCTTGCTTGCCTCGCTGGGGGAATTGCACTGAGGGGTTTAAGCAGAGGGGGAGATGCACAGCGGTGATAGTCACACCACGGGGAGAATTGGATGAAGGAGGAATTCTGTTTCTTAGCCTAACGCCTGTCTCTCCTATTTCCTCCACAGGGCCTCCACTCCTACCGATCCAAGCACGCCTATGCCAAGACCATCACCAACGACCTCTGGAACTCCCTTGCCAAGGCTGCGGGCAAGCCTGTCCGTCCAGCAACCTTACCTTGTCCACCTTTCCTCCCTGTCCCCGTTCTGTTGCTCCCCAGGGTCTGCACTCATACCTTTCCAAGCACGCCTACGCCAACACCATCACCAACGACCTCTGGAACTCCCTCGCCGAGGCCTCGGGCAAGCCTGTCCGTGAGATGATGGCCAGCTGGACGGCCCAGATGGGCTATCCGCTCATCTCCATCCTTCCCCCCAGCCCGGGCAAGCAGGGCGTGCGCCTCAGGCAGACCCGCTTCCTCTCCAAGGGGCCTCCTAGTGAGGCAGAGGATAAGCAGCTGTGGTGGGTGCCTGTGACGGCAACGACGGGGCGAGTGGGCGGAGGCGAGGGGAAGAAGCTTGATACGGTGGTTTTATCGGAGAAGGAAGGGGATGCGGAAGGGTTTGTGGTGCCGGAAGGGGAGGGCGGATGGCTGAGGGTGAACGCGGGGCAGACGGGGATTTTCCGCGTGAATTACACGGAGGAGCAGTGGAAGGGGATTTCGGCTGCTGTGGAGGCGCTGCAGCTGCCTGTCATTGACCGACTGGGTGAGTGGGTGTGTTGTTGAAATGGCCATTGTGATGCATGCATGCTACCTGTCGATCATCCATCACTATATGCTGATCGCCTGTCTTGATACCACATCAGCACAATGCATCCCCTATGTATGTTCTCTTTCCTTCATCTCCTTTTCAAAGATTCTCACACATTTTCCGCTAAGCTCTCTGGTCTCTCTCTTCACCACTCATCCTCCTCTCACGCCCCGCACTCTCCTCCATCGTTTTCAACATCAGGCTCTGTCATGGACGCCTTTGCGCTGGCCAAGGCGTGTGTGATAAGTCGATTTTTTAGTCGACTAAAAAATTCAACATCAGGCTCTGTCATGGACGCCTCAGGGTGTTTTTGAGAATTCTCAAAAACACCCTGCAGTGTCATGGACGCCTTTGCACTGGCCAAGGCGGGCATCATCAAGACCAGTAGGGGGCATGCGGCATTTGGGCTTTCCTCTCTTTGCTTATTCCCATGTCTTTTCTCGAACCCGCCTTGCAGGATCTGTCATGGACGCCTTTGCGCTGGCCAAGGCGGGCATCATCAAGACCAGCCAGGCACTGCAGCTGGCATGGGCGTTCAAAAACGAAACCGAGTGAGTTTTTTCTGTGTGTGTTATCTTGCCCTTTCATCTGCCGTAGTGGGGAGTGCGTCGTTACTTCGAATAGGGGAGAGAGGGGAGCAAAAGAGGATTGTGAGTGGGTTGCCCTGAGACCAGAAAGGCCCTGCAGCTGGAGTGGCCACTTAAGAATACTCTATGACATAGATAGAGTAGAGGGGGTTGATAGGTGACGCGATTCAGGGAGCTGATGGGACACGAGGTGAACAGGGGAGCGAGGCAAGAAATTGTTCTGATGTGAATCAGTCCTTCTCAAGCATTTTAAATTGTTCTTGTCCTTCTCAAGAAATTGTTCTGATGTGAATTGTTTCCAATTGTCTCCTCCTCCACACGTCCAGATACACTGCATCTGGAGATCCTCATGCTTACCGCATGGAGTACTCTGCCTCCATGTGCTCTTTCAAATGTGTCCAGATACACTGTATGGCCGCAGATTGCTGGAGACATAGGCGAGCTGGAGATTCTTTAGAGATGCACCGTACCGTACTAAGCCTCCATGTACCCCTCCACCCCCCACTCGTCCAGATACACCGTATGGGCGCAGATAGCAGGGGACATAGGCGAGCTGGAGATCCTGATCGGCGCGTTGCAGCAGAAGCCCCTTCTGGAGGCGGTCGGCATGCAGCTATTCACTCCCATCGCTGACAAGCTGGGCTGGGAGCCCAAAGCGGTGAGTCGGTAGAGAGACTTAGCTTGTTCCTGCGGGCCTTTCAGGTGGCGCTAGGTGCACTGCAGCAGAAGCCCCTTCTGGAGGCGGTGGGCATGCAGCTCTCCACCCCCATCGCTGACAGGCTGGGCTGGGAACCCTAAGCGGTGAGTCAGTAGAGAGGCTTCTGAGGCGCCTCAAAAGGCGGTGAGTCAGTAGAGAGACTTCGCTCGTTTTTGCGGGCCTTTCAGGTGGCACTTGGTGCGCTGCAGCAGAAAGCCCCTTCTGGAGGCGGTCGGCATTGAATTTTACTTTTGAGAATTCTCAAAAGCAGAAGCCTCTTCTAGAGGCGGTGGGCATGCAGCTCTTCACACCCATCGCTGACAAGCTGGGCTGGGAGCCCAAGGCGGAGAGTACTTAGTGCCGCCTGAACCTATCAACTGGGAGTGCTCAAGCTCGTGAGTATCTGGTGCTCAAGCCCGTGACTTGGGGAAGAGAGTTGAGTCCGAGCACTGGAGATCCTGATCGGCACGCTGCAGCAGAAGTCCCTTCGAGAGGCGGTGGGCATGCAGCTCTTCACACCCATCGCTGACAAGCTGGGCTGGTCTCATCTCGGTGCCATGCTTTGCCCCCTGGTGTATGTTTTTAGAGAATTCTCAAAAAACATGCTTTGCCCCCTGGTGCTGGGCAAGCTGGGCAGCTACCAGCACGCCCCCACCATCGCCAAGTCTCCCATTCACCTCCCCGTTGTTCCACCTCTTCTGTGTTTCACGTCCATGATGGCAGGGCGAGTCTCATCTGGACGCCATGTTGAGGCCTCTGGTGCTGGGCAAGCTAGGCAGCTACCAGCACGCCCCCACCATCGCCAAGTGCCAGGAGCTCTTCAAGCAGCTCACTGCTGACGTCTCGTGAGTGAATGGCCTTGAGAGGCTTAGCGGGCATGCCTCATCTATGCTAAGGGTGAGTGTGAGCGTCTATGCCACACACCTTCGCTTGAGCGTCCAGGCACGCTTCATTCCTCTATTCCTCATTCCTCTATTCCTCATTCCTCTATTCCTCATTCCTCTATTCCTCATTCCTCTCGCATATGAACGTGTTTTACTATCTTCCCCTTCTCTGCCACCCCTCACATGTTCCCCACCACACCACACCAGCTCCGTCAACCCCGACCTGCGTCGGGTGGTGATGCCCATGGTGGTGAAGTAGGGAGGCAAGGAGGAGATGGAGGCCCTTTGAGGCGCCCCAGCAATGCATCACAGAGGCCATACCATTGATTCACTGCAACTATTCTTTCCCTCCCCCTCCCGTCTGTCACCCTTCAGCTCCGTCAACCCTGACCTGCGTCGGGTGGTCATGTCTGTGGCCGTGAAGTATGGAGGCAAGGAGGAGATGGAGGCCACTAAGAAGCTCTACAGGGAGGCAACCACGCCCGACTTCAAGATTCACTGCCTCGTTGGTACGTGCTTCGGACTTTGAGGGCGTTTGTGAGTGACTCAAGTGACCTCTAAAAGCCGTCTGTTCCTCTCCTCCCCACCCATCTTCTTGTCGCCGCCACACGATGATGCTGCCTTAGAACAAAAGTGCAGACATTTTTTATTGATAGTATGGATTTTCTTTTCTCCTCTCACAACATTTTCATAATTTAACTGCCACATTTTCCACCAATGCGTACCTACATTTTGTGTGCAGCGCTCTCCTCTGTGAAGGACCGAGAGCTGTACAAGGATTTCCTGGCATTCGCCCTTGACGAGACTGAAGTGAAGGCCCAGGACCAATAGTGAGTCTTGCACAAGGTTTACAGGAGCCTACTCCTGAAGAATGACTATCCTATGTCAAGTATCATGGTTTGCAAAGTTAACATGCATGGGCTTTCAGGGTGCGAAGTGTTAGAGGCATCGCTTTCAGTCTCCGCCCTCCGCTCCTTCTTCCGACCCGCCACTCAGCATTGTGTTTCTGACCATGCTAGCCGAATTCCGAGTCAATTCGAGCACCGTGCGTTCCCATCCTTCAGCCCCACACTACGTTGTGTTCATGCCCACGGCAAGCGAAACTCTCACCTTCCTAGCTCCCATCCGACCCCATATAGCAGCCGAGGCACTAGGAACTAGGATCCTGTTAACCGTGATCCCTATTTCCATCATGGCCCCCACAGCATTGTCTTCACCCCACTTCCCTATCCACCCCCTGCAGCATTGTCTTGACGACCATGGCAGGCACCTTCTGAGTCAACTCGAAACTGAACCCATTCTCTATATCCCCCCCCCCGCGTCATGTCTATGGCAGGCAATGCAGCTAGTCAGGAATATGCGTGAGAGTTTTTTAGAAATCTCAAAAACACCCTGCAACATAATGCAGCTAATCAGGAATACGCGTGAGAGTTCGAGGATCATTTCGTTGAGTTCTATCACCCTTCTCCCCCCGCCCTTGCAGCATTGTCTTTATGACCATGGCAGGCAATGCAGCCAATCGCGAGTTTGCATGGGAGTATTTCAAGGAGCACTATGACACCATCCATGCCCGCTTCGCCTCTGCTGCTGCCCTTTTCAAGGTGAGCCACCCTACTAACCAAGTCTGTACACACCCCACCCCTTTCTCCCCCCCTCCCCCCTTCCCCTCCACTCCTCCGTGGCCGCTCCCCCATGCCATGCAACCCCAATCAGCATTGTCTTCATGACCATGGCTGGCAATGCTGACAACCGCGAGCATGCATGGGAGTATTTCAAGGAGCATTTCGATGCCATTCACGCCCGCTTCGCGTCTGCTGCTGCGTTATTTGCGGTGAGGCCATATGTTGGAGTGAAATTTGCAAGGTTTATTGTCGTCTGCTCGGTTTGGTGGAACACCTCATTGTCTCGTGGTTGGTGTACTTTAAGGTCAGATCAATGGCTTGCATGATAGCTTCCAGTCACCTTATGATTCTGTCCTTGTATTCCCCCTCTTGTCGCACAGTGCTGTAATCACAGAAAACAGGGATGGGGAGGAATATGTTGCAGTCTCGATACTCACGGCAACTCTGTTTCTTCTTTTTTGTCGACTTATGAATTTGTTGCTTGCAGCGCATACCAGCACTGCCCCTCAAGGGGTTTGCCACAGAGGACAAGGCTCGTGATGCGGAGGCTTTCTTCGCCGCCCATCCGGTCCCGGCCGCAGCTATGGAACTGGAGCGGACACTTGAGACCATCAGGGCCCGTGCGGCGTGGCTGGCACGAGATGGGGATGATATTGTGGCCTGGCTCAAATCAAAGGCGTCATAGACATATTCATACTGTACATGTCATGTGGCATAGGTATATAGTCGATCCAGTCCCGGCTGCGGCTATGGACCTTTGGACACTTGAGACGATCAGGGTTCGTGCGGTGTGGCTGGGATGTGATGGGGATGATCGTGGCATAGTTTAAATCCAAGGCGTCATAGTCATAGGTACTTAGCATTGCTGTCGTGACTTGGGGTTTATATCGTGGCATGATATGATACTTCTGTAAGCATAGATATTCAGCACTGATTCAGCATACATTAGGAGGAAAATTGGAGTGGGTGCTATTGAAGGTATTAGCTCATCCGAAAAAATTGAGCAGTGGGATAATGATATATGTTGGATCTATCCGCAGTTAAAAGCATAATCTAGGTTTGGCAAAATGTCATGCCATCTACACAAGCCAACAACGAATCTTTTTGGAGGGTGGGCTTTGGGAGAGGAATCTTTCTACTTGCCAGGCGCCTTGGCCTTGTTCCGCTCCTCCCACTGCTTGCGGTGGCCGGGCGGAAGCACAGTTGCGCCAGTGCCCTTGCGGATCTGCCCGCGCACGGCGCCCGCGGGGAACGCCGGGGTCGACACCACCACGTAGAACTTCTCGGGGTTCACCATCACTTTCGCGAACGCCGTCGAAAGCGCTTCGCCAGACGCCGTTTTCATGTTGGCGACGTCTTCCCACACGCCGGTCGTCGCATAGCTCAGATAGTTCTCCGCGGGGTTCGTGGAAGCCGTAGCGCTAATGCCCGTGGTGTTCACCCATTTCGCTCCCGCGAAGCTGATAACTGCCGGCCCCGTCGCGTCGCTGGCGGCCATGTTGATCGTCGCGCCGGTGGGCAGTCCCGCGGCGGACAGCTTCCGCACGGCGACGATATACTTGATGTTCACCACCGGGCCGTTCTTATACACCGTCAGAATCGCGTTGCCCGCCGCGTTCGCGTCGCCGGGCGCTGCGCCGACGACGGACGACCCGCGAAGAACGGTGCCCACCTGCATCACCTCGCGCCCCAGCGGCTTCCCCTTGTGCTCCGCCCCCCCGGCGGCCGGCGCGGGGTGCGTCTTGGGCGGTCCGCGGAGTGCGCCTGCGCCGCCTGCTGTGCTCTGCTTGGGCGCGCCAGGGCTCTGCTTCTTTCCGCTGGCGGGAGCGACCTTACCGCCGGGAGCCTTCCCCTTGGGGGTGGGCGCGGTCGTCGTGGGAACTACGGGGCTGCTCGCTTTCGCGTTCGGCGCGGCGGAGATGCTGGCGATCTTTGCGGTGGGCGCGGAAGTTGTGCGGAGGGGGGTGTCTTCCACCGTCTGCGGCTCCACTGCGGGCACCGCGGGGTTCGCTTCTTGGAGCTTTCGAGCGTCTGCTGCTAGGCCTGAATGATGGAGGAAGGGAAGGGGAGAAGCGTTAGATTAGATCGATGGAAGGGAATACTTGTCGATTTTGGAGGGGGATACTGCTGAAAGAATTGACAGAGTAGTTGGATTTTGTGAAGTGAACGAGGCAGAAATGCGACAGGACTTCGGATGTGTACAGGTAGTGAAGACTTACATGAGATGGCGAGAAACGCCAGAAGCGTTGTCAAGAAGCGAGTGGTCGACATTGTATTGGGAGTGGTTTGCGAACACTGGTGCTTGACTATTCTCTACTTGAATGTACTCGGATTCGAAGACAAGCCTTTTTTCGAGTGTCGATAGAGTGTTGAAGGTTGCGAATTGGAGAGAGGAATGAGTGAAGTGATGGAGAAAGGTGAGAGGGTGGACGCTTTTATGCGAATCTCTAGTCGTGTGTTGGTGGTGTTGTGGCATGTAATGTGAAAGTCTGGAAAGGAGTTTTTTCACGAACCGCGACATTTGAATTTTGGGTGAGAGTGTAGCGGGATTCGGTGATTGAGCGGTCGAGTTTCAAAAAACGAGTTAGCGCTGTGGTGGAAACACTTGTAGAATTCCCCCCTTCCAAAGTTGTCAGAAGCTGACGGAAACTCTCGGTATTCCCGCTCACTCTTCGTTTGACTCGGACGCAAAGGGCAAATGTTCAGCTCTCAGTCTGTGTGCAGCTGGAGAATGACGGAAATTTTGTCGTCTGACCTGACCCTCCAACGGTTCCATTTCAGTCAAATCCTCCGGCCAACATTTTTCAGCCAACGGAAACTGTTCCAAAACAAACCCGTGGGAGGTAGGTTCAATCAAACGTTCCTCCGTGGGGCGCCGTTCAGGTAACTCGCCAGTACCAACAGATTTTCTTTCGCCGTTAACTTCGTCACAGATTTTTCAGCAGCAAAATGGACGGTGCGAAAAGAGACGTCAAACGGGATACCAGTCACCTTGCCCAATCTTGCTCTCAGTCGGTGACGAAAAACTTCGCGCACAAATATCTGCCCGGGCCGGGAGTCCAGAAGACCGACCGACCCCAGTTACTCGCTCTCACGTCCGTAGATCGGTGAATCTGCTTTTGCTTGCGTGGACTCTGTCGAGCCGCATCTCTCGACCTTCCAATGTCGCGGTTTGGCTCGAGACTTTTCCCACCCCAACATTGCGACACGGGTTCACACACACAACTACAAAACCCTAGACTTCCTCATCATTCTCACTCACCAATCACTCAGCTTCCGATAACTTCAATCCGCATCGCAGCTTCTTCTCTCCAACTTCACACCTCCACAACTCTACAGCCTGGTGGCTCGAAGCTCTCCAGTTACGAGCGTTCCATTCTCCTTCTCAAACACTTGACGCAATGTCGACTACTCGCTTCCTCTCCGCACTCTTGGTGATCCTCGCCTTATCATGTAAGACCTTTTCTCCCAGCTTTCCTCGTCTCAAGTTCCTCTCTCACCTCATTGAATCACTGATTGAGTGTGTAATACTCCATCCAACCCTCGTGTGCCTCTATTACCTCCTCCACTCTTTTTATGTCCTTCAGGCCTAGCAACAGACGCCCGAAAGCTCCAAGAAGCGAGCCCCGCGGTCCCCGCGGTGGAGCCGCAGACGGTGGAAACCACCCCCCTCCCCGGAACTCCCAAGCTCGCGAGCATCGCCGTCGCGCCTAACGCGAAAGCGCGCAGCCCCGTAGTGCCCACGACGACCGCACCCACCCCCAAGGGAAAGGCCCCCGGCGGTAAGGTCGCTCCCGCCGGCGGAAAGCAGCAGGGCCCTGGCGCGCCCAAGCAGGGCGCAGCAGGCGGCGCAGGAGCGCCCAAGACGCACCCCGCGCCGGCCGCCGGGGGGGCGGAGCACAAGGGGAAGCCGCTGGGGCGCGAGGTGATGCAGGTGGGCACCGTTCTTCGCGGGTCGTCCGTCGTCGGCGCAGCGCCCGGCGACGCGAACGCGGCGGGCAACGCGATCCTGACGGTGTATAAGAACGGCCCGGTGGTGAACATCAAGTATATCGTCGCCGTGCGGAAGCTGTCCGCCGCGGGACTGCCCACCGGCGCGACGATCAACATGGCCGCCAGCGACGCGACGGGGCCGGCAGTTATCAGCTTCGCGGGAGCGAAATGGGTGAACACCACGGGCATTAGCGCTGCGGCTTCCGCAAACCCCGCGGAGAACTACCTGAGCTATGCGACGACCGGCGTGTGGGAAGACGTCGCCAACATGAAAGCGTTGTCTGGCGAAAAGCTTTCGACGGCGTTCGCGAAAGTGATGGTGAATCCCGAGAAATTCTACGTTGTTGTGTCGACCCCGGCGTTCCCCGCGGGCGCCGTGCGCGGGCAGATCCGCAAGGGCACTGGCGCAACTGTACTTCCGCCCGGCCACCGCAAGCAGTGGGAGGAGCGGAACAAGGCCAAGGCACCTGGGAATTAGGATGACTAACCCTAAAGCAGACGTACCTCCTTAACTTGGGGCACGCTAGTTAGCCATTCAGCTTCAGGCGTGTTTCCCCTGATTAGCTAGCTAGATACATGTGTGGGGTTTGGATGTGTGTGGCTAGCACAGAATGGCATGCCATTTTGCCAATATCCATGTCATGATTCTTTAGTAGTAATTTGACTGATGACAGCATCACTGGGGTCCTCACGTTACCTCTCCAGAGAAAATGGGCGCTGCTGGTCAGAGCGTTTCGTTGCAGAGCCTTTTGCTCTAGCAACAGAAGCTGAGCGCATGCTCGAGAGATCCATGCATATTAGGAAGCAGTTGAGTCCGTTTAGACATTATGCTGCATACCAAGGGGCTGCTCACCGAAGGCATATCGGATACTTGGCAGGGAGCTGCTCTTTAGGTCTGCAGCCATGCCATCATTAGAGGATGCTGGAGTAATGGGAGATGTCTGAGACACTGTGGCTGGACCGGTCTACATGACTGAATCTGTGTGTGTGTCTGTGTGTGTTCGCTCATTGTTGGCTTTTGAAATTAGCACTCATAGTTAGCACTCCCTCTGGCAACTTGTGTCACAACTATGAAAGTAAGACAAAAAATATACCCACATAATATCAATAAGCGTGATGATGTAACTGAAGTATTGTTCCGTTCTAGATTTGCACTAGATGAAGTGAATACCTCCCATGCAACAATGTAAGGCATAGGCTCAATTATTCAGAAAAGAAGTATGCTTGTCACTCAAACTGTCTTTTTTTCGAAGCCGCTATAAGTGAACCTTGAAATTTGCACCGAGAACATTCCAAAGGTTCAATTCATCGAACCACATTTTCGAACCTTTGGGTGACCACCACACTCGCCACTCACCACAGCCAGCAACACTCTGACGTAGGGATTTTGCGACTCCCGTCCCGAAGCCAGCAGCAGCTGACGAATCTTGTTGCGAATCACGGCCTCGTTGCGCCGAGAATGGTGCTTGCACTTCCGCGCCACATCTCCGCGGCCCCTCACCTCCACTTCCCAATTCGACGCGCTGCAACGTGTCACGCGCCTCGTGTTTCCCGCCAATTCGTTTCTCCCACGGCCTCTCTCGTCGTAAAGGTTCCCGCGGAACGCGCTTGCGCTTCAGCCGCCGGATTTAGCTCTACAGTCGGATTCGCAGCGTCGCGTGTTTTCGGGTTACCCGATTCGCGCGCTCTGCTCGCGTCGCAGCGCGCGACAGCCGGAAATTGCACGACAGGCTCGCGCACTGCTAGGGTTGGCGGCGCGTTGGGGGTGAGAATGGTGCTCACCGAGTCGCAGCCGCTCGAGTTAGGCACCCGAGCGCCGGATTTCACGGTAAGTGAACATCAGTAAAGCGGCAATTTACTGTTATTTGAGAACATTTAGTCACGTTTTTCATACTTACAAAACACTGTACAGAAATGTCTACGATACTGTTCTGTAGATACAAGCCCTGCAGTTTGTATTTGCCTTTGAGAATTCTCAAAACCGCGAAGGAGGCAACATGGGCATCCAAAAGACATGTACAGATGGCTGGCGCGACGCGACTGTGCAATCAGCTCTTTGCGTTCGTTGATGCTGAAGCGTTTTGCTATCTCAAGCTAGTTTCTGCAATTTTTTAATCCTTTCCCAATCAAAAGGTCCTGGCATGCAATCAGCTCTTGACTTGACACTCGTTGGTGACTGTACATGCGTGTGCCTATGCGTGCATGTGAAACCGTGCATGCGTGTGTGTGTGTGTGATTGTACACGCGTGTGACTATACATGCACGTGTACTGTACCAGCTGGTGGAGCCTCTCACGGGCAAGACATGGTCTCTCTCCGACTTTGACGGCCACCCGGCTCTCCTCGTAAGTCCTCCTCCTCAAAGGTCCACCGTTTGTGATGCATGAAGTTCCATTTCCCCTTCCCACTCCCCTGTCTCTCCCTTCTCTAACTTTGACGGCCACCCAGCTCTCCTCGTAAGTCCTCCTCCCCCCTCCCTCCCCTGGCGTCCTCTACCCTCTCTCTCCCCGTTCCCCCTCTCTCACACACTTCTCCCTCCTCTTTGACGGCCACCCAGCTCTCCTTGTAAGTCCACAACTCCTCAGGTCCACACCCTCCCGGCTGCACACACCCTCACGGCTGCACACACACTCACGTGTCCTCACATCTTCATGCGTCCACACATCCTCATCTTTTTTTTTTGTTTTGGTCTCCTTCCCAACGCCGCCCAACATCGGCAGGTCATGTTCGTCTGCAATCATTGCCCCTTCTTGGTTTATGCAAGCTCGTCTTCCATCCTCCTCCCTTTTTTCCCCCACCGTGTTCCCCTTCCCCCTCCCTCCCCCAAAACTTGGTCAGGTCATGTTCATTTGCAATCATTGCCCCTTCGTGGCTCATACAGATCCTTCTCCTATCCTCTTCCCCCCATTATCTCCCACCGTCTTCCACCCCTCCCCACCCCCGCCCAACACCACCAGGTTATGTTCATCTGCAATCATTGCCCCTTCGTGGTTCACATCAAGTCGCAACTTGTTGCACTGGGCAACGAGTACATCTCTAAGGTACACTTTTGAGTTACATCTCCAGGTTACATCTCCAGGTTACATCTCCAGGTTACATGCTGGAGGTTCATGCCCAAGGTACATCTCCAGGAGCCCATTTTTCATCTCCATGCATTGCTTGCTCTCATCTCCCTACCCTGCTCCCCCTTCTTTTTCTTCCCAGCGTGGACTCCAGCATGGGCTGGCGGTGGTTGCAATCTCGTCCAACTCGGTACTCTCTCACCCTCACTCTTGACTCGGCTCAAACTTCATTGACTCAAATCCTCTGCTCCTCCTCTCTCCTCTCCCTGCTCCCGATTCCCCATCTTTCCAGCATGGGCTGGCAGTGGTTGCAATCTCGTCCAACTCGGTACTCACTCACCCTCAGGTACGCCGTGCAACCTACTGAAAGTTATGATGGTCGTGAATAAAGAATGATATTGCGCACCTGAGGCTATTGCGAAAGTTATAATCTACAATAGCCTCCAGATGACGTGCCAGCCGTTTCTCTCGACTTGCGTTCTTATGCTCCTCAATCTCCCTCTCTGCGTTCTACTTTTAAGGCGCCTTAAAATAGACTGTTTCCCTCATACCCGTCAAATCTCCTCAATCTCCCCTCTCTGCATTCTACTCAACTACAGGATGGACCTCACAAAATGGCAGAGGAAGTTAAGTAGTTCAACTTCCCCTTTCTGCTTTTCAAATTCCTCTTTCCCTCCTGTCTCCACGTCCCCTCTGCTGCATCCCTCTCTGCATTCTACTCAACAACAGGACGGGCCCGAGAAAATGGCAGAGGAGGCCAAGCAGTTCAACTTCCCCTTCCCCTACCTTTATGATGAGGTGCGTCCCATACTTCACATGGCAGTTCATTGCACACCCAACACTTACAGTGACAAGGTATAATCTGAGTCTTTTCTGACCAAGCAGTTCAACCTCCCCTTCCCCTACCTCTATGATGAGGTGCGTCCCACCCGTCATATTAAAGCTCATTTCTTAGCATCTCCAGGCCAAACACTTGGTTTTAATCTCTGTGTCACAAGGTACAATTCAAGCCTTCTTTGCTCACTCAGTTCAACCTCCCCTTCCCTTACCTCCATGATGAGGTGTGTCTGTCAATACATCTCGCATTTTGCTGAGTGTGTCTCACAGTTGGGCGTGCAGACGGACTCAGGAGGTGGCCAAGGTGAATCATGCTGCCTGCACGCCAGACTTCTTCCTCTTCAAAAAGGATTGCTCCCTCTCTTCCCAATCACATTTTCCCCTTTCACCCCACCACCCTGCAGACTCAGGAGGTGGCCAAGGTGAATCATGCTGCCTGCACGCCAGAAAGGATTGCTCCCTCTCTTCCCAATCACATTTTCCCCTTTCACCCCACCACCCTGCAGACTCAGGAGGTGGCCAAGGTGAATCATGCTGCCTGCACGCCAGAAAGGATTGCTCCCTCTCTTCCCAATCACATTTTCCCCTTTCACCCCACCACCCTGCAGACTCAGGAGGTGGCCAAGGTGAATCTGCTGCCTGCACGCCAGAAAGGATTGCTCCCTCTCTTCCCAATCACATTTTCCCCTTTCACCCCACCACCCTGCAGACTCAGGAGGTGGCCAAGGTGAATCATGCTGCCTGCATGCCTGAATTTTTTTGCTCAGATGCAAGAGGTGGCTTATGTGTTTATGCCCTTCCCCATCCTCCCCCCCCCCCCTCTCCCCCCTGCTCCGCCTCCCATTCATCAGACTCAAGAGGTGGCCAAGGCGTATCACGCTGCCTGCACGCCTGACTTCTTTCTCTTCAAAAAGGACGGCCGCCGCCCGTTTGAACTCGCATACCACGGACAGCTGGACGACTCCCGGCCATCTAATGGTCGCCCAGTCACCGGGAATGACTTGCGTGCTGCTCTGGATTGTGTGCTCTCTGCACGACCAGTCCCCAGTTCTCAAAGGCCCAGGTGAGCTCGCCTTTACCCACCTATAAGGTCCTTCTCTGCTCACCAGCAACGACCCCCATCTGAGCTGGTATACCTCTGCCAGCTGGACAACTCCCGCCCCTCCAACGGCCTCCAGGTCACCGGGAAGGCCAATGGACTGCGTGCTGTCCGCCCGACCGGTCCCCAGCGCTCAGAAGCCCAGGTAAGGTTGCCTTTACCCAGTCACAGGCAGGCCAGTCGCCAGCGTTTAAAAGCCGAGGTGAGGTTCTCCATGGCAATACGGACTAGGGTCTACAACCCCAACGGTTACCCGGTTACTGGCTAGGATCTCTGCAAGGCTCTGGGTTGGGCGTGCTTTCTGCAAGGCCAGTCCCCAGCACTCAGAGGCCCAGGTGGGTTTCACTGCTTGCCCACAGGTCGAAGTCGTCCCATTGGACATAGTTTCGAAACGTCTCAAAACTCGATTGTTTTGAGACGCCTCAAAGCACAGGCAAGGACCTCCGTAATGCTCTCGACTGTGTGCTCTCTGTGTGACCCGTCCGCAGCACTTAGAAGCCCAGTTAGGGCATTGTTTAATCCAAGGATGAGGGTCTAATCTAAATACCGATGTGGTTTTGTTTATTTACTGAAGTGGTTATCTTCTTGGCCCTTCTTTGGCTGACTAAAATGCAAAATCCCTTCTTATTCTGCAATACTATCTTGTGTTTCCCTGACTATCCTTTATCCCCTTCTGTGCAGCATCGGCTGCAACATAAAGTGGGCCCCCGGGAATGAGCCTGACTATTTCGGATAGATTCCTCATTATTTCTGCGCTTGCGGAGAGGCTCATTATAAGGCTCGTGAGTCATGACGGGTTGCTGACTACCAGAGTTATGAGCTGGACCAGCTAACAAAAGACCAGCAGGAACAGAGCTTGGCTTGACGCAGTTTTGTTCAATGTGCGAGTACTGACCAAACGCTTCGTTAAATGTTTTGCTTCTCGTCTGTATCGTGGGATTGTACAAGGGCCTTCTCAACTGTCCCAAGCACATGAGCATACAGATGCACCAGTATGCAGTCACACAGTAGGTGTTTCACCTTTGTCTAATGCGTCACTTCACATGTCATCGATTCCAAAATCTTGAAAGCTTGATGCCCAGAGTGGAGAGTACGTGACTTGAGAGCCGGGCTCTAACGTATTTGATCGAGTAAAACATATGCATATGTTTGAAGTCGAATTTCACTGATCATCTGGGGTAGCGGGGTGGAGCAGGCAACTTTAATGCGACTCGTAAGGGATTAATTGTCAAAGTTGGAGGGTGGGAGTGGCCATTGCCGTCTCAAGCAATGCACCCGTGCCACTGCTGCCATGTAGTCTGACGATCTGCATGGAACAGGGCGAATGAAGAGGACAAGGAGAGGGGAAGGAGGGTGGAAGGGTAAGCAGGGTTTGCCACTGGCGTCTCAAGCAATGCACCTGTGCCACTGCTGCCATGTAGTCTGACGATCTCTAGTGGATGGGTTGAACGAGGGGCAGGAGGGGGAAAAGAGACAAAGGTGGAAGGAGGGCACTAGAGTGGTGCAAGCAAGGGAAAAAACAGGATTTGCGACTGGCATCTCAAGCAATGCGCTGGCACCACTGCTGCCATGTAGTTGGATGATCAGGTTGGGAACGGTTGAGGGAAGGATTGGAAATGTGTCATTTGCCATTGCAACAAGGTGAGTTTTGGGTTGACCAATTGACAGGACAATGCCACTCCTGCCAGGCCGTCAGGCAATCTGTGTGGAATGGAATGAGTGGGGTTTTGCGACCGGCAGCGCAAGGCAGGTGAGAGGGGTTTCGAGTTGACTTTTGAGTCGACTCAAAAGTCAACTCGGTTTTGCAACCGGCAGCGCAATGCAGGTGAGAGGGGTTTCGCAACCAAGGTAAGTGGGGTACCTGCAGGCGTATTCCGTGGCAGCTGCTGATTGGATGTACTTCCTACTCGTGGCCTCATCCCCCTGAAGGGCCAGTGGGAGAAGGAGAGAGTTGAGAGTGAGCGCGAGAGTGAGTGAGTGAGTGAGTGAGTGAGTGTGGGAGAGAGACGTAGAGTGTGGGAGAGGCCAAATATATGCCGGGCATGAACCCATGGATACAAGGGCATATGCGCACATGGACCCATGGACATCTAGACCCATGCTTACAGACACACGGGCACATGCATACATGGGCACATGCATACATGGGCACATGCACACATGGGCACATGCACACATGGGCACATGCACACATGGGCACATGCATCCATGGACACATGCACACATGGGCACATGCACACATGGGAACATGCATACATGAGCACATGCACACATGGGTACATGCACACATAAGCACACGCACACATAAGCACATGCACACATAAGCACATGCACACATGGGAACATGCACACATGGGTACATGCACACATGGGCACATGCACACATGGGCACATACGCACTAAGTATACAAGCTGTCATGACTGTTAGACCTACAAGTATTGTGAAACTCAAAACATCCTTATGACAGAAACAGTACCATGATTTCAAAGAAGAGGCCGACGTATAACCGGGCATAGAAGGCTGATGACCCCCCCTCGTCATCCCCTGCTGCTGCCAACACCTGTGTCCCCACATGCCATGCCATCGGTTCATGCCATGCCATGCCATGCCATTCCATGCCATGCCATGCCATGCCATCCGCATGGCATGTGGGGTTCATCATGTCATGTCCAGTACCACGCCATGGCACTCCATTTGCCATGCCACGCCCCATACGTGTGTGAACGCTGAATTGAGAACGCTGTACCGTGGCATGTCCGCGTCTCCCACTTGGAGTGCGGAGGAATGGAGGAAGAAGCAAGCGCAAGGTGAGACATGAGTGGGAAGTGGGGAGGTGGGGAGGTGGGAGGGGTGCGAGAGGGAGGGACCAGAGAGATGAGCCTCAAGTAGCTGCATGAGATTACCTGCGAGGGGTCGGCACCCGTTTTGTCCTTGTTTCTTTCAACTGTCAAGAGTTTGGCTCTGAGATCTCTTTAAACACTCATAGGCAGAAATACTAGCTGTTTGTAACACTTAGTCTTACACAGCGAGTACAATACTAGCTGTTTGTAACACTAAGTCTTACACAGCGAGTACAATACTAGCTGTCTGTTCTTTTGCTTTAAGCCTAGCTTCACTACTGCAGCTCCCTGCAAATTATGTCTCAAGATCGCAGGGACCAGAGATATCAGCCTCAAGGGATTAGCTGCATGAGATTACCAGCAAGGGGTCGGCACCCGTTTTGAACATGTCATACGCTGCGCGCAGCACCTTCCCTGGGTCTCGAGGGACCTGAGCACGGGGAGCAGGAATGTGTGACAAGACGACACGATGGGATAGACAGTTGAAAGCCCCCAAGTAGAGCAAGACGAGTTTTGAGACGTCTCAAATCCTTACACGTCCCGCAACATAGGCGTGTGAAGACAGTACAGGGAGAATAATAATGCCCAGTCATATGAAGTGACCGAATATAAGCAGTTGAGAACCCTCAAGAAGAGAGGAGAAGCCATCTCTAGCGTATTTAACCACCTGATTGAATCATGAGGCACTTTTACGATTTTTGAGGTGCCTGGAGGAAACAGGTCCAATATCAAGTGAAATTCCCTCCTCTGGCATGTTTCCCGGGCTGATTCCACTCCATTCGCCCTGGCGTCGGAGACAAAGACGACATTCGAGGCATCGCGTGGGACACATGGGACACATGGGACACATGGGACACATGGGACACATGGGACACGTGGGAACACGTGAGTCACTTACCTCTGGCATGCTTTCTCGGGCTGATTCCACTCCATTGGCCCTGGCCTCAGAGACAAAGCACCAGATGGACTGGCGGGAAGGGCAACAGAAGAGAACAGGTTTGATAAAGCATTAGCCACTCAGAATACAAAACGTCAGACAACTCAAAGTACAAAGCACCAGACATCTTCAAACACAAAGCGCCAAGGACTGGCAAGAAGGAAAGTGAGAGAATGCGAAGGTGGAAGCGAGGGGCAGGGCATGGGCATGGAAATGTGCAGGTACGGTCTTGGGTATGTGAGGTGCTAATGAACCTGAGGTGCTAATGAACCTGAGGTGCTAATGAACCTGAGGTGCTAATGAACCTGAGGTGCTAATGAACCTGAGGTGCTAATGAACCTGAGGTGCTAATGAACCTGAGGTGCTAATGAACCTGAGGTGCTAATGAACCTGAGGTGCTAATGAACCTGAGGTGCTAATGAACCTGAGGTGCTAATGAACCTGAGGTGCTAATGAACCTGAGGTGCTAATGAACCTGAGGTGCTAATGAACCTGAGGTGCTAATGAACCTGAGGTGCTAATGAACCTGAGGTGCTAATGAACCTGAGGTGCTAATGAACCTGAGGTGCTAATGAACCTGAGGTGCTAATGAACCTGAGGTGCTAATGAACCTGAGGTGCTAATGAACCTGAGGTGCTAATGAACCTGAGGTGCTAATGAACCTGAGGTGCTAATGAACCTGAGGTGCTAATGAACCTGAGGTGCTAATGAACCTGAGGTGCTAATGAACCTGAGGAGATTTACTGAAGCGTACTCACCTCTTCTGCGTCTCTTGAGTTTGCTGCAATGCACGCGCGAAATTGCTGTGAAGCTTCTGCAAATCTGAGAATCCCAAGTCAGGAGAAGATGGGAACGTTGAGAAGGCAAGTAACTAAGCGTCATGAGAATTGCGAAGAGGGGAATATGAACCAACGAAAGAAACGTACTCTGGTGCATGGCGAATTTTGCAAACTGGAAAATGAGGATCAAGGAACGAGACAAAGGGGACACTACAGAACTGTGAGTGCATCACAGCACACACCAGCCATACACAGGCAACCCAGGCATACACAGGCAACCCAGGCATACACAGGCAACCCAGGCATACACAGGCAACCCAGGCATACACAGGCAACCCAGGCATACACAGGCAACCCAGGCATACACAGGCAACCCAGGCATACACAGGCAACCCAGGCATACACAGGCAACCCAGGCATACACAGGCAACCCAGGCATACACAGGCAACCCAGGCATACACAGGCAACCCAGGCATACACAGGCAACCCAGGCATACACAGGCAACCCAGGCATACACAGGCAACCCAGGCATACACAGGCAACCCAGGCATACACAGGCAACCCAGGCATACACAGGCAACCCAGGCATACACAGGCAACCCAGGCATACACAGGCAACCCAGGCATACACAGGCAACCCAGGCATACACAGGCAACCCAGGCATACACAGGCAACCCAGGCATACACAGGCAACCCAGGCATACACAGGCAACCCAGGCATACACAGGCAACCCAGGCATACACAGGCAACCCAGGCATACACAGGCAACCCAGGCATACACAGGCAACCCAGGCATACACAGGCAACCCAGGCATACACAGGCAACCCAGGCATACACAGGCAACCCAGGCATACACAGGCAACCCAGGCATACACAGGCAACCCAGGCATACACAGGCAACCCAGGCATACACAGGCAACCCAGGCATACACAGGCAACCCAGGCATACACAGGCAACCCAGGCATACACAGGCAACCCAGGCATACACAGGCAACCCAGGCATACACAGGCAACCCAGGCATACACAGGCAACCCAGGCATACACAGGCAACCCAGGCATACACAGGCAACCCAGGCATACACAGGCAACCCAGGCATACACAGGCAACCCAGGCATACACAGGCAACCCAGGCATACACAGGCAACCCAGGCATACACAGGCAACCCAGGCATACACAGGCACCCAGGCATACACAGGCAACCCAGGCATACACAGGCAACCCAGGCATACACAGGCAACCCAGGCATACACAGGCAACCCAGGCATACACAGGCAACCCAGGCATACACAGGCAACCCAGGCATACACAGGCAACCCAGGCATACACAGGCAACCCAGGCATACACAGGCAACCCAGGCATACACAGGCAACCCAGGCATACACAGGCAACCCAGGCATACACAGGCAACCCAGGCATACACAGGCAACCCAGGCATACACAGGCAACCCAGGCATACACAGGCAACCCAGGCATACACAGGCAACCCAGGCATACACAGGCAACCCAGGCATACACAGGCAACCCAGGCATACACAGGCAACCCAGGCATACACAGGCAACCCAGGCATACACAGGCAACCCAGGCATACACAGGCAACCCAGGCATACACAGGCAACCCAGGCATACACAGGCAACCCAGGCATACACAGGCAACCCAGCCATACACAGGCAACCCAGGCATACACAGGCAACCCAGGCATACACAGGCAACCCAGGCATACACAGGCAACCCAGGCATACACAGGCAACCCAGGCATACACAGGCAACCCAGGCATACACAGGCAACCCAGGCATACACAGGCAACCCAGGCATACACAGGCAACCCAGGCATACACAGGCAACCCAGGCATACACAGGCAACCCAGGCATACACAGGCAACCCAGGCTTACACAGGCAACCCAGGCATACACAGGCAACCCAGGCATACACAGGCAACCCAGGCATACACAGGCAACCCAGGCATACACAGGCAACCCAGGCATACACAGGCAACCCAGGCATACACAGGCAACCCAGGCATACACAGGCAACCCAGGCATACACAGGCAACCCAGGCATACACAGGCAACCCAGGCATACACAGGCAACCCAGGCATACACAGGCAACCCAGGCATACACAGGCAACCCAGGCATACACAGGCAACCCAGGCATACACAGGCAACCCAGGCATACACAGGCAACCCAGGCATACACAGGCAACCCAGGCATACACAGGCAACCCAGGCATACACAGGCAACCCAGGCATACACAGGCAACCCAGGCATACACAGGCAACCCAGGCATACACAGGCAACCCAGGCATACACAGGCAACCCAGCCATACACAGGCAACCCAGGCATACACAGGCAACCCAGGCATACACAGGCAACCCAGGCATACACAGGCAACCCAGGCATACACAGGCAACCCAGGCATACACAGGCAACCCAGGCATACACAGGCAACCCAGGCATACACAGGCAACCCAGGCATACACAGGCAACCCAGGCATACACAGGCAACCCAGGCATACACAGGCAACCCAGGCATACACAGGCAACCCAGGCATACACAGGCAACCCAGGCATACACAGGCAACCCAGGCATACACAGCCATAAATCTTCTCATCAGTGCATGCAGCACAGCACACACCAGCCGTACACAGGCAACTCAACGGACCTGTTGAGGTAGAAGAGTGAAAGTCCTCTCTGCCATAGATCTGCTCGGCAATGGATAGCATGGAAATGGGAAAACTGTGCAGTATCAGCACAACAAACACACAAGAGCCTCATCAAAAGCTCCAATGCAGCCTTGAATCTGAGCTAAATGTGACATTTTTTAGTCGACTCAAAAGTCACCACGATTTTCAGAGGACGGTCAAGCTCCAATGCGGCCTCGAATTCAGCTAGTGACTACTAAGCTGACTCAAAATATGTCGCATTTCTCAGGATGGTCGCTTACAGGGGATTTGGGAGGGGTCAAGCTCCAACGCGGCCTCGAATTCAGCTAGTGATGCCTCCACCTCGTTCTGCTATCATATTTATGAGATGGGATGTTTTGAGTCGACTAGAAAATCGGTAACATACAGGGGATCTGGGAAGGGTCGAGCTCCAATGCGGCCTCGAATTCAGCTAGTGACGCCTCCACCTCGTTCTGCTCTTGTGATATGACAAGCCACATGCGTGATGCCATGCCACGTCGTGCCATGCCATGTCATGCCATCCAATGCCATGCCTTTGTCATGCCATGCCATGCCATGCCATGCCATGTCATGCCATGACATGCCATGCCATGCCATGCCATGCCATGCCATGTGTACCATTCCACACCATGTGATGCCACGATTGAGGGGAAGACCAACAATGAAGGGGACAGGGAAAGACGGGCACATAATGGTACAATGAGCAAAGTGGCAGAGGTGACTTTTGAGTCGACTAGGTGACTTTTGAGTCGACTAGGTGACTTTTGAGTCGACTCAAAAGCCACCTTGAAGGGGACAGGGAAAGACGGGCACATGATAGTACAATGAGCAAAGTGGCAGAGGTGACTTATGAGTCGACTAGGTACCTTTTGAGTCGACTCAAAAGTCACCTTGAAGGGGACAGGGAAAGACGGGCACATGATAGTACAATGAGCAAAGTGGCAGAGGTGACTTTTGAGTCGACTAGGTGACTTTTGAGTCGACTAGGTGACTTTTGAGTCGATTAGGTGACTTTTGAGTCGACTAGGTGACTTTTGAGTCGACTAGGTGACTTTTGAGTCGACCAGGTGACTTTTGAGTCGACCAGGTGACTTTTGAGTCGACTAGGTGACTTTTGAGTCGACCAGGTGACTTTTGAGTCGACTCAAAAGTCACCTTGAAGGGGACAGGGACAGACGGGCACATAATAGTACAATGAGCAAAGTGGCAGAGAGGCGGAAGAGAATGAAGAGGAGCGAGAAGGAAGATATATTCACGAAAAGGAAATAATTTTGAGAGAGCACATTTTACAACCTCGATAAATAGCTGCATGCCACGTCGGATCGCGTCGCGTCCTGCCTTCTCCCTCCCTGTTCCAGACGCCACGTCAGCATTGGCCGTCGCTGCAGGAACAATTCCAACACCACGTCTCACTCGCGCACCTCCGACTAGCTCCCGAGTAATTCCTGGCCGTTGGATGGAACCTCCTGTTAACTCGTGGGAATCTCGCGGCCGTTGGATGGCAAATCCTTGTAACTCCGTTCGTCTCCGCAATGCACTGATTCTGAGTCGTCTCCGGTCCGAAGAAGAATCTCCGGATGACCCATACTGCTCCTTAGCTCGAATCCCTCCCAACCACTCTGCACCTTTTCGTCTGACTCCAATTCCGGATCCGTGAGGTCCGGCGCATATTCCGCTGGGGTGACTCGGTATATGATTATCTGCGGAGTTAGGGAATTCTTGCCGAGCCGTTCTATCGAATCCGTGCCATTTAGGAGTGAAACATGCACTTGCGGAACCGGATGGGGATGGAAGCTGCTGAATCCGGATTGTGCGGTGGGGATGGGTGCAGAGAAGACCAGCGGAGGGAGTGATGATTTTGGTGTTAGAAGCTGATGGGATTTGAGCAGCGGCGCCTGGCATGGCCAATGCTGACAAAAGGAGAACAAGTAGTTGGAACTCGTGCTACCGAGAAGGGGAAATCTCCGCTTGATTGGCGACTTCAGCGTAAGATTCGCGCGAAATGTAGTAAGTCGAAGCGCAATACACGGACGCCACATTCAATCGACAAAAACCGTCATCGTTCAGCCGTATCAGTAAGGCAAAGGCAGACGCTATGGAAACAGCCAGCAGGAACAGCACGAGGAAGCAGTAAAAATGTACTATCAAAATGGAAAGGTGGATTCTGAATAGGAAAGCAACACTTCAGCAAGCCTTCGGGAAAACCCACTTCTATAAGATGTGGGTCTTGAAAATGGAGGTGTCCTTCAACATAGAAATTGGGGCGGAGCAGGTATTTCCAAGGGACAGGCTATTTGCCAGGCCAGCCAAAGTAGCTCTGGCAACCAGGCCTGTCGCTTGCAGGGCGTTTGCCCTGCTGGACCTTGAATTTCAGGGCTGGGTTTCCCTTGGAAACTGAAATTGATGGGTTGGAAAAATCCTGGCCCTGATTCCTTACAGGGGTGATTTCAGGCTTAGACCTGGTGCGTAAAGGGTAGATTTTAGGCGAGCCCTGGAACAAAATATTTCGAACCCCCCCTCCCACACCCCCCCCCCCTTTTCCAAACCTGGCAAATTTGGAGTTGCGTGGCTGGGTCACAGATTCAACTCAACCTACAACTGGTACTTGCGCCCATCACAACCTTGCTCCCATCCCATGACACACAGACAGTAGCATGAATCGGCATAGCAGCAGCAAAACACATCTCAGATCCCCGTCGTGCAGTGCACCAGCAGGCATGAAACGGCATAGCAGCAGCAAAACACCTCTCAGATCCCTGCTAAGAGTTGGAAGAGGGGAAACTCTGCTAAGCGTGCGTAGTGAAATGACGCTAACTAGTTTTTTTATGTAGTGTCTGTTGTGTAATTGCAGAGTGCAGCTGTTAAGTTTGTGGTAGAAATGAGGCTGCAGAATTTTCCGCGCCAAACCTGATTTACAGGGAGGATAATATTCCAGCCCTGAAGCCTAAAGGGCCGAGATTCGCCCCGACCCTGCTAAATACAGGGTCGTACATGCCAGGCCCCCTGATTTGTCCGGGGGCCCCAAAACGAAACGACAGCCCTGCTGGCAACTAATTTTGCAATGATAATTCAGGCTCGGGTGCATTTGATGAGACCGAAGCAAACCTCGAGGTGCTGGAACCTTGGCTTGATGAGTTTGGGTTCCTCGTCATTGGCTGACAGGTGGCTGGGACAAGAGGTTTGGTAGTCTTGTGATTGATGCTCCGGGGAGCCGAGGGTGCCAAGGAAGCACCCTGTCGGTGCTTAAAACGGAGTATTTGATATGCATCAGAAAGATAACGAACAATTGAAGAATTATTGAGTGTCATGTACAAGTATAGATTTGCAACCAAACTTCTAAGTCACATCACTACTTTACACCGCCCCAGGAAAGGTTCTGAAGTTGCCGAAATACATTTCACAAGGTCATGTCCAGGATTTATTACTTATCCTTTTTGTCCTCCACAAACTCAATATAGTCTTCCTCGCCTCCCCAGCCATCTGCACATGGAGAAGACGGTAAATATCAGTCAAAGAAGTATGGTACACCCTAATTAAGTAACTCGGAAACACATGCTTAGGCTCCCCACTCTCCATCTCTCCATATGCCCAAGCAATTTCTTTGTTTCTCCTTGCTTCAAACACACCATGCCTTACACGCTCTTTAAAATCTTTCACCCCCCACACTCCCACCCACAGGCATCATCTTGCATCTAAGCCCTCAATCCCTCCCACTGGCATCATCTCACCAGCCCCTTGCTCCATGTAAACCTCCTCTGCCTCATCCATAGGGGGAAGCAGGCTCCTCTGTTTTGCGGCGATGCATGTTCTCCTCACTGTGCATCGCACCATCCCTCTCATACCACCATTCATACCCCAACCACTTCAAAAGAATGCCCCAAAAACACTCGAATCACACCAAGAAACAGCCCAACTACACCCCACCCACACCCACCGTTCCCTTGGTCCATGTAAACCTCCTCTGCCTCATCCACTGGGGGAGCTGCCTCCACTGTCTTTCGGCGCTGCATGATCTCCTCACTGCGCATCGCACCATCCTCCTCATACCACCACCCAGAACCCAACCACTCCCCAATCAACTCCCAACCGCACCCAACCAACACCCACCGGTCCCTTGATCCATGTAAACCTCCTCTGCCTCATCCACAGGCGGGGCGGCCTCCTCTGTCTTGCGGCGCTGCATGATCTCCTCACTGCGCATCGCACCATACTCCTCATACCACCACCCAGAACCCAACCACTCCCCAATCAACTCCCAACCGCACCCAACCAACACCCACCGGTCCCTTGATCCATGTAAACCTCCTCTGCCTCATCCACAGGCGGGGCGGCCTCCTCTGTCTTGCGGCGCTGCATGATCTCCTCACTGCGCATCGCACCATCCTCCTCATACCACCACCCAGAACCCAACCACTCCCCAATCAACTCCCAACCGCACCCAACCAACACCCACCGGTCCCTTGATCCATGTAAACCTCCTCTGCCTCATCCACAGGCGGGGCGGCCTCCTCTGTCTTGCAGCGCTGCATGATCTCCTCACTGCGCATCGCACCATCCCCCTCATACCACCACCCAGAACCCAACCACTCCCCAATCACCTCCCAACCGCACCCAACCAACACCCACCGGTCCCTTGATCCATGTAAACCTCCTCTGCCTCATCCACAGGCGGGGTGGCCTCCTCTGTCTTGCGGCGCTGCATGATCTCCTCACTGCGCATCGCACCATCCCCCTCATACCACCACCCAGAATCCAACCACTCCCCAATCACCTCCCAACCGCACCCAACCAACACCCACCGGTCCCTTGATCCATGTAAACCTCTTCTGCCTCATCCACAGGCGGGGCGGCCTCCTCTGTCTTGCGGCGCTGCATGTTCTCCTCACTGCGCATCGCAAACGACGTCTTGGCCACCACCTCATCCCGCTGCACTGCCGGCTGTGCAATGTCATACTCCTCCTCCTCGTCCTCCTCTAGGAGCTCCTCCTCTCTGCTTGGAGCAAGGGCAAGGAGAGGGGGAGGAGGAGGGAACGCCTTGGCCACTACCTCATCCCGCTGCACTCCTCCCCGTCCTCCTCTCAAAGCTCCTCCTCCTCGTTGCGAGCAGGGCGGGGTGAATGGAGTGTGAAGGGAGAGAGGGTGGATTATGGGGAGAGGGGAGAGGGGAGAGGGGAGAGGGGAGAGGGGAGAGGGGAGAGGGGAGAGGGGAGAGGGGAGAGGGGAGAGGGGAGAGGGGAGAGGGAGAGGTGAGAGTGAGAGGGGAGAGAAGAGAGGGGAGTAAGGTGGAAGCGTTTTGAAGCTTTTTGTGCTTGAATGTGCGGGTGGGACTAGGAAAGGGGGAGGCAAAGGGGTTGGGGGTGCTGGGCGTCAGGGGTGCACGGGACAACTTGAAAAGGCCTTGAAGTAAAAGAAAAAACGAAGGTGCGTGCTTACGTGTATCCGAGTATTGTCGGACTGATTCCAAACCCGTATAGTACCTCTGCAACGCTTTTCAACGCAGCTGCGTGGTATGGGAACGGAAAGGGAGGCCAGGAGGAGGTGAAAGTGGGGAACGGAAGGGAGGTGGGAGAAAGGGAGGTAAGGGGGTATTGAGCGCTATGTGAAGTGCATTCCCAAGGGCTCGTAACAGAAGACAATGCAAGAAGTGGAAGCAGAGGACGTGGAGGGAGGAGGGGAAAGAACGCGAAGGGAGGAGGGGAGAGGATGGAGGAAAGAAAGTAGATCTCAACTGTGGTGGAGAGAGGATGTGAAGGGGACAGGCGAGAAGATGGAAGAGGAAAAGTATCCCATGTTCTCACCATCGCCTATGTACCACATGTTTTCCTTCACCACTTGCACTGTGCCCTCTAATGAGATGGCACTCGCACCCAAATCCGCTGCAACAGCAGAGGGACAGATTGGGGAACACAAGGTAGACATACAGATCGACATTAATAAATGAAAAGGGAACGCTGCTGGAGTACCGCTGGAGTAATAATCCTCGACATTCTCCTCTTAATCAGAGTGATGTCTTCTGAGTCGACAGGGTCGACTCAAACGAGGGGTAGACAGTGGTGGTTGGTACCTTGGTCGTCGGCAGGAGGTTCGTTGCCGTAGATATCCGGGTACTTGTCTGCAGGAGGCTCGCTGGAATAATAGTCCGCGTGTTTCTCCTTCCATTCGGACGGCTCTCCTGCTGCTGCTGACCCTGCTCCTCCGTACTTGGGCTGGAAAGACAAGCAGAAGAAAGTGGCAGAAGCAATATGCAAGGGCTTTCAAGTCGACGTCAATGTTGCGTAACAGCTGTGATATGCAAGGGCCTTCAAACGTCTTCCCAACAGCTGCTGACCCTGCTCCTCCGTATTTGGGCTGAAGGGAGAACCAGAAGCAAGAGAACACATAAAGACTCCCAGGAACCGAATGCAACACCTTGTTTAAAGCTCAGGCGCAGAGCAGTACTGCGGGGAGTTGCGTTGAGCTGCGCTGAGCTGAGCGGAGCTGCGCTGAGTTACGCGGAACTGAGCTGAGCTGCGCCGAACAGAGCGGAGCTGCACTGAACTAAGCTGCGCTGAGTTGAGCTGCGCTGAACTGAGCTGCGCTGAGTTGAGCTGCGCTGAGTTGAGCTGCGCTGAACTGAGCTGCGCTGAGTTGAGCTGCGCTGAGTTGAGCTGCGCTGAACTGAGCTGAGCGTATGCTCGAATGCGAGCTTAACGAGCAACAACTCTAGGAAGAGTGATGGGACACTGAACGCCATTTCGACGTCTTGTGAGAAGCGATATTGACCAATGAACGCGCATTGAAGGACGGAAAAGCATACGACATAGGCCGAAAAGGTCGGGTGCAGTATGTGTGCAGTGAAGGACGAAATGAAACATTTTATTGAAGTTGTCTGTGCTTACATCACCGTCGAGCGACATAATGATCGTTGAACCAAGAGCGTCCTCTGGAAGCAGGCGAATGAAGCACCGTGAAACGAAGCACTGTCGAGAGAAGGAAGCACCGGCTTCGGCTTTTGTTCACAGCTTGCGGAGCGCAGCCCACTCAACGAAATGACCCTTGAATTCGGAAAAAAAACCTAAAATAGATTCCCGAAAAACAGCTGGCCTGTCAACTGACGGCTTCTGCAATGCGCGGAATAGTTGAGGAAAACGAAAGACCACCCGTCTTATTTGGCATCGCCTGACATAAATTAGAGCGCAAGCAAGAGGCTAACATCTATGAGACATGTAGCCATAATAATGTTCTCTCGCAGGCTGCAAAAATATGTCGGAAACTGCTCATTCGCAGTGCGCCAGTGTGAAAGCTTCTGTCCCTTTGCTCGATACAAGCTATGGTCGTCGATACTTTAAACCCAATAGTTCTCTTTGAGTCAAGCAAGGCCTACTTCCTCGTACTTAGTATCTGTCGGAGTTCCGACATTTGCGGAGTACAATGGAAATGTGGAAACTTGATGACCTTGAAACAGCCATAAGTAGTTCGCTTGAGATTTCTGGATATTGGAATCTGGAAAGCATTCTAGCATATCCCGGATTCTCTTAGCTACGGTTGAGGAAGGTTACTAATGTTGATAACAGGCGTTTAAGGGATCCATAACAGTTTCCATGCGGTTCTGAGGATTTCTGTGGCTGGGTGGGTTGCTTAGGCAGGAACTTCTTGCGGTTGCGAGCGGACCTTGGGGATCTCCGCTGCTTTTCCGTGCGAGGGGGGGGAGGGGAAACTCCGCGCGCAGAGCGTTTCCACACACAGGGGAGCCATCTCCGCACTCCGGAAGGATATTTGTGTTATCCTTTTTTCCCTGCCTTGATTTTGGGTTTCCTAGATTGATATGTCCAGGTGGTGGCATGGTAAGGTAAGGTAAAGGAGGGGGGGAAACCCCTCTGGGTGTTACCCACACCTGGCTGTCAGTCGTAAACCCGCCTCCCCAGTTGTTTAGACTCGCTGGGTCAACGAGGTTGAGGTATATCCACTCCCAGAGTGAGCCGTGCGAACCCCCTTCTGGGAGGCTGACAGAACACGTCGGCAAGGGGGATTGATCCCGAGACCTCACTCATCGGAAGTGACACAGCCAACTTACTGGGCCACTTCAGGATCCAGGTGGTGGCATGGAATGGAATGAAGTGAAGGAGACACCAGCTCGCCATTTTTGAGTTGCGAAGCAACCCTTTACGATCGATTTTGACAATTTTTTTTTCATGATTTTTTTTAATAAACCATGAAAATAAAATTCGTCAGCTACAGTACGACCCTTCCCATTGTGCATGTTGAACAGTATTGGTAGCTGTCTTTGTAGTACCAGTTACGTGCATATTATACTGTTTGTATTATATCTTTTATTGTTTGATATGTTGTGATAAATGTTGTGAATACTAGTAATGAATTACACGCCACGCATGCTTAAATGGATGTAATGATGAGACATGATATATAGATGCATACCTAATACTGTTACACGCATGAAAATGCTTTTGTATGCATATGATATGCTGAAATGCACCACACCAGTATATCATACAAATGCGTGATAGTTAACGACCCAAAAACTAGGCTACCGCATCCCCTGCCTAGCATGGGGGGGAAGTCAATAGCAAAGTCTTTGAATAATCAACTAGCACATGAAACAATACAATCTGTTAACTCTAAAAAAGAGGTTCACTCTATCAAATCCAGTTCGAAGTGGCAAACACACGAGTCACTGAGTGCGCCAATGAACCAATGAGAAATGATAGAAATGAACCCCTTTTTAAAAATTAACAGACATGCATTGTTGATGCATTGATGAACATAAAATAAAAAAAAAAACACACACACACACACACACACACAAATGCATGCACACAATGACGCATACGCACATACAAACGAAGGCAAACTACCGCATACAAATGCACAAACAATAAAGACAAGTAGGAAGAAATGAAAACAGAAGATGCAAAATGTTGGAATAACCGAAAGGTTATAAAGGCATTCCCGAAGTTGCTCCACTGTACTAGTACCGCATTAGCTCATATAGAGCACGCGGAATCTCGAGGGTCACCCGAAGGTCAACCGTCCAAGATAGTCAACGGTCGTGACCCTTGACGACCCATTAACCGCGCGACAGTTAACAGACTGCAACACGGTAACTGTCGAGAATAGCAATAGTCGTGGTTACTGTAGCTATGTAATGCAGTTAATAAGGGAATGTACCCCTCAGAGTACATGACTAGATAGTTCACTATTTAATTTCTTGTACTCCTACTTTCTAATCATCTTGTTCTCTTTCAACCTTTTCTTAACAAGGTCACTACAGAGACTTCACTGTCTCCTTTCAGGCTTAACACGTTCTATCCTATCCACTGATCCTTTGGTTGTATCAGCATGGTATGAGAGCTAGAGTGGATTATAGGATCTGTCAAGCCCTCGTTCTTCCTAGAACAATCCTTTCATAAAATCAATTATCACATTTTAAGGTCTGCAACACTATGGCTCCTGAAGGGAAAGCTATTGCAGACTCACCGGGCCCACCACCAGCAACTACTAACGCGCCATCAGCGGTGACCTCCGTCAACGCCGCTGTCGTTGAGCAGCTAGTTGCACGCGTCAACGCTCTTGAAAGCCATCAGGCTATGAGCATTGATGGCTCAAGCTATGCACGTGGCGTTGCTGGACTTCCTCTCCCTGGAGAAGACCGCCGCGTCAACTCCGAGAGATCCTTCACCTTTGACAATCGTCAAGGGTCAGCTCCTGCGCAAGACAACCCACAACGGTCTCAGTCAGACATTGCTTCAATGCAAACCAAATTTGTATTGACTTCAAAATTGAAGACCTCAATTCCCTTCGACGGGAAGGATTTTTACACGTGGAGCTTCGAATTCGAGCTTCTTGCGACAACCGCTCAGATCTGGATGTACTACGACGGAAGTCTGCCTTTTCCCTCGGAAGGCACCATCCAGGAGAAGCATCAGTACTACCACGAATCACTTCTCGCGTACACCGCTCTCCTTCGCAATCTCTCACCTGAAGAGCAGCTCGGCATTCGTCCGTACAAGACGGAGTGGGCTCCCGCGCACGCATCCTGGGAACACCTGCGCAACTCATACATGGCAACAGATCCAGTCACTATGAGTCGCCTGCTCAGTCAACTAACTTCGGTTAAAATGAAGCAAGGGGAGAAAGCGGGACCGTATGTTAATCGGTGCCGCAATCTGCGCGATCAAGTTAAGAAGTGCGGTGGTTCTGTCCCCGACGACATGTTCATCTCAATGGTCATTTCAGGCCTTGGCCCCGACTGGCGTCAGTGCCAGTCACTCCTTCGCGCCCGAGCAACCATATCGGAGTCGGCTCTTTGCGCCACGCTTCTTTCAGAGCAAAAGGAGATCGACCTGTACAACGAGAAGAACGTCAAGCGGGAAAAATTAGCCTTCTACACAGGAGGATCCCAAGGGGAGCAACGCGGAAAGAAGGGAGCTTTCTGCAAATACTGCAAGAAGTCTGGCCACTCCATCGACCAGTGCTACAAGCGTCAGGCTGCTGATGAACGGCGCAACGCCTCCAACCAGCAACCCTCAGCTCAATCCAAGCTTGCCACCGCAACCTCCACTGTGTCGCCTCCCTCGGTCGCCAGCACTTCTCGGTCCCCTGCAGTCATCTCGGCAAAGGACAAAGGGAAAGGGACGGTCATAAGCTGCATGGCTCGCCGCAGCAGAGGGTTCCGCTACTGGGATCGGGATCGAATTTCATTCCCTTCCGACAACCCCACCCCCGTTGCGCCCAGCTCAGATAACGACCCAACGGTTTCTACCTGGTCGACTCGCCCTTCAGACATCCCTCCTGACTTCGAGCTTCCTCCTCCTACTCCGGAATCGCCGCCGAGCATTCCCGCAAGTAGATATTTCGCTCTCTCGCCGTACACCGGCGACTTCGATCGCATCATTACGCCCAAGATCGCCAACCTTGCCCGCCAGCGCCACGAGGATCTGGACACCTGGTACCTCGACAGTTGCTGCGGGCAACACATGGTGGGCTCATCAAGGTTCATCAGCAACTCTCGGCGCATGCGACGACCCTGCGAAATCACCGCGGCCAACAACGGAAAAATGAAAGCACACGAGATTGGGGAGATCTACCTCGAGGCGAATGACACGAAATTTACCATTCACATCGGAGACGTCCTCGTTGCGCCAGACCTCCAATACAACCTTCTCTCGTCAGCTCAACTCATGCGATGCGGAATCGACATTCGCAGCAACCGCAACGAAAAGACCTTCGAGCTCTTTTATAATGACTCTTACATCGGAAAGGCGATCGACGACGACGGAGTCTTCGTGCTGCAGTTCTCGGCTCAGGGCACAACCGGCGATTCCCACCGTACGCTGCTCCTAAAGACAACTCCCACAGAGGCGACAACGTGGTCACATCCCGACGAGATGGACCTCGAGCGACCCGCCTCTGACGGCCTTCTGCGCCTGCGCACTATCCCGACCGCCTCGACCTCGAATCCCGCTGAGACCGGACCTGCCACGATGGAGGAAGATTCTCAGCGGCAAATGGGTTTTTCGCATCAAAACTCTCGCCGATGGCTCGATCGACAAGTACAAGGCGCGCTGGGTGGTGCGGGGATTCGAGCAAACTCACCTGGTGGACTTCACCCTCACCTACGCTCCAGTCGGCCGTCACACTTCGGTGCGCATCCTCATCTGCATCGCCGCCGTCAAACAGCGACCGCTCCGGCAAATCGACGTCGGAAGCGCCTTCATATACGCTCCCGTTGATGCCATCATCTTCGTCGAACAACCCCACGCATTCGAAGAAAGCGACGGCGCCGTGTGCCTCCTCCAAAAGTCTCTCTACGGAATCAAGCAAGCTCCTCGTCTGTGGCAGCAGTATCTGCATTCCGTCCTCCTTGAGCTCGGCTTCACTCAACTGCCACACGACCTCGGAATGTACAGACGGGAATCACGCGGAAAGTTCATCCTCCTCGTCGCCTACGTCGACGATCTCCTCTACACCGGGGACGACACGGAGCTACTCGACCAATTCGAGGCCGACATCAAAACGAAACTTGAAGTCACCGTCAATCACAACGTCACCCAATTCCTCGGCCTCAACGTAACCCAGTCCGCCTCCTCCATTCACCTCTCCGCCGCCAAATACGCCGAAACACTCGCGAAGCGGTTCGCCATCGCTCCCATTAATCTCACTACCCCCTACCGCACTCCTCCTCCTAACCACGAGCCCGACACCACGCCACTCTCTCCTAACGACCATCGTCTCTATCAGCAGCAGCTCGGCTGCCTCCTGTTCGCCGCCGTCACGTGCCGGCCCGATCTCTCCTACGTCGCTAGCCAGCTCGCACAGTATCTGAAGCGACCTGAAGGGGAGAATCTACTGGATCTACGCCGAGCACTGCAGTATTTCATCTCCACTCCCGACGTCGGCCTCACCTACGAAGCCAACCTCACCGCTACTCTGCAGCTTCATGGCTACGTGGATGCCGATCATGCTGGAGATGTTGATAACAGACGCTCCCGTACAGGATTCATTTTCCAACTCCAACCTGCTGGACTCATCTCTTGGAACTCACAGAAGCAGGAACTCATCGCTCTTTCGTCAGCTGAAGCAGAATTCATCGCAGCTAGCGCAGCTGTTCGCGAAGGTCTGTACCTGATGGAGCTCCTGCAAGAGGCGAAAGTGACGATGAACGGGCATTTCACGTTACTCTGCGACAATCAGAGCGCGATAAAGATCGCGAACAAGCCCGGCTTCGTCAACCGCACCAAGCACATCGGCCTTCGCTACTTCTTCGTGAAGGACGAAATCGACAAAGGGAGAGTCAAGCTGACTTACTGCCCGACCGGTGACATGGCAGCCGACTTCCTGAAAAAGAAACTGCCACGTCAGCAGTACCAGCACTGCGCCAACCTCTGTGGGATCACCAAGAAATCCCACGTGGCCCACCTTCTGGAATGAAGGGGAGTGTTGGAATAACCGAAAGGTTATAAAGGCATTCCCGAAGTTGCTCCACTGTACTAGTACCGCATTAGCTCATATAGAGCACGCGGAATCTCGAGGGTCACCCGAAGGTCAACCGTCCAAGATAGTCAACGGTCGTGACCCTTGACGATCCAGTAACCGCGCGACAGTTAACAGACTGCAACACGGTAACTGTCGAGAATAGCAATAGTCGTGGTTACTGTAGCTATGTAATGCAGTTAATAAGGGAATGTACCCCTCAGAGTACATGACTAGATAGTTCACTATTTAATTTCTTGTACTCCTACTTTCTAATCATCTTGTTCTCTTTCAACCTTTTCTTAACAAGGTCACTACAGAGACTTCACTGTCTCCTCTCAAAGCTTAACACGTTCTATCCTATCCACTGATCCTTTGGTTGTATCAGCACAAAATTTATGAACAACAACATAAATCAAATTTTACAATTCAACATTTCTCAATCGCTTGGCTCAATCATAAGGTAGTTAATCTGGCGTACGCGCAACCTGGTGAAGAAATAAAACAACCATCACAAGACGAAGAAAGGAAAACGAGTAGAAGGGACGAGCAGCGAATACGGTGAAAGAAAATCAACCGAAAGGAAGAAGCAGAGAAAACAAGAAGAATCATGAATAGATTCAAAACAAGAGAGAGAGGATGACAGAGAGAGAGGACGAGAGAGAGAGGACGAACGAGAGAGAACGAACGAGCGAGAAAGAACGAACGAGAGAGAGAGAGAGAGAGAGAGAGAGAGAGAGAGAGAGAGAGAGAGAGAGAGAGAGAGAGAGAGAGAGAGAGAGAGAGAGAACGGATGAGAACGAGAGAACGAGAGAGATAGAACAAGAGAGAGAACGAAGGAGAACGAAGGAGAGAGAGAACGAGAGAGTGAAACGAGAGAGAGAGAGAACGAGAGAGAGAGAACGAGAGAGAGAGAACGAGAACGGGAGAGGAGAGAACGAGAACGAGAAAGAGAGAGAACGAGATAGCGAGAGAGATAGAACGAGAACGAGAGAGAGGGAACAAGAGAGAGCGAACGCGAGAGAGAGAGAGTGAGAGAGAGGGAGGGAGAGAGAAAGAGAAGAGAGAGAGAGAGAGAGAGAGAGAGAGAGAGAGAGAGAGAGAGAGGACGAGTAAGAGAGAGAAAGAGAGAGAGAACGAGTGAGAGAGATCGAGAGAGAGAGAATATGCTCCTACCTAGTGAACTAACTCTCTAAACAGAATTGTAAAGATCTATTCAAAATTCCATTAAGGTGGAGGAAGAAATCAAGAAACAGCGTATGGAAGAAAACAAGAGTAAGAGCAGGAGCTGAAAAGAGCAAGCACGACCAATGTAAATCGAAAAAAAGGAGAGCGGAAGATGGGAAGAAGTGGAGAGAAGCAGAGGGAAGGAGAGAAGAAAAGTACGGTGCATAAACTAGGAAGAAAGCGAGGTTAAAAAACGAAAACGAATGGCAGAAGCTAGGAAATACCGGTAGAACCTCGAAACGGTTTTCAGGCAAGGAATCGACCTACCTGAATAGGTCGAAATCTGCAGCAGCTTCTAACACGGCGTTAGGTAAGACATCTAACATACCTACTAACCTAGTTTCGGAGTAGGTCGTAGGCATAAGCGAAGAGAAGCTGAAGCTTACCTAACCAAGGAAGCTAGCTGAGGTGAGCTAGCGCCAAAACGAGAGCAAGGACCAAGGTGAGCTCCCACAAGCATAACGGGAAAAACGAAGAGGAAAAGAATGAAACCTGCCAGAATGAGAACTACAGCGGAATGTGTTGCATTGACAGAATTGGGGTACATAACCTAACCCTAACTAGTTGTACCCCATATAGCCCAACCCACTACAGGCTATAATATTTGACACACCCCCATAGCCTAAGTGGGGAAGGCCAATCAACAACAAGCAACCTACGGTCACAAGACCAGTCAAAAGCAAGAGAAAGAAAACAAAGCTCAGGGTGGATCACAACGTCACCACCTAATCTGAGCACAAGCAAAGGGCCACAAGGCCAGTCCAAAAGTGTGCAAACAAATATATATAAGGTACAAGCAAGCAACAGACAAAGAGCACCCTACAGCAGTCAACTAGACCCAGTCTCAACGAGGCCTAACTGCAGACAAAACCGGCGGTGGTCACAAGGCTGGAGGGCCTTGGTGAAGATGTCTGCAGTGTTGGCCTCGGAGGCCACAAACTCCAGACGAGCCTGCCCGCGTCTCTGCAACTCTCGAAGGAGGAAGTACCTGACGTCGATGTGCTTCACTCTGCTCTCCAGTCGAGGCTCACGACACAGGAGAATCATCGCCTTGTTGTCAGCAAACAAGGTCGGTGCAGAGCTCGGCCGCTCACCAAGGTCAGTGAGCAAGAAGGTCAACCAGCGTAGCTCCTGTGCAGCGAGGGCTCCAGCGTAGATCTCGGCCTCTGCGGTAGAAGTCGCAACAGAGGAGGACCGAGTAGACCTCCACGAAACAGCTCCAGAGCCCAGGCTGAAACAGTAACCCTGTGTAGACCTCTGTGACTCAACGTCGTCGGCGTAGGAGGAGTCGCAGTGACCGGTGAGTACAACTGGCTGTGTCCCTCCAAGTACAAGCCCCATGTCTGATGTCGCGCCGAGGTACTTCGCCACCCTCTTAGCCGCCGCCCAGTGAACAGGACGGTGTCTCCCTGTCGCAACAAAGCGAGAAAGGATGCTAAGAGGGAAGGCGAGGTCCGGGCGAGTGCATGTCATCAGGTACATGAGGCAGCCCACCAACTCTGCGTAGGGACCACTGGGCTCGAACGGCTCGTCAGGAAAAGGCCCAGTGAGTCTGTGGTCTACAGCAAGAGGGGTGGGAGGAGGAGAGGAGTGCTGAAGCCCGAACCGCTGAAGGACCTGCTGCACCATGTGTGACTGAGTCAGAGTGATGGTGCGAGCGGCTCTGTCCCTGGAGATCTGCAGGCCAAGGTAGCGGCGCAGTTCCCCAAGGTCAGTGCAGGTGTGTCTCTTCTGCAGTTCGGACTTCACCTCCGCCAGTGCAACTGTGTCGGCTGTGGCAAAAACCAGGTCGTCAACGTAGACAAGAACAAAGAAAGGTGTGCGCCCACGACGAACAAACAGCGACGGGTCGGCGGAAGACGGCTCAAACCCAAGGTCGGACAGAGTAGAGCGGAGAGTGTCGTGCCACTCACGGGGTGCCTGGCGGAGACCGTAGACCGGTCGTCTGAGGCTCCACTGGGTCCCAGGCGGGAAAGTGCCAGTGAAGCCCGGAGGACGACGCAGCCAGATCTCCTCGTGTAGGCTACCCTGAAGGAAGGTAGTGGAGAAGTCGAGAGAGTGTAGCTCGTAGTCTCTCTGCGCTGCTACGTGCAGTAACACCCGAAGAGTGGTCATCTTCGGGGTGGGCGCAAAGGTCTGAAAGAAGTCAACTCCCTCACGCTGACTGAAACCTCTAGCCACGTAGCGTGCCTTGAAGACTGGGGGAGATCCCGGCGGCCGCTTCACCTTGAAGATCCACATGCCGTCAACAATGTTCGCCCCTGGGGGGGGAACCTCGTCAACGTAAGTGCCTGTGGATTTGTAGGAGGCCATCTCTGCGTCCATGGCAGCTCTCCACTGAGAGGCCCAAGGCCCTGACACTGCCTCAGCGTAAGTGCGAGGAGTAGGTATGTCAGGAGCGTCGGGGTCTCCCTCAGGAGCGAGCAGCATGGCACAGAGATGAGGTGAAGCGGCTGCCAGGAACTCTAGCTCAAACTGTCTATCCTCTAGGACGGCACAGCCAAGGGCAAACTCACCCCCGGCGGACAGAGGACGGACAGGAGGAGCCGCCACAACGCGAGTGGCGTAGTCAAGGCGACGCGTAGCAGTAAAGTCTGTGACAGCGGCAGTGAGGACCGCGACGGAGGAAGGAGAGGCACGAGGGTCTGTAACAAGAGAGGCGAGAACACGAGAGAGAGTCGGTGCTGCTGCTGCGGCGGCTGCTGCTGCTGCTGCTGCTGCCGCTGCTGCTGCTGCTGCTGCTCCCGCTGCAACTCCAGCCTCTCACGCTCCACCCGCTGCTGAACCTCCAACCTCTCACGCTCCAAACGCTGCTGCTCCTCACGCTCAAGACGAAGACGGGTCTGGTGTCGAGTCAGGTAGGGGTGAGGAGGAGGAGTGGTGTCAGGAGACGAAGAAGAAGAACCGGCTCCGCCCTCGACAGCACCCGGCTGAGAACCCCCAGAGCGTGTACCCCCTGCGGCAGCACGAATAGCACCTGTAGGCGGTGGACCCGCACCCCCAGTCGTGGTGCCTCCAGTGGCACCAGCACCAGCCTCAGACTCTCCAGCTCCAGAAACACCACCAGCTCCAGCACCACCACCAGCTCCAGCACCCTCGGAACGGGCAGCCGCGGCAGGTGCACGCTCAGCGCCAACGCCAACACCCCCAGAACGGGCGGCTCCTGTAGGTGCACGAACAGCTCCAACGCCAGCACCCCCAGAGCGAGCACCGCCAGAGCCCTCACCCCGAGCACCAACACCCTCAGAGTCCGCAGTGGCCGGTAAAGGAAGCGCTGACGGCTGCTGCGGAGGCTGTGAGGACGACTGTGGGGAAGGAGGAGAGACCTGGGGGGGTACCGAGGGGGGGGGAGTAGCGTGGGACACACCAGACGGAGCAGGACCAGGGGGGGGTACCGGAGGAGCAGGGGCGGGAGGAGGAGGAGCTGGAGCCAGGAAGAGGGGAGGGGGGGGAACCGGGAGACCTCGACAGGGGTACCGGACGTAGTAGGGGACAGACTCGTCGAAACGGACGTCACGAGAGTCAAAGAACCGGTGGGAGGGAGGGTGGTAAAAGGTGAAGTCAGAGGAGGCCTCAGGGAAACCAAGGAAGACACAGGGGACGCCGCGAGGTGAGAGCTTGTCCGCAGAGGTGTCGCGGACAAGCGCCAAGCAGCCCCAGACACTAAACCTCGACGCAACACCAGGGGACCCTGTCCAAAGACTGGTCGGTGAAGCCCCTGGCCGAGAGACGCGAGGCCAGAGGTTCAGCTGGTGAGCGGCGTACCGAGCCGCGTAGGGCCACAGAAAATGGGGCGCGCGGGCGTGGATCATGGAGGTGCGGGCAATCTCCATGACCAGGCCTAGCCGGCGCTCAGCAACCCCATTCTGCTGTGGAGAGTCTGGAAGAGTCCAGGACTGGGTGATGCCCTGCTCAGCACAGAATCTGGCGAGAACGCCGGAGCGAAACTCACCCCCACGGTCGGAGTGGAGACAACTGACACGACGACGACGAGTACTCTCGGTGGCGAGCAGCCACCGGATCAGCGTAGAAGTCACGTCGGACTTCTTCGCCAAAGGGAACACGGTGGTGTACCGAGAGTAGTCGTCAACGACCACTAGAAAGAAGCTCTCTCGCTCAGGGCCAAGCCGGGAAGCGGGGCCCCAGACGTCTAAGTGGAGTGTCTCAAAGGGCTCGGAGGCTGGACGAAGGGAGGAGGAGTGAGGAGTGGCGCGCAGCCGACCCTGGACACAAGGACCGCACGGAGGAGCGGGGGACGGCGGGAGCGGCGGGAGGTCGCGGGGGAGGCCTAAGACAAGACGCTGACTGGACATAGCGCGGAGACGAGAGAGGGACGGGTGACCAAGGCGGTGGTGCCAGAGGAGGACAGGGTGGGACAGCGACCGACACGAGCACGACGCAGCCACTAGACCTGGCACAGCTACCTGACTGGACCTGGCTACCTGGTGGGACGGGGGAACCGGACGGGTGTCGGTGTGGAGGGTGTACAGACCAGAGCCCGACTCCTGACGAAAAGTGGCCAGAGGGGCGTACGTGTCACCGTCCACACAGACTGCAGTGTCACCAGAAGGCTCAAACCAGACCCCGACGTGCTGTCTCGCCAGAGGAGCCACACCAACCAGGTTCCTAGAGAAAGTAGGAACGTGGAGGCCGGTCAGAGAACCGGAAGGGGCAGCTGGGCACGGGAGGGTAGTGGCGTGAGTCGCAATGACCGGTCCCGAAGAGGGATCAGCCAGTGCTACAGGAACCGGCGCCGAGAGTGGAGTAAGAGTCGTGCTGTCGCGGAAGAAGCACTGCGTCGCTCCGGAGTCCAGTGTGAAGGAGAGCGACGCGTCCGCCGAGGGAGCACCTGTACTAGTAGCTAGACAGGATCCTACACCAGCACCTACTCTAGCAACAGGCAAAGATCCTACGCTAGGTACAGGCAAGTAAACAGATCCAGCAGCACTATAGTCAACATCAGCATACATCGCATAAGACCTAGCATCATCCATAGACATATCAAACACCGCAACACCACGAGCAAGGAGTGGTCCCCAGCGCGGTGGCGGGGGAGCGGAGGGGCCGTGGTGCAGGACGTACAGGTCGTCGAGACGGCTGAAGCAGCGTGCAGCAGAGTGGTCAGGGCGGCCGCAGTACGTGCCCCTGCGCGGACCCGTCAGGATCCAGTACTCACAGGGACCAACGTCGCGGCCGGCCGAGCGGGGTCCCCGACTAGAAGGGGCACCACTGCGCCCAGTGCTCGGGGGGCCCGTAGGTCTCCACTGCTGCGGGGGGCCCCACTGCTGCGAAGGACCCCACTGCTGCTGAGTGCCCCACTGCTGCTGAGTGCCCCACTGCTGGGGCTGCTGCTGAGGCGGACGCTGCTGCTGGCCCTGTCGCTGCTGCTGCTGTCCCTGCCGCTGCTGCTGTCCAGGCGGTGGCAGCTGCGGAGGAGTCTGCTGCTGCTGCTGCGGAAACCCCTCACCACCGTCTAGAGGAGAGCCGTCAGGTCCCGAGTCACCCCCGCCGCCACCCCCGCCACTAGTACTACCGCCACCGCCGCCACCCGCAACACCCCCAGAACCCCCGCCGCCCTTCCCTCCCTTCTTGCCGGACTTGCCACGTTTCTGTCCGCCAGAGACAGAAACGGCCGCCGTCTCCTCAGAGGCAGAAGACGCGGCAGTGGCAAGCGAGGCAGTGAAGGTGGGAAGCTGTGGTACCGCACACCCCTCAAAGAGACGAGGAGGAGGCGCGGAAGAGGCGGAGGCAACAGCGAGGAGGTTACTCTCGATCTTCGAGAGAGCGGTCTCAAGAAGATCGATAGTAAGCTCAGTGGGGTGCTTCAGGAGAAGCGCGTCGCGGGCTGTGGCTAGACGGTCAGGGAGGCGAGTGACTAACCAGTGAATAGTGAGCCACATGGGGGGGGGTGCAAGGGCAAGCTGTTCCTCAGTGCAAGCGGCCTTGAAGCGAGCTTCAAGGGAGCGCAGGTGGGTAGCGAGGTCAGCGACAGTCTCAAAGGAGGCGAGGTCAGGGTAGATAAAGGGGACGAGAAGGCGGCTGAGGGAGGCAGAGGAGGGAGTGGAGTAGCGAGCAACAATAGCAGTGTAAAGGGCTGCAGCAGACTCGACCTGAGTGAAGTGGACGGCCTCAGTCGGCGGGAGAAGGTCGGTCAGGGCGAGGCAGGCAGCAGCGTCACGAGACTCCCACACGTCACGAGCGAGGAACCGGCGCTGGTACTCAGCCTCCTGCTCGGAAGTAGGCGGTGGGGTAGTGGGCAGCGGTGTAGGCTGCGGCGGGGCGGGCAGAGCACCGGACGCATGCGCAAACAGGTGCACGCCATCCTGGCGCTGGCTCCTAAGGTGGCGCTGGGCCTGCGTCAGCCAGGTACTAAAGTCGATCGCGCGCCCCTCAGGGTCGAAACGGAGCACGCGAGACGTCGCCATGAGGGGCGAGAACAAGTGATAGCGGCCGCCAGCCGCGAGAGGAGGAGGAGAGGGAGGTGAGTGCGAGGCGGGTGCGCGCAGGCGGGGCGCGTTCTGGCTGGGCGCGGGGCGGCGGGGCGCGCGCTGGCGGGGCGCGCTGGCTGGCGTGGCGCGCGGGCGCGGCGCGCTGGCGGGCAGCTAGGCAGGGCGCACGCTGGCGGGCGCGGCGCGCTGGCGTGCGCGCCGGCGGGGCCCGCTGGCGCGGGGCGCTGGCGGGCGCGCTAGCGGGCACGCTGGCGTGCGTGCTGGCGGGCGCGCTGGCGGGCTCGCTGGCGGGCGCGCTGGCGAGCTCGCTGGCAGGCGCGCTGGTTGGCTGGCGGGCTAGCGCGCTGGCTGGCTGGCGCGCTGGCTGGCTGGCGTGCGCGCTGGCTAAGGGCGGGGAGGGGAGGGGCGCGCCGGCTGGGGCGTGGGGTAGGGCGCTGGCGGGCTGGCGGGGCGCAGTGGTAACCCTAATGGTAGGGACGGGCGGGCCTAGGGCTAGGAGCGCTAACCTACTGCTGATACCATGTCAGAATGAGAACTACAGCGGAATGTGTTGCATTGACAGAATTGGGGTACATAACCTAACCCTAACTAGTTGTACCCCATATAGCCCAACCCACTACAGGCTATAATATTTGACAAAACCCTAGATGTTGTGCTGCCAAATATGAGTAAAAGGCATAGAAAATTTAACAACATGAATATGAATCATTGTCCTAGCGAGTTTACCTTCAGGGTAAGGAAAGTTGGGGTTCGAATCTTGCTTGCGGAAGTTCCGTTTTCACTTGCCTTTGCTGACCTGGTTTCTGCAAATTGAAGAGAATACTCTGTTACATAATTCTTGAGTAGTTAATTTTAAACAACTAAACAAAATGTTCAATTCCCTTTTCACAATTTGCAGGTAAGATAACAGTGAGGTTGAAATTGATATCTATTATTGAGATTGAAACTGAGAGACTAGATTATTGCTCATATGAAGCATCGCTCGTGCTAATATTTATCTTGATTGAAACCTAAGACAATGCCATCGTTATAGAGCGATTGTGGCGACCTGTAATGGCGCATGTTTACCAGTGTTGCTTCGCAACCCTAAGACGATTGCGTCGCCTCTTGTTTTTGAGTAGTTCCGAGCGCTGGTCACACTGGAAACGAACGAAGGGACGCATATGCCTTATCAACAGCTTGCTTCGTCAAAACCGTTGAATTCTCGCCGGTATGCGATGCTTCGTTAATATGTTTGCCACCTTCACTGCTCGCTTTCGATAACTCGCTGTACACTAAAAATTCGGCCATGCCCAAACCCGAGATTGACCACACTTGAAGCGCGATCGCCCTTGGCGAAAGCAGATTGGGTGGACTTGGACCCTGGCGGCGGGAATGAAGCTGAATGGATGAAGGCCAGCTTGTGACCCGCGAGCCGACCTGGCATGCCATCCATCCGTGCATTTCTCAAGAAAAAATGCTGACGAATCTGTCCGAAAGAGCATGTTTGCAGTGGTTAAAAGTCTGACAACTGCCAGAAATATCCAGCAGACTCTTTCACATATCTTTACAATCTCCACCCCAGCATGCAATTAGCGAAACGTCCTAGCTCCTATATTTTCCATTTGAAAACCGCCTTTCACCGAAGCTCTCTACCAGTTGGCCTGGGAATCCCGTGCGTGTGACGCAGGCTTGGCTGGAACCGCGTCTCAACCCCCTCAGCTCAGCCAGCCCAACTATAAATACCAGGCTGCTTTCCCTTATTCATTCCATCAGCTCCCATTCTTCATTTTCAGAAACAGCTTTCTTTCCGGATGGCTTGGCCCCAGCACCTCTCCTCTCCTCAGGGGCTCTTCCCTCCCTCCAACTCAATTCCTGGCAACCCAGGCCCTCTTCTTCCATACTTAGCCGCTGGAACAATTTCCAGCAATGTTCGCGCCCCTTTGCTTGACCAAAACCAATTTTCGCGCTTCGGCCCCGGATTAGGGTTTGCGCTTCAACCAAGAGCACACACGTGCGAATTTCTGAAACTCGGATGGCAGCTAGGATGAACGTACCGCTGAGCTGACTTATTAATTTGACATCCAAACCCTGATTCTTGGAACATAGCCTGCCGTTATGCCGATCGGAGCACCGGTCGCCATTGAGCCCCGCGGCTCAGTCGGCGGATCGCGCGGAGATTCCCACGCGCACGTTCATGTCCACGTGCCACGTGCTGATTCGCGGCTGCTAAGCCACGTGGCCTTCGAGGCGACAGATGACCTGGACCTGGCCCTTCAGTCGCTCCACGCGCGTCTCAAGCCGCTTCTCGCGTCAGACAGCGAAGGCGACGTGCACAGCCAGTTGCAGGAAATGGTATCGGAAGGCGCGCAACAGCATGCCGACGTGGTGAACGGTCTCCTCTACGCGATCCTCACCGAGTCGCACAAAACCGGACCGCCTCCGTCGGCGTCGTCCCACACGGTTCCGGCCGCAGCGGTGCGACTGTTCGGAATCCTGTGCTCCGTGACGCGCGATCATCATGCGTCGCTACTAGCGACGCTTCAGCGATTAGCGAGCGACACGTGGGGTAAGCTCCAGGACCACGTGCGCTCACAAGTCATTTGGATCCTCCGACAGTTGGTTCAGCAAGCCGTTCAGGAAGCAGAAACGCTCTTTCTCTGCCTCTTCCGGCAGGTCTCTGGTGGCGATCTTAGCGTGGGAAACGTGTGGCTAGCTCGGCAGTTACTCGACGTCCTCCGTACCAACACGCAGTGGCTTTACACTCTCCCGAATCTTCTCGCCCTCTCGTTATACACGTTCCTTAGGCTCCTACCTGACCATGCGGTTAGTAAGGCGCCGACCGTAGTAGAGCTGAAGCAGCAGGAGGTCGCGTTTTGCACGCAGCTGATTAGGGAGCGGTTTCAGGACTGCCTGGTGATTGGTCGCGACTTAGTGCGTCTGCTGCAGGATGTAGCGCTGATTCCGGATTTCGAGCCAATTTGGAGGGATTTGGTTCATAGACCGGAGACTATGGGTGCGCCCGGGTTTTCCGATTTAGCTCAGCTGTACGTCGTGCGGACGCCCACGCGTTTCATCACGTCGCGAGTTACACCCGAAATGGAGTCGCAGCTTCGTTTTCTTCTCGCACACGTGCGCATGGGCCACCAGCGGCGCTACCAGACGTGGTTTGCCACCCGGTTTCTCGCCGCCCCGGAGAGTGAATCCCTCGTGGCCGATTTGATTCGTTTCGTCTGCTGCTCGGTGCATCCGACCAATCAGGTGCTACAATCCGACGTGGTGCCACGCTGGGCAATCGTCGGTTGGCTGCTCAAATGCTGCAGAAGCTGTCACATGGAGGCAAATGCCAAGCTGGCGCTCTTCTACGATTGGCTCTTCTTCATGCCCAAGACCGACAACATCATGAATATCGAACCCGCGATGCTGTGCATGGTCCATTCCCTTCCCAAGTACGCCATTATGACCAACTCCCTCCTGGAATTCCTCTTCCTCCTCCTAGACCACTACGACGCGGCGCATAGAGACCTGATTCTCCGCGGAATCTCCGCATCGATCGACATTCTTGTCGGCAAGGGAGTCGTGCCTAGTCTCGAGCCGCTAGCCACAAGCGGGTTCATTCCGACGAAGCTTCGCGAGCGGCTCCAGACGCTTTTTCCCGCGCATTGCCGGCTCGACGCGTCTCCCCATCGGTACTTACCCCCCTCGCCCCTGCATGACCCGCACCACGCGGAAAGAGCTGCAGCGGCGGTAATACCCGGGGGAGGGGGAGGGGCAGGGGGAAGAGGGGGGCAAGCGCGAGGGAGTGGGGCTTTGGTGAAGTCCCCAAGCCCGTCTCCCCCGCATTTGGCCGCGGAGAGGGACAGCATGGGGAATATCGTTGGCGGCGGAGCGGGGAAAAGGGCGGTGGAGGAGCAGCGAGGGAAGGAAGGGCAGGTGGCGGATATGGGGGAAGTGGGCGCAGGCGTTAGCGGAAGCCGTCCAGTGGGTGGTTCTTCTGCCGCCGCCGCCGCCGCCGCCGCCAGGAGGGAGCCGATTGACGCAAGCGGGTCCATCGCTGGCGCAGGGGCTGGGGAAGATGCGGAAAAGGGGGAGGCTAGCGCTGCAGGGGAAGACCAGGCTGGCGGAAAAGGCCCCGGCGGAGCGGAGAAACGAGGGGAGTCCGCGGAAGGCGCAGAGATGGAATTAGGGGAGCACGGCGGAGGGGAGGGTGAGGTGGCGGAGGGAGGGAGTGGTAAAGGAGACCGGAAGAGAAAGAGGGAGGAGAGGGAAGAGGGGGAGGAGGAAGCGGAGGAGGGAGGGGATGTGGAGGCTGGGGAGGTGGAGGGAGGGGATGTGGTTGAGGAGGAAGGGAAAGGAGAGCAGAGCGAGGAGTTAGAGGGCATGGACGAGGAGATGAAGGCTGTAGAGGGAATAGTAAAGAGCATGGAAGAAGCTGCGGCTGCAGGGGACGGGGCGAAGGTTATCGAAGGGTTCAAGGCGTTCCTGGAGGCTTTAAGAGGCGAGTATTCAGGGATTGAAAGTGGCGGGCGGAAGCCGCAGCGGGAAGCTGAGGGGAAGGCGCCAGGGAATGGGCACGGGGAATTTAAGGGCGGGCAGGAGACGGAAAACGAGGGCAGGGGGGGAATGGGGGGGGTGGGGGGGACGGGAAAGAGGGCGAGAGAGGGGCGGCATGCGGTGAAAGGGGAGCAGCGGGATGAGGAAGACGCGGGGTTGGACGAGGAACGATCTGACAGGAGCGTCGACTCGGATGTGACTACAGAAAGAGGGACTACAGAGGGGGAAACGGCGAGCGATGCTTGCGAGGATGGCAGGAAAGAGGAGGAAGCAACGGCGGCAGCAGCAGAAGCAGCAGCAGCAGCTGGGGAAGGAGCCGAAGGAGCAGCAGAAGCGGCCAGGAGCGACAGCAGCAGCAGCCGACGGGGAGTTAAGGGATTTAGGTCTAAGAGAGCGCGCGTAGCAGCGTCCGTAGATAAAGCAGCAGCAGGCGCATCGACAGCCGTAGCAGCAGGATCAGGTGCAGAATCCCTTCCTGAAGCATCACTAGAGGGGTTGAATAGCAGCGCAGAAGACGCAACTGCGAAGGTAGCTAGGCTATCAGCTGTGTTTTTAGCTGGAACTCCCAAGGCTTTTGAAGCTGAACGCCCAGTCAAATCAGACACTATTAGGTTTCCTCGGTTTAGGGAGCGCAGATTAGGTAGGAAGGAATGGGCGCTGATTTCCACTAGGGTTTCCCAATGTCTCTCCAAAGTAGGCTCCGCTCTGTTCCCGTCCTTAGCCTCCCTGTCTCCTAGTCGGTTGAACGAGCTGCTGCTGCCACTGCCCCGCCTTGCTGCCACCGTGGGAACTTTGGAAGGTGCTTCTAGGGACTGTGTCCCTGGGAATGATGCTTTTGGGAAGGAGGCTGCTACTGGGAAGGATGCTTCTGGCAGTGGTGCGTCTGAGGACGGTACATCTGGGAACGGTGTATCTGCTGGTGCAGCTGCTGTAAAGGCGAAGCTTGGAACTCCATACCCGTTTGAAGGCGCAGCGTTATCAAGATGGACCTCAACGTTGATGGTTCTGCACGAGTATGTTTTGCAGAATGAGCTGTGGCAAAGAGAATGGAGGGCGGGTGGTGGTGGGGAGGATGGGGAAGAGACCGAGGGGGAGCAGAGAGAAGAGGCGATGGTCAGTACAGGAGGGGAGGAGGACCAGGGGAGTCGAAAAGGAGAAGAAGGTGGGGAGGAGGAGCAGGAAGGTGAGGTGAGTGACAAGAAAAAGGGTGAATATGGCGGGGGTGACTTGAATTCCTTGCTGCCAGTAGAGGAGCTGCTTATATCGTGGCATGATATGGGCAAGCCGGTTACTGCCTGGTTGCTGTGTGTGGGTGCAGCAGCAGCGGAGAAGGAACAGCTGAGTGAGGCCGATGCACTGGCAGCAGCAGCCAGGGTAACTAATGAATCTGGCAGAGAAGAAAGTGGGGGGCAGCGAGGGGGCTCTAGAGAAAAGCCAGCAGCGGAATGTGTGGGGCAGCAGGGGAAGAAGGAAGGCTTAGGGAATGGAAACAAGGGCGTGGTAGCAGAGGTGTTTTTTGGTCTGTATGAGCGGCTGGTTGGGCTGTGCTGGGGGCGAGATGAGGAAGGGAGCAATGAGGAGGAGGATGTGAGGGAAGAGGGGAGGGGTGAAGGGAGAGATGGGGGAAGAGGTGAGGGAAGCGGTATGGAGAAAGATGGAGGGGGAGATGGGGGGACTGGACGTAAGGGCGGATTGATGGGCAAGGAAAAGAAAGGAGGCATTGGTGCAGGCAAGCAGGCTTCGTCGGCAGGTGCAGCAGGCTTATCAGGAGGTCCAGGAGCAGCAGAAGGAAAAGGAGCAGCATTGGAGGAAAAAGCAGAGGAAGGGGCGGGAGAGGACAAGTTGCCACCACCAAGGTGCAACGGCGTGTTGTATGCCCTTGCTGCACCACACCCCCTCTCCCTTCACCACCACCACCACCACCACCCTCACCACCATCACCACCATCATTATCGTTCCCACATCACCCTTCCCAACCATCAGCATCTGCTGGCATCAGCAGTCCACATGGACTTGCAGCGGTGGATCCTATTGGATGGCTCGAATCTCCTCTTCCAACGTGTTTCCGACCAAGCCCTGCGCCTGCTGCCCCATGCCACATCCGGCCACCCTCCCCTGCTGCACCTGCTGCTGTCTGCTGCTGATCCACCTGCGATCGCTGCTCTGCAGTCTGCTCTTGTACTGGGAGAGCTCTCACTATTCAGGAAAAGGAACCCTTTTATCCCTAGGGCGAGTGAGGTTTCCGCAGGTGGGAGGAATAAGCATCAGCGACGGCAGCAGGTGTTTGTGTCGTTGGTTGGCGACAGTTGGTCCTGGGACGGGCAGGAGCAGCAGTGGCTGTGGCAGCTGGCAGCTGCTGAGGCTGTTGGTTGGGGCAACACGAGCGAAGGGCTTGTGGGAGTGGAGTCGGAGGAGTATGTGGACAATGAGCAGCGGCAAAAGAAGCAGCAGCAGGGGGGTGAAGAGCTGTCGATTGCGTTGCTTCTTCTACAGGCTAGTGCTACTGCTGCTGCCAGCAGCAATTCATCTGCTGATACCAGCAACATTCCCACCAGCAAGTCTGCTGCCCCTCCTGCCAGCCACAACGCATGGGAAGGGCCCAGTTGTGAGGCACTCGCAGGTCTGGAGATGCTGCTATTGCAAGCAACCCCATCTGCCCCCCTCCTCTCTACTCTTCTCTCCCTTCCTGCTGATCGCTTTGGAAGATTGCCTTGCTCTGTGCTTCGGGCATGGGCCTTGAAGGACCCACATGGTTTGTGCTCCCTTCTGAGAGATTCTGGGATGGAAAAGAGAGTCGGGGCGCAACAGAAGGATTCTACCAAAGGGGGAAAGCTAACGCAAGAGGGATTGCTCGGTTGGTGCAGTGGAAACAGCAGAAGTGTAACCGCACTGCGGTGTAACTTGTTGAGCCTGCTAGGAGCTCTTGACAGAATAGTGCAGACTGACTGTAGGAAGGGGAAGGGGAAAGGGGCATACAAAGAGCTTTCAGATTGCATCACTGATCTGTTGTCAGGCTGATTGTACAGTTGAGTTGATACTACACGGTTTTTCACTACGCCTCACAAGGTTGAAGCTTGTCAGGCCAGCAGAGCTGGTACATTCTGCAGGCTTGGTGGAATGCATGACTTGAAAATTTATGTCTTACATACATATTCGGAATCTCGACTATAACTACATTAAGATACAGTAACAGCTTATAAGCTGTTTCCGAGCCAAGGAATGAAATTGTGAAAATTGTTTTCCCCGCGAAATCCATGCCTCCATTCACACGAGAACGTCGGTGTTCCGATCGACGGCTGTCCGTATTCTCCCATCACGTTCCGTGGCACGTCCGGCCATCACCTCTTCTCCAATTTCCTCCGCGCCTCGGATCGCTCACATGCGCTTCGTGATGTCGGCCCCCAATACGCAACATTTCTTCGCCAGAACTCACCCCCACTTCCCCTCCCTCCTCCTCGTCCCTCAACCCTCTCGATGAGGAAACAGCCCCGGAAGAAAAGGGGCTCGAATTCTCGCTTGGCTTGGCACAGCACACCATTTTTTCATCACACCCACCGTCACAGCCCAACCCGCCCAACGGGCCCACGCTTGTGCCTCCTCAAGTGTCGCAGCAGACGTCACTGGCTGCCGACGTTGTCGGTTGCGCAGCACCGTGACACGCACTCGGTAGCCACGACTCGTGATCCTGCCGCAGGAAACTGTATGGAAATTTGTCGGCTCGCGCAGCAAGTCGAATGGTCAGCACATTCCATTAGTGGTCCTTTCAGCCAGCATCCATTTCTGTGCGATAGGCCTAGTTGTCCGAAATTCTACTCGTAGATCAGTGATCGGGAATCTCAATAGGCTCTTCGAGTCACAGAAGGAAGTGGAGTCACGTCTCAGTTCGCTATCTTTTCCATACATCCTTTCACACGTTATTCAGAGAAAACACAAGCTTTTTTGTCACGCAGATTTCACATCTGACTAAGTTGTTCGCGCTCTCCATTACTTCAGCCGACGCTAGTCATGCGTTCTCCACTCTAGCCAAAGCACACGGAGCCACATCTAGAAGCACTTACTACCCCGGACTGCAAATCGCAGCTGGTTGGACGAAAAGCTTCAGGCGCCCACCTGGCAATGGCTGTTGGATCATTTCATCTGCTTCTGTGGGCCGTACCTCTGCTTCTGCTTGCGTCGATCCCAGCCGCACGATTAGAGGAGACAGCAATCCGGCCGTTTTCTTCTGATGACGGTGCGCCCATACGAGTATAGGCATTCGCAGCGTTCCCGATGTTGTAGGCACACGTCTTTAATCGCCATTCGTAGCATTCCTTTCTTCTAACGATATTTAACTGACATACTAGACTGCTACTTAAGTGTTAACAGTGGCCGCCACGTCTCACAAACCGTAAGGGCAACCTGAATTCGTAGCGATAAGGCGGCGAGTTCGCCCTCCTGAGGCGCAAGCTGAAAACGACCATATTGCTGCTGTCTCCCACCACAGCCGGGCGAACCCTGCGGCGCCCTTTCCTTTCTCCATCCCCTTATCCATTCCTTTTTCTCCACTCATCCCTGTCAGGCCGCGCTCTGTTTTTGAGGCGTCTCATGAATAGGCGCCCTTCCCTTTCTCCATCCCCTTATCCATTCCCTTTTCTCTACTCATCCCTGTCAGGCCGCACTCTGGCAGCAACACTGCCGCGAAATCCTTCCCTTGAATCTCCACCCCCGTATCCATCCTTTCTCTCCACGCCTCCCTCATCAGGCGCGCTCTGGCAGCAACACGGCCGCGAATTCGCCATCCTGAGGCGCCCTTTGCTCTTATCATTTATTTATCAACTATTTTTTATCCACTCACCCACCATCAGGAGCACTCTGGCAGCTACACGGCCGCGAATTCGCCATCCTGAGGCGCCCTTTGCTCTTATCATTTATTTATCAACTATTTTTTATCCGCTCACCCACCATCAGGAGCATTCTGGCAGCTACACGGCCGCGAATTCTCCATCCTGAGGCGCCGGCTTACCAAGTCGACCGCCGCCCAGGCAACCCCGTCGCCGTCCCCGGTACCCCCCAAGAAGAAGAAGAAACCGACACCGAGCCCGGTCAAGGATAGCAGCGGTAACAATAAGAACTCGGGAGGCGGCGGCGGGAGCAGTAAGAACAGCTCCAAGCCTCAAACGAAAAGCGGCGGCGGCAGCAGCGGCGGTAGCAATGGCACGTCTCAACCGAAAAGCCAGCCGAATTCCAAGAGCCCGCCCGAGGTCCAGGGAGGATCGACAAAAAAGAGCCCGAATAAGAGCCCTACCAAGAGCCCCGTTAAAAGCCCTAACCAGAGCCCCACTAAGAGCCCTAACAAGAGCCCCAACAAGAGCCCCGATAAGAGCCCCAACAAGAGCCCCAAAAAGAGCCCCGACAAGAGCCCCAACAAGAGCCCCAACAAGAGTCCGAGCAAGCCCAAGTCCCCACCAAAGCCGGCGGAGACAAATGTCACGAAGAGCCCAAAGAGTCCTAAGAAGCCCAAGTCGCCCAAGAGCCCGAAGCCACCGAAGCCCCCGACCCCACCTCCTGCCCCTCCTAAAAGTAAGTTATTTGTCCCTGTTAGAGCACACCTGGCAGTTGCTGCTTCCCTGTCATTCCGGTTGCCTCTCCAAGAAATTCATGCTTTATTCCCCGGCGACGTCCGCAAACGTCAATCTATCATTCCCTCTCGTTTCCTACCTTGTGAATTGCAGTTGAGTGCGAGGCGCACAAGAACGAGCAACTAGTCATCATGGATGGAAATCTCTTTTTCACCAATAAGTTGGATCAGTGCGAGGGGTCTTGTATCGGGGACGCGAATTGCCTCTACTACACCTTTTCGGGCCTGAGCTGCCAGCTGTTTACAGCGAACATGACCATCAAGCCAACCAAGAGGTGCTTCTCGAGAAAGTGCCAGTGGGCCAAGTGCAGGGACGCTGAAGATGGTGATTACGAGTGATAGGGGTCAACACTCTGCTAGCCCTTGAGTAATGTATACTGTAGGGAGCACCTACATGAAATAAATGCTGACATGCGATGATGGGGTGGATGTCTACTGGGTGAGCATGTTATGCACTTTCTTTAAGTCCTCTAAACATTTTATAATCAACTAATCACTACACCTTGCCAGTAAGAAATTTGATTAGTTATCAAATTTGGTCAATCCAGTTATCTACATTGGTGCTCTGTTTTGTGTACAATGTATCACAAGCAAACAATCAGTCGAAAAATGAGACATTCCATCTTACAAAACTCGTGTGAATAGTAATATAATGCCGGGCCGCGAAGTTAAATGTCACATCTTTGTGCAAAATGGGAGTCAAGACATGTTCCTTCCACCACATTCGAGCCGCCTTCTCAGCATGTCAAGACGACGACATTGACGACGCCAGTAACCCTGACGATCTGGAACCACGACACTGACGAAAGGGAAAGTAAATTGTCGTAGCGCTTGTACGCCAGTCGCCAGACAAAGAGGGACAATTCGGCACCACATCCGCCCGAGCTGGACTGCACCATAACCACTCCTCCTGACCATTCATTCCCACCTCGGCAAAAACCATTCTCTTAGTAGCAAGATCCTGGTCGTGCCTCGCGACCATAGTTGCGATAACGTACTCCCTTTATCGCGTGTGTTAAGTTGTAATGTGTTATTTATATGTAGGTAGGCTGTAGTGGGGTAGCCAATACAGGGTACAAACCCAACTAGGGTTAGCTACTTGTACCCAACTGTTTTTTTCAATGCAGCCATTCTTGCCTAGTTCTGTTAACATGGTATTCAGAGCAGGAGGTCCCTAGGACCTACCGACCGTTTTTTTTTAAGGGCCCACCACCGCTCGCATGCGGTTACCACGCTACCCCGTGCCCTAGCCTCGTAGCGCCCTCGTGCGCCCTCGTTAGCGCCCTCGTGCGCCCTCGTTAGCGCCCTCGCGCGCCCTCGTTAGCGCCCTCGCGCGCCCTCGTTAGCGCCCTCGCGCGCCTCTCGTTAGCGCCCTCGCGCGCCCTCGCTAGCGCCCTCGCGCCCCCTTGTTAGCGCCCTCGTGCGCCTCTCGTTAGCGCCCTCGCGCGCCCCTCGCAGCGTCGCCCGCCCGCCGAGCCGCCCGCTCGCAGCGTCGCCCGCCTACCGCGCTGCCCGTTTCGCAGCCCGCCCGCCGCGCTGCCCGTTTCGCAGCCCGCCCGCCGCGCTGCCCGCTCGCAGCGTCGCCCGCCCGCCCGCCCGCTGCCCGCTTGCAGCGTCGCCCGCCCGCCCGCTGCCCGCTTCGCAGCGTCGCCCGCCCGCCGCGCTGCCCGCTCGCAGCGTCGCCCGCCCGCCTCGCTGCCCGCTTGCAGCGTCGCCCGCCCGCCCGCTGCCCGCTTCGCAGCCCGCCCGCCGCGCTGCCCGCTCGCAGCGTCGCCCGCCCGCCTCGCTGCCCGCTTGCAGCGTCGCCCGCCCGCCCGCTGCCCGCTTGCAGCGTCGCCCGCCCGCCCGCTGCCCGCTTCGCAGCCCGCCCGCCGCGCTGCCCGCTCGCCGCGTCGCCCGCCCGCCCCGCTGCCCGCTTCGCAGCCCGCCCGCCGCACTTCCCGCCTGCAGCACCGCGCTGCCCGCTTCGCAGCCCGCCCCCCGCACTGCCCGCTCGCCGCGTCGCCCGCCCGCCGCGCTTCCCGCCGAGCTACCTACCTGCAGCGCTGCGGCAGCTTCCTTTGCTCAGTCGCACTGTCGCTATGGCTTCCATCCGCGTGCTGTCGTTCGATGCTGAGGGCCGCCCTGTGAAGTTCGCCACTTGGCTGGATGACCTGCAGCTGTTCCTTCTGAGCGATAGCAAGGAGCATGTGTCGCTCTATGATTACGCGTCTGGTGCTGCACCTGCCCCTCCTGCCACAGCTGAGCTTAGTGTTCGTTCCCACTGGCAGACTCGTGACGCAGCTGCTCGCCTAGCCATTCGCAGTCACCTGCCGCTAGCTGAGCTCGAGCATTTTGGCGACTGCAAATCCGCTAAGGCCCTGTACGATGCTGTCGTTGCTCGCTACTCCTCGCCTGCCACAGCCGAGCTTAGCCGCCTCATGCTGCCGTACCTGTTCCCTGAGCTGTCCACCTTTGCTACAGTCGCCGATCTTATCACTCACCTTCGCACTAGTGATGCTCGCCTGCGTGCCGCCCTTCCCACCGAGTTCTGCGCTAAGAATCCCCCTCCACTGTACTGGACACTCCACTTCATAGTCACCCGTCTCCCTGACACCCTCAGCTCAGTTCGAGACCACTTCCTTGCTCGCTGTCCCACTGAGCTCACAGTCGCCCTCCTAGAGGAGCAGCTGCTAGCGGCCGAAAAGAGCATTGTAGCTGTCGGTGCTGCTCGTGGCGCTCCTCGCACCCCCATCTTTGAGGGGTGTTCTCCCTCTCCCCTCGCTCCCTCCTATGCTACTGCTGCTGCTGTTGACTTCCTTGGTGCTGAGTCTGCTGGCGCTGCTTCTGCTCCTGGTGGGAGGCGCCGCACCGGCAAGGGCAAGGGGGGCAAGGGTGGCGGGGGTGGCGCTGGGGGGGGAGGAGGTGGGGGAGGTGGGGGGGGAGGCGGTGCTGGAGGGAGCGGTGGCGGGAGCGCTGGTGGGAGTGGGGTCGGCGGTGGAGGCGGGGGCGGCGGAGGAAGCAGTGGCAGTAGTGGCGGCGGCGGCGGTGGCGGCGGTGGCGGTGGTGGCGGTGGTGGCGGTGGTGGCGGTGGCGGTCGGAGCGGTGGTAGTGGTGGCGGCGGAGGTCGGAGTGGAGGCACTGGCTCGGGCCAGAGCTCCCAGCAGCAGCAGCGTCCCCAGACGACCCAACAGCTTCGTGAGTGGCTTGCTCAGCGTGGGACGTCGGGGGGCAGTGGCCGCTGTTCCTATGTCATTCGCACAGGTGACCGCAAGGGACAGACGTGTGGGAGGTTCCACACCCCGTACCGCTGCTTCTCCCGCCTTGACGACGCTTGGCGTGAGGAGATGGGCGAGGATGTTGAGCGCCCCCGCTGGGCTGAGCTCATGAGGGCTGGTGTTGATATCTTTGCTCTTGACTATGATGCTATTATTGCTGCCATGTATGCATTGACTGTTAGTGCCGAGGGAGACTGTTACTTGTGTGTGCCGCCTGACCCAGGTATAGAGCCCGCTGCCCTGGGTACTAGTGAGTCTGCTCTCTCTGGTATGGTGCCCCCTGTACTTGCTCCCTCCAGTGCTGTCCCGGCTGTTTGCGAGTCTGCTCTCTCAGGTACAGCACCCACAGAGACTGCTCTCTCAGGTACCGCACCGGCTGAGGCCTGTCACACCTTCACCCTTGACTCAGGTGCTTCCCGCTGTTTCTTTCGTGACAGTACTGAGCTCACACCGCTTCCTGCACCGGTCCCAGTCTCCTTGGCTGACCCCTCTGGGGGCCCAGTCCTTGCCCAGTCCACCACTGTGCTCCCTTGTCCGGCGGTTCCGTCTGGCTCGTTGTCGGGTTTCCACCTCCCCTCGTTCTCGACGAACCTGGTGAGCAACGCTGTCATCCAGGATCAGTGGGTTGACACCTTTACCCCTGGAGGACAGCGTGTGACGATCTGCACGTGCTCCAGGACCGGCCGTCACCTGGCTACGTTTACCCGTCGGCCGGGGTCGAGTCTCTACACACTGACCACTGCGTCTCCTCAGGTTGCTGCTGTCGGTCAGGTGTCCGCGTCAGGTCTGGTGGCCCACGCCTGTGAGTGTCGTTCCCTGTCGCACCAGACTCTTCTCTGGCACCACCGCCTGGGTCACCCCTCCTTGCCACGCCTCCGTGGCATGCACCGTCGCTGCCTTGTGTCTGGTCTTCCCAGGTCCCTCCCTCCCCTCCCTGCCTCGCCTGCGCCGCCTTGCCTTCCTTGCGTCGAGGGGCGGCAGCGCGCCGCTCCTCACTCCTCCTCGTTCCCCCCGACAGAGGCTCCTCTGCAGACCCTCCACCTGGACGTGTGGGGCCCAGCCCGCGTTCGTGGCCAGGGCGGTGAGCGGTACTTTTTGCTGGTTGTCGACGACTACTCGCGTTACACCACGGTCTTCCCCTTGCGCACCAAGGGTGAGGTCCCTGCTGTTCTGATCCCTTGGATCCGCACAGTTCGTCTCCAGCTCCGCCGCCGTTTCCGGACGGATCTTCCTGTCCTGCGTCTGCACTCTGACAGAGGTGGTGAGTTTTCCTCCGATCTCTTGAGGACCTTCTGTCAGGCGGAGGGCATCGAGCAGACCTTCACGCTTCCGGACTCCCCACAGCAGAATGGGGTTGCTGAGCGCCGCATTGGCCTGGTCATGGAGGTCGCTCGTACCTCCTTGGTCCACGCGGCGGCTCCCCATTTTCTGTGGCCGTTTGCTGTCCGGTACGCCGCGCATCAGCTCAACCTCTGGCCCCGTGTCTCCTTGCCGGAGACCTCGCCCACACTGCGTTGGACGGGGGAGGTTGGCGATGCGTCGCGCTTCCGGGTGTGGGGTGCTCGTGCCCTTGTCCGCGATACGTCCGCGGACAAGCTCTCCTCCCGCACGCTTCCCTGTATCTTCCTTGGCTTTGTCCCTGACGCGCCGGGCTGGCAGTTTTACCACCCCACCTCGCGCCGGGTCTTCGCCTCTCAGGACGTCACCTTTGACGAGTCGGTCCCTTTTTACCGTCTCTTCCCCTACCGCACTGCCCCCCTCCCTCCCCCGCCGCTTTTCCTTGCTCCTGGTCCCCCTCCGGTAGACCCCCTTCCCCCTCAGGGTCCTGCTCCTTCAGGTGTCTCTCAGGTAGACCCTCCTCCCGTCGCTGAGCCTGTCGAGGTCACAGGTGACTCAGGTGCTGCTGCAGGTGGTGCTGCTGGGAGTGCTGAGCCTGGGGGTGCTGAGCCTGCGGGTGCTGGGCCTGGGAGTGCTGGGACTGCGGGTGCTGGAGCTGAGGGTACTGTGCCTGGGAGTTCGGCGCCTGGGGGTGCTGAGCCTGGGGGTGCTACGACTGGGGGTGCTGAGCCTGCGTGTACGGAGTCTGGGGGTGCCGAGCCTGGGGGTACTGCGCCTGAGGGTACTGAGCCTGGGGGTGCTGCTACTGAGCCTACGGAGCCTGGGGTTGCTGCGTCTGGGGGTGCTCTTCCTGGCGGTACTGGAGCTGCTGGAGCTGACGACGCTGGAGCTGACGGTTCTGGACACGGTGGTCCTGCTGGTTCTGGAGGTGCTGGCGAGGGGAGGTCTGACGCTGCTGGGGCCTCTGGTGCTGACGTCGCCGACTCGGGGGGTGCTGCGGCGGAGGGTGCTGGTCCAGGTGCTTCTGGTGCTCCGGGTGCTGGAGGTGCTGGCGGAGCTCCGCCGTCGCGCCTGTTCTTCGCTCCTCCGTCGCCGTCGGCTTTGCCGCCGCCTGACACGGTGCTTCGCCAGGTTCTTTCCCTCCCGTCTTCCACTGGCCTTCCCCTTCAGCCTGGCTCCCCCCTCCCTGCTCCTGTGCCTTATAAGGCGCAGCCGGACTCGCTTACGGAGCGTCGTGAGCCTGCGTCTCGTCCTGCCTCGCCGGTTCGCGCTGCTCGCACTGCTCGCACTGGTCCCACTAGCCGTCGTGTCGCGCGTCCGCGTCCTCCTCCTGTTCCTGGCACGCACATTATGGCACTTCGTCCTTCCACTGGTCCACAGCGTGTCCCCCTACCGTCTCCTCCTGCGTCTTCTCTTCCTGACGTTCCCGACCCTGAGTCTGACAGTGTTCGTGCTGCCCACCCTACTGTCACGCGTCTTCTCGCCACTGTTGTCACTGACCCGTCGTTTGAGTCTTCTGCTGCGTCTGCCCTGGTCGCTGAGCTTGTCGACTTTGCTGCTGCCTGTCGCCTCGACTACGCCGCCAGTCTTGTTGCTGAGTCTGAGTCTGTCTGTCCTCCGTCCGTCGGGGGTGAGTGTGCTCTTGGCACGGACGTCCTTGAGGACAGGCAGGAGGACTTTGACTCTCTCGCGGCTGCTGTACCTCATCTCGTGGCCTGGTTGCTTGCCCCTGAGGGAGACCCGGATGCACTAGACATCCCCACTCCGCGCACTTACGCAGAGGCGATCTCGGGTCCCTACTCCTCTCAGTGGCAGACAGCCATGGACGCAGAGATGGCATCCTGGAAGTCCACAGGCACCTACGTCGACGAGGTTCCCCCTCCTGGGGCGAACATCGTCGATGGCATGTGGATTTTCAGGGTGAAGCGGCCGCCAGGTTCTCCGCCTGTCTTCAAGGCTCGTTACGTTGCTAGAGGCTTCAGTCAGCGTCAGGGGGTCGACTTCTTCCAGACCTTCTCCCCCACCCCGAAGATGACCACTCTTCGGGTTCTGCTGCACGTTGCTGCTCAGCGTGACTACGAGCTTCACTCTCTTGACTTCAGCACAGCGTTCCTGCAGGGCAGCCTGCACGAGGAGATCTGGCTGCGCCGCCCACCTGGCTTTACTGGGTCGTTTCCTCCTGGTACCCAGTGGAGCCTCCGCCGGCCAGTCTACGGTCTCCGCCAGGCGCCACGTGAGTGGCACGACACACTGAGGATTACACTTGCGGCTCTTGGGTTCGCGCCGTCTACTGCTGACCCGTCGCTGTTTCTGCGCACAGACACGTCGCTGCCGCCGTTCTACATTCTCGTGTACGTCGACGACTTGGTCTTTGCTACTGCTGACACTGAGGCACTCGCTCGTGTGAAGTCGGAGCTGCAGAAGATGTCAAACATTGCATGTTTATATTATGTAGGCTGTAGTGGGTTACACCTTAGGGGGTACTCAAAGTTAGGGTTTCCTACTTGTACCAAACTCTGTGCTAGTTCATCCCATTCCTGCTCAGTTATTCTGACATGGTATCAGAGCAGGTCCATCGCTAGGACCGCTCTTAGGGCCCACCGCTACCTACCTACCCTACCCTACGTGCGCCCTCGTGCGCCTTTCTCTCCTTGTGCGCCTTCGTGCGCCCTCGTGCGCCCTCGTGCGCCCTCGAGCTGCCCCTGCAGGTCCGTCAGGCCACCGAGCCGTCGCTGCAGGCCTGTCAGGCACCTGAGCCGCCGCTACAGGCACGTCAGGCACCCGAGTCGCCGCTGCAGGCCCGTCAGGCCCCCGAGCCGCCGCTACAGGCCCGTCAGGCCCGAGAGCCGCCCCTGCAGACCCGTCAGGCCACGCGCGCCGCCCCTGCAGGCCCTAGCCGGCCGCCGCGTCGCTCTGCCCGCAGCGTCGCCGCCTCTCCGCGGCGTCGTCGCCTGCCCGCGTCGAAGCCGCCTGCCCGCGACGTCGATCCCTGCCCGCGGCGCCGTCGCCTGCCCGCGGAGACGTCGCCTGCCCGCGGCGTCGTCGCGGCGTCGCCACCTGCCCGCGGAGTCGTCGCCTGCCCGCGCCACATGCACGCGGCGTCGCCACCTCCTCGCCGCGTCGACCTGCCCGCGGCGTCGCCACCTGCCCGCCGCGTCGACCTGCCCGCGCCGTCGCCACCAAACCCTAATCCGTCGCCCTGCCCGCGGCGTCGCCACCTGCCCGCCGCGTCGCCCTGCCCGCGCCGTCGCCACCTAACCCTAATCCGCCTCTCGCCCCTGGAGCAGCCGCCACTGCAGTAGCAGCCCCTGGAGCCGCCGCCACTGCAGCAGCAGCCCCTGCAGCCGCCCGCCACTGCGTCAGCAACCACTGGAGCCGCCCACCACTGCAGCAGCCGCCCCTGGAGCCGCCCGCACCTGCAGCAGCCGCCCCTGGAGCAACTGCCGCCGTAGCCCGGTCTAGCTCTGCAGCAGCTGCCGCGGAGCTTCCTACTGCGCCTGCCACGCCGACCACTGGTGAGCATTGCCCTGCCAGCACTGCTACCGCTGCTACTGCTACTACTGCCGTTTCTACTCCCACTCCCGCTACTCCTGCTGCTCCTGACGTGGCCAGATGCAGCCACAGGACCGTGCGCGTGAGTCCCTCACGCTCCAGCAGGCTCGTGAGTGGTACGCCAGTTGGGGCTATCGAGGTGGCCGTAGTGGTAGTCGCTCTGACGTGCGTCGTTCGGGAGCCCCTGGTAGTGGACAGGTGCAGCAGCCGTGCCCTCCTACGGTCCAGCAGGCTCGTGAGTGGTACGCCGGTTTGAAAAGTCGAGGTGGCCGTAGTGGTAGTCGCTCTGGCGTCCGTCGTTCGGGAGGCTCAGGTAGTGGACAGGTGCAGCAGCCGTGCCCTCTTCTGGTCCAGCAGGCTCGTGAGTGGTACGCCGGTTTGAGCAGTCGGGGTGGCCGTAGTGGTAGTCGCTCTGGCGTCCGTCGTTCGGGAGGCTCAGGTAGTGGACAGGTGCAGCAGCCGTGCCCTCTTCTGGTCCAGCAGGCTCGTGAGTGGTACGCCGGTTTGAGCAGTCGGGGTGGCCGTAGTGGTAGTCGCTCTGGCGTCCGTCGTTCGGGAGGCTCAGGTAGTGGACAGGTGCAGCAGCCGTGCCCTCTTCTGGTCCAGCAGGCTCGTGAGTGGTACGCCGGTTTGAGCAGTCGGGGTGGCCGTAGTGGTAGTCGCTCTGGCGTCCGTCGTTCGGGAGGCTCCGGTAGTGGACAGGTGCAGCAGCCGTGCCCTCTTCTGCTCCAGCAGGCTCGTGAGTGGTACGCCGGTTTGAGCAGTCGGGGTGGCCGTAGTGGTAGTCGCTCTGTGAGTGAGGCAGCCGCTCTCGGTGCCAGTACGTCTGTTGCCCTCGGAGCAGGTGAGGCTACCACTCCCGGTACTCGCGTGTCTGCTACTCCAGATACTGGTGAGCCTACTGCTCTAGGTGCTAGTGCGTCTGCCGCTCCAGGTGCTCGCGTGTCTGCTACCCCAGGTGATGGTGAGGCTGCTGCCCTAGGTGCTAGTGCGTCTGTGCCCCCTGGTACTGAGTCGACTGCAGCACTGCACACCTTCACACTGGACTCAGGTGCTTCTCGCTCTTTCTTTCGTGACCGCACTGTCCTTGAGCCACTCGCTCGGCCAGTTGCTGTCTCTCTTGCTGACCCCTCAGGGGGTCCGGTCATTGCGACCTCCTCCACTACACTTCCGTGTCCAGCGGTTCCGTCCGGCACGCTCTCAGGTCTCTACCTCCCCTCGTTCTCTACGAACTTGGTGGCGGGCTGTGCTCTGCAGGACGGGGGTGTTCACCAGTTCACCCCTGCCTACGAGCGTGTGACACATTGCACGTGTGCTCGGACGGGCCGCCACCTGGCTACTTTCACTCGGGAGCCGGGGTCGGACCTGTACACACTGACCACTGAGTCCCCTCAGGTGGCTGCGTCTGCGTCTGCGTCAGGTCAGCTGTCCGCCCCCTGCTCATGTCGCTCTCTGGCGCATGAGACTGTCCTCTGGCACCACCGCCTTGGTCACCCGTCTGTGCAGCGCCTTCGGGCCATGCACAAACGGGACCTTGTTGCTGGTCTTCCCAGGGTGCTCCCTCCCCTTCCCGACTCCCCTGCTCCTGACTGCATTCCCTGTGTCGAGGGGCGGCAGCGCGCCGCTCCTCACTCCTCCTCCTTTCCCCCGACGACTGCTCCCTTGCAGACGCTCCACATGGACGTGTGGGGCCCAGCCCGCGTCCGTGGTCAGGGTCAGGAGAGGTACTTCCTGATAGTTGTTGACGACTACTCGCGCTACACCACGGTCTTCCCCTTGCGCGCCAAGGGTGACGTCCCTGGTGTTTTGATCCCCTGGATCAGCCGAGCCCGTCTCCAGCTAGCCAAGCGCTTTCACTCGGACTTTCCTGTCCTGCGCTTGCACTCTGACAGGGGTGGTGAGTTCGCCTCCGACCTCTTGGCAGCCTACTGTGCTGAGCACGGCATTGAGCAGTCGTTCACGCTTCCGGCCTCTCCACAGCAGAATGGGGTCGCTGAGCGCCGCATTGGCTTGGTCATGGAGGTCGCTCGTACCTCCCTGACCCATGCGGCTGCTCCCCACTTTCTGTGGCCGTTTGCGGTCCGGTACGCAGCGCATCAGCTCAACCTCTGGCCCCGTGTCTCCTTGCCGGAGACTTCCCCGACTCTACGGTGGACGGGAGAGGTTGGCGATGCGTCGCGTTTCCGGGTCTGGGGATCTCGAGCTTTTGTCCGCGACACGTCCGCGGACAAGCTCTCCCGTCGCGCTGTTCCCTGTGTCTTTCTTGGCTTTGTTCCCGACGCGCCTGGTTGGCAGTTTTACCACGTCACCTCGCGCCGGGTTCTGGCCTCTCAGGACGTCACTTTTGACGAGTCCGTCCCCTTCTACCGCCTCTTCCCCTACCGCACTGCCCCGCTCCCCCCCCCGCCTCTCTTCCTCGCTCCAGGTGCTGAGGTACCAGACCCCCTCCCCCCTCAGGGTGCCGCTCCCTCAGGTGTGTCCCAGGTAGACCCGGGTGAGCCTGTCGAGGTAGCTGTTGACTCGCGTCCTGCGTCTGGGGGTGCTGAGCCTGGGAGTACTGCGTCTGAGGGTGCGGAGCCTGGGGGTGCTGAGTCTGGAGGTGCGGAGCCTGGGGGTGCTGAGCCTGGAGGTGCGGAGCCTGGAGGTGCGGAGCCTGGGGGTGCTGAGTCTGGGGGTGCTGAGTCTGGGGGTGCTGAGCCTGAGCGTGCTCCACCTGGAGGAGCCCTCTCCTCCCAGCAGCTGCAGGAGAGGTACCTCGAGTACTGCCGCCTCCCGAGAGGTGCTTCTGGAGCTCGTCCCGGTACTTCCCCTCCTACCCAGGAGCTCCCCCCCATTCAGGTGATCCGCGAGTGGTACACGCGGCGCTGCAGTCTTCGTAGTGGTGCTCCTGGTGCTGCGGACCCGAGCAGTGGTGCTGTTGCTGGTGCTGAGGACCCGGACGCTGGAGCTGCTGCTGGTGCTGAGGACCTGGGGGCTGGAGCTGCTGCTGGTGCTGAGGACCCGACCGGTGGCGCTGCTGCTGGTGCTGAGGACTCGGGCGTTGGAGCTCCTACTGGTGCTGAGGACCCGGGCGTTGGAGCTGCTGCTGGTGCTGAGGACTCGGGCGTTGGGGCTGCCACTGGTGTCCCTGCTGCTTCTGGAGACGCTGCGCAGCCGCGACCGTACTTCGTACCGCTCCTTCAGCAGGTTCTTGGTCAGGCTCCTCCTCCTAGTCCTCCTCCCTCCGTCGAGTGTCCTCTGCCTGTCCAGCCGCAGTCACAGTTACCGCCTGCCTCGCCTCTCCCTGCTCCCTCCCCTTACGCTGGTCCCACAGGAGGTCTTACAGAGCGTCGTGAGCCTGAGTCTCGTCCTGCGTCGCCTGTTCGTACTGCTCGCACTGGTCGTCGTGTCCCACGTGAGCGTCCTCCTCCTGTCCCTGGCACTCACTACATGACTCTGCGTCCCTCCACTGCTCCGCAGCGTGTCCCGCTGCCGTCTCCTCCTGCGTCCTCTCTTCCTACTCTTCCTGACCCGGAGTCTGACTCCCGTCGTGCTGCCAGTCCCACTGTTACGCGTCTCCTCGCTACAGTTGTCACTGACCCGACCTTTGAGTCCTCTGCTGCGTCTGCTCTGGTCGCTGAGTTGGTTGACTTTGCTGCTCGCTGTCGCCTAGACTACGCTGCCAGCCTTGTCGCTAGGTCTGAGTCTGCGTCTGCCTGTCCTCCGTCCGTCGGGGGTGAGTGTGCCCTCGGCACGGACAGACAGGAGGAGTTCCACTGCCTTGCTGCTGCTTTGCCCCGTCTCGTGTCCTTGCTAGTTGCCCCTGAGGGAGACCCGGATGCACCAGACATCCCGACCCCACGCTCTTACGCTGAGGCGATGGCGGGTCCCTACTCCTCTCAGTGGCAGACAGCCATGGACGCAGAGATGGCCTCCTGGAAGTCCACAGGCACCTACGTAGACGAGGTTCCCCCTCCTGGGGCGAACATCGTCAGTGGCATGTGGATTTTCAGGGTGAAGCGGCCGCCGGGTTCTCCACCTGTCTTCAAGGCGCGCTACGTGGCTCGAGGCTTCAGTCAGCGAGAGGGAGTAGACTTCTTTCAGACCTTCTCCCCCACCCCGAAGATGACTACTCTTCGGGTGCTGCTGCACATAGCCGCTCACCGCGACTACGAGCTTCACTCTCTTGACTTCAGCACTGCTTTCTTGCAGGGCAGCCTGCACGAGGAGATCTGGCTGCGCCGCCCCCCTGGCTTCACTGGGTCAGTTCCTCCTGGCACCCAGTGGAGGCTTCAGCGGCCGGTCTACGGTCTCCGCCAGGCGCCACGTGAGTGGCACGACACACTGAGGACGACACTTGCGGCTCTTGGGTTCGCTCCCTCTACTGCTGACCCGTCGCTGTTTCTACGCACCGACACCTCGCTGCCGCCGTTCTACATCCTCGTGTACGTCGACGACTTGGTCTTTGCCACTGCTGACACCGCGGCACTCGCTCACGTGAAGTCGGAGCTGCAGAGGAGACACACGTGCACAGACCTGGGTGAGCTGACGAGCTATCTTGGCTTGCGGATCACCCGGGACAGAGCACGGCGCACCATCACCCTGACTCAGTCACACATGGTGCAGCAGGTTCTCCAGCGCTTCCGCTTCACGTACTCCTCGCCTCAGTCCACTCCTCTGCCTACCGGTCACTCGCTCTCAGCTCTGCCTTCGGATGAGTCCGTAGAGCCGAGTGGCCCATATCCAGAGCTTGTGGGCTGCCTCATGTACCTGATGACCTGCACTCGACCTGACCTTGCATACCCTCTTAGCATCCTAGCACGCTATGTCGCTCCTGGCCGTCACCGGAAGGAGCACATGGATGCTGCTAAGAGGGTGTTGCGCTACTTGTGCAGTACGTCGGGCATGGGGCTTGTGCTTGGAGGGCGAGACCGGGTTGTTCTCACAGGGCACTCAGACGCTTCTTGGGCAGACGACCAGGCTACTCAGCGGTCGTCCCAGGGTTACACCTTCAGCCTTGGCTCTGGCTCAGTTTCTTGGCGTTCTACTCGCTGTTCTTCTGTTCTCAGCTCCAGTTGTGAGGCTGAGATCTACGCCACAGCCATGGCTGCTCAGGAGCTACGCTGGCTGACCTACCTGCTGACCGACCTCGGAGAGCGGCCTCGTTCTCCTCCAGTGCTGTACGTCGACAACAAGGCTGCCATTGCCTTGTGTGAGGAGCACAGACTGGAGCACAGAACGAAGCACATCGCTCTGCGGTACTTCCTTGCTCGAGAGCTGCAGCAGCGTGGTCAGCTTTGTCTGCGTTACGTGGCCACGGAGGCCAACACTGCTGATGTGTTCACCAAGGCGCTTCAGCCTTGTGACCATCAGCGCTTTTGCACGCTGCTAGGCCTTGTACCTACTGGGCCTCACTTGCTTACCTCTTGACCTTGCTTGTACTGTGATCACTATATATATATGCCTACTTGTTTACTTTTGCTAGGTTGTGATCACTGTATCTCTTGCTTTGTTATAAACCTGCATGTGAACTGGTCTTGTGACCGCTTGCTTGTGCTCGGAATTTGTGTGGAATCCTTGAGATCCACCCTGAGCTTGCTTTGCTTTGCTTTGACTGGTCTTGTGACCCTGTGGTTGTCTCCCACTGCGCCTATGGGGGTGTGTCAAACATTGCATGTTTATATTATGTAGGCTGTAGTGGGTTACACCTTAGGGGGTACTCAAAGTTAGGGTTTCCTACTTGTACCAAACTCTGTGCTAGTTCATCCCATTCCTGCTCAGTTATTCTGACAGAAGAGACACACCTGCACTGACCTGGGTGAACTGCGTAGCTACCTTGGCTTGCAGATCACCCGGGACAGAGCTCGCCGCACCATCACCCTGACTCAGTCACACATGGTGCAGCAGGTCCTTCAGCGCTTCGGCTTCCAGTTCTCCTCACCACAGGCCACACCTCTGGCTACCAGCCACTCGCTCTCAGCTCCACCTTCGGACGAGTCCGTAGAGCCGAGTGGCCCGTACCCAGAGCTTGTAGGCTGCCTCATGTACCTGATGACTTGCACGCGACCTGACCTCGCGTACCCACTTAGCATCCTTGCTCGTTACGTTGCGCCTGGGAGACACAGGCGAGAGCACTGGGAGGCTGCTAAGAGGGTGCTGCGTTACTTGTGCAGTACATCAGGCATGGGGCTGGTGCTTGGAGGACGCGACAGAGTTGTCCTCACTGGTCACTCGGACGCTTCTTGGGTGGACGACCTGGCTACGCAGCGGTCGTCACAGGGTTACACCTTCAGCCTTGGCTCTGGTTCTGTCTCGTGGCGGTCCACCCGCTCTTCTTCTGTTCTCGGCTCTAGTTGTGAGGCTGAGATCTACGCCACAGCCATGGCTGCACAGGAGTTACGCTGGCTCACCTACCTGCTGACTGACTTGGGAGAGCGTCCTCCAGTTCTGTACGGTGACAACAAGGCGGCTCTTGCCTTGTGTCAGGAGCACAGACTGGAGCACAGGACGAAGCACATTGCTCTTCGCTACTTTCTTGCTCGAGAGCTTCAGCAGCGCGGTCAGCTTCGGCTTGTGTACGTGGACTCGAAGGCCAACACTGCTGATATTTTCACCAAGGCGCTCTCGCCTAGTGATCATCAGCGGCACTGTACTTCTTTAGGCCTTGTGTCCACGTTTCCTCACTTGCTCACTGCTTGACATTCTTTGTACTGTACTTTATATTTGTCTTGCTGCTTGTCCTGTTCTATATCTAGCACTACATGTGAACTGGCCTTGTGGCCTTTGTTTGTGCTCGGAGTGTGGTGACGTTGTGATCCACCCTGGGCTTGTTTTTGCTTTGCTGGACTGGTCTTGTGACCCTTTGCTCTCCCCCACTTTGCCTATGGGGGTGTGTTAAGTTGTAATGTGTTATTTATATGTAGGTAGGCTGTAGTGGGGTAGCCAATACAGGGTACAAACCCAACTAGGGTTAGCTACTTGTACCCAACTGTTTCTTTCAATGCAGCCATTCTTGCCTAGTTCTGTTAACAGCGTGCTCGTCCATTTCACTTGATCATGAATTGGGAAGGCCGTGCTTCCCGACCATAATATTTCTCCTATTACCTCAACTAACTTCTGATCCGCACTCTCTGATATCCTCTGCTTTTTTTCTTTGTCAACATGGCGTTGACAATGCCCTCCGTTGTCTTACGTCGCCTTCATTCTGGAGTATTACCCTTCCCGCCTCGCATTCTACACCTGCAGGCATTTCACCTTCACTTCCTGGTTCTACTCTCAACAAGTTCGTTCATTACAGTCACGGCAGTGTTAGAGGGCCCTACGACAGCAAGGGCCCTCGACGATGTGTGTTGACTTGGCAGGTCGATGAACGACCAAGACTGTACGCGGCCCTGCACCGACCTTATGACGTCGTGTGACTATGATGGCGCTAATGAAGTCACTGCTGGGGTGGTGCTAGCTTAGGGAGTCGTGAGCGTGCTTCTTGGACGGTCTTGGTAGTTGTGGGTGATTCCCTGTGAGTCTCGCCATTTCTAGGTGTGTTGGGAGAATTGGCGAGCCCGGCATTGACTTCCCTGCTGAGTCAGGTTGGGATTGGCCGAGGCGCGGTTCACCCATCCACACGACAGTTTCGTGGGGTTGGGTTACTCCGCAGCGCCACGCCAACTTTGTGCAACTTCCCCGTAGCCTATATCTATCTTGTGTGTTTGCTTTTGTATTCATAGTAATATTACAATCTCTACTCAACTTCTCACTTAGCCATTTGAGACAAGCTCTACCGAAACGCTACCGAATTTCTAGCGCAACATCATTCCCATAAACAGAATCTCTCTCGCCGTCGTAGCGCTCTCCATAATATTCCTGCATGGTGCGGTGAGCGTGGAACGAACACGCCTAGAATTCCGTCGTCGATTTTCTTAGCGTTCGTAAACTCGCCTTGGCGTGCGGCGTTAGTGAAGGGCGCATATTAAATTAAGTTGAACCTCTCTTAATTTCCCTCCAGTTACGTTCTCGGACCCAAGGATAGGGCGTTTGGTAATTTATTACCACTCGTCTGAGGACCCTTGTGAGGTGACCCCGAACCGAGCGATTTAAGGAAGGAACAATTTATTTTAATTTGTGGCACCTTATCGAGGCGTCGTAGAGGATGAGTTCGGAGGAGGCGGACGTTGAGGCCGTTAATTTTCGCGCACTAGAGGAGGAGCTCGTGGCACGTCGTTCCCGTGGCGAGCTTAGTAATGTAGATTACGAGCTCATGTTGGAGGGATTACGCTCTCGTCAGCGTCGCGATCATCCCTCGCCACATGTAGAGCAAGCTGCGGGAGGCACTAGTGCGTGGGACATGGCTGTCAATGACGGAGGTGACGATGACGAGGAGGTTGATGGGTTGATGTCGCGTGGGGTCCTGCGAGGACCAACTCGGTTTAGTACGACTAGCGTCGGCGGTGTACAGGAGCGTGTTCATCGTGCGGCGGCGTCACACGAGCGTACGAACTTAGGACGACAGAGCGCTGCTGGAGGAGGGAATGCGGAGGAGTACGATAGTGGAGCTATGCCGGGCATTACCCCGATTGGATCGATGTCGAGGGATGAGGGAATAGCCCCCAACTATGGCTACTTCAAATTCACTCCAGACAGAATCGTCGTGCCTAAGCCGCTCGAAGGACGCCACGACCTATCGACGTGGGTAGAATCGATCGAGCCGCAGCTTGAGATCGCTCAGCTAAAGCGATTCATTGACGGTACCACTCCTATTCCACCAACGCAGGCAGTTGCGCATCTCACTCAGTTCCGCGCAATGCAGTTACTGACGTTCACCACGATTTCCCGATGCTGCTCCCCAACCGTACAGATTGCCCTTAAGGGGTGTCGCATGAAGGTAGATGCCGGCTATCAGGCATGGCAGTTTATTATGCGCACGTACATGGCGAAGGACGATCTGTACATCGGTCAGTTAGAGCAGGCGCTCACTAACCTCGAGATGGGTGAGCACGAGTCCGCTACGTCCTATTGCAACCGTGCGCAGCAGATCCTAGTGAACCTGAGGATGGCCGGCGTCGATTACTCGCAGGCGTCGTACATTACTCACGTCGTGAAGGGGTTGCCGCAGCAGTACAACCTCTTACGCAGGATGCTGAAGCTGCCGCAGGTACGCAAGGAGTTGGACGAGGACACCCTCGCTAGCTACATTATCGAGGAGGAGTGTACGCTGGCAGCGGAGGGACGGAAGGACCAATTTCTTCCCCAGGCCAACCAGGTCTTTACCAAGAAGGGTAAGCCCCAATCCCAGCAGACTTCATCCCCTTCCCCTCCCACTACGGCACAGCAGCAGCAGCCTAAGACTGGGGGTGGGGTTGGAGGTGGAGGAGAGAAGTGGAAAGGGGCTAAGGATGGTCAGCCAAAGGGGGGGAAAGGTGGCTTCAAGGGGAAGTGCTACGTGTGTGGACAGACAGGGCATGTTGCTAAGTACTGTCAGCAGCGGGCAGATAAGGAGGCAGACACGGGTGGAGAGGGTTCTGGAGGCAGCGGCGCGAGTGGCAAGGGGGGCGATGGCTCTAAGGGGAGCGGGCAGTCATCATGTGCGATGGTGAAGCCCGTTGTAGAGCAGACTCCTCTTGTCGTGCTGGAGCCTGAGGCCGGGGAGGGCTTACAGGCTCTTGCAGCTGCTGTGAAGGCGAACCCGAGCGTCGTGCTACTTGATAGCGGATGCTCCCACCATCTCATGGGAGATCGTTCTGCCTTTGTGGAGATGAGCAGCGGCGGTAGTATCAAACAAGTGAAAGGCTTCAACGGCGCGCTTCAGGACGTGCAGGGGCGAGGCACAGTCGCTCTTCTTGGAGAAGGGGGCAGGCGTGTCTTGGTTTCAGACGTGCTGTACGTACCTGGAGTGCAGGCGAGTCTTCTTTCTGCTGGGCAGCTGCGTGATAGTGGCGTGCAGCTGCTGGATGCAGGCGACGTGACTCTGCTGCGGGCACCAGATGGGTCGCTTCTTGGGCGTGCAGAGTTCAAGGGGCGTGTTCTCTGCACGAACTTCCAACCGTGTTTGTCGCAGCAGCAGGAAGGCGAAACGGTGGCACTTCGTACCTTGACGACGGGCGTGCGGTCTAAGGTGGACATGTGGCATGCGCGTATGGCACACGTTGGTATTGATGCCATCGAGCGCACTGCGTCTCACGGGTCAGTGAAGGGCTTGGACCTTGAGAAGGGGGGCAAGTCAGGCATACCGTGTGTCTCCTGTGTTGGGGGGAAGATCACTCGTCATACCTTCCCGTCAGTGGGTGCGGAGGAGGATGAGTTGCTTGGAGTGGTGCATGCTGACCTGTGTGGCCCTTTCCGTGAAACAGCTAAGGACGGCAGCCGCTACTTCCTGGTGCTGAAGGATCGCAAGTCGCGGTACGTCTGGGCCTACCCCTTGGCTCAGAAGAGTGATGCGCTGGCGGCGTTCCAGAAGTGGCTCCCGATGGCAGAGCGGCAGTGCAAAACCACGGTGCAGGCGCTGCGCACTGATCGGGGTGGCGAGTTCTTGGGGCATGACTTCACGCTCTTCCTCGACGGCAAAGGCATCATCCATGACCTCACGTGCCCGTACACGCCGGAGCAGAACGGGATGGCCGAGAGGGAGATGCGCAGCATTGTGGAGGCGGTGCGGACGATGCTACTGCACATGGGTGTACAGCATCATTGGTGGCACCTGGCGTTGGCGCAGGCCGTCTGGGTGCGCAACCGCGTGGAGCACGCCTCGCTGCCCTCTGGTGTGACGCCGTACGAGCTCGCCTTTCGACACAAACCCGATGTCAGTATGGTGCGGGTATGGGGCTGCATGGTGCAGTACATGGTGCCTCAGTCGCAGCGTGGGGGGAAGCTGGCACCAAAGGCTCGCTGGGGGTTGCACTTGGGGGTGTCCGCAGCGAGCAAGGGCTGGACTGTGCTGGACTTGGAGTCCAACCGCCTCATCACCACTGTGGAAGCTGTTTTTTTATGAGACCATGTCCCTAGCAGGGTGGAAGGCTTGGCACCAGCAGGAGCATGCGGGGCGTCCGATGCCCTATGAGCCCGTTCCCTCCCTCTTCCCGATCACTCTTGAGGAGGCGGTGGAGGAGGAGGAGGTGGTCGCACCTCCTGCTATGCCCTATGTCCCTACCTCGGTCCCCACCCCACCTCCGCCTTCAGTTTACCCTCGTGTGGTTCCCCCTGCCCCACCTTCTTCATCCTCACCCCCCTTGGCTTCCCCTCCTCCTCCTGTTATTCCCTCTCCCCTTCCACCCTCCATCCCTCCTGCACCTGCTCCACCCTCCTCTTCATCTTCCACGGCGCCGCCCGTTGGTGAGGGGGGGATAGTGGTGCCACCGTCTGTGGAGATCACCGACGGGCAGCGCCTTGAGACTGAGCAGCTGCAAGACAAGAGCAGTATGGATGGAGTGCAGCAGAGTGGGGGGCAGGAGATAGGGGAGCAGCAGTTAGGGGAGCAGCAGAGTGGGGAGCAGCAGATAGGGGAGGAGCAGATTGAGGAGCAGCAGATGGTGGATCAGCAGCTAGAGGAGCAGCAGACAGGGGAGCCGCAGACAGGGGAGCAGCAGACAGGGGAGCAGGAGATGTGGGGAATCAGAGATGGTGGTCGTGTGTTGGCTTCTGGGACGATCACTGCACCGCTGCGTCGCTCCACTTTCATCACTCGTGGTATCCCGCCTCTTAAGTATGCTTGGGCTTTGGTGATTGAGCCAGCGGGATTGGATGACGAGGAGGAGGACGAGGAGTGGACGGACCTGGATCCTGATGTGGTGGCCGACCCTGAGAGGCAGTGGGATATAGCGAAGATGACAGTGAAGGAGGCCTTGGGCTGCTGGAAGGGCGACAAGGTGAAGGAGGCGATGGATGAGGAGATGCGGAGCTTGATTGAGCAGGGGACGTGGGAGTTGGTTCCGCGTCCGCCAGGGGTGAATGTGATGAAGAACCGCTGGATCCTGAACACCAAGTTCCGACCTGATGGGGTAGTAGAGCGTGAGAAGGCGCGGCTGGTGGTGAAGGGGTTCACGCAGGTGGCAGGGGTGGACTATGAGGAGACGTACGCCCCTGTGGGAAGCTATGTGACGGCGCGCGTGCTTCTAGCGATTGCAGCTGCACTCGATTTGGAGCTGATGCAGCTGGATGTGAAGAACGCGTTCCTCCATGGCGTGCTGGACCGTGACCTTTACATGGAGCAGCCGAGCTACTACGAGGATGGGACCCCTCGTGTCTGTAAGTTGCTGAAGAGTTTGTATGGGCTCAAGCAGAGCCCGATGCTGTGGTATGAGGCCTTGGATGGGGTGCTGCTTGGGGCTGGATGGAAGAAGAGCCAGGTGGATGAGGCTCTGTACTTCAAGAGTGATGCTGAGGGGGAGATGTGCTGGCTGCTGGTGTATGTGGATGACTTGCTTGCTGCCAGCCGCAGTCAGAACATGCTGGGGGAGCTGCGGGAGATGCAGAGTGCGTTTCAGCTGCGGGAGATTAGCCCTGTGGAGAAGTACTTGGGGTTGCAGCTGATTCGGGACAGGCCTACGAGGAGGCTGTGGCTGCACCAGGGGGCCTATGTGGACAAGGTCCATAGGCGCTTCTTCGACGGGGAGCAGCCGCTGCGAGTGCCTCGCACCCCCCTTTCCTCTGACCCTTTCAGTGTGCAGACCTTCGGGGACGTGGGATGGCAGTCTCGTCAGGAGGAGGAGTACAGGCAGAAGGTGGGATCCTTGCAGTTCGCGGCCTGTACCGCCCTTCCCGACATTTCCTTCGCCTGCAGCAAGCTGGGGTCGGGCCAGACAGTGCGGAGTGACCAGCACTGGAAGGAGTTGGACCGGTGCTTGGCGTACCTGGTGGGGAGCAGGGATGTGGCGCTGGAGTTTGGTGGCGGGCCGGAGTCCTTGGAGCTGGTGGGCTACGCCGATGCTGATGATGCAGGAGACAAGCAGAACAGGACCAGCACTGGTGGCTACATCTTCGTGCTCGGGGGTGCTGCTGTCTCTTGGGCGAGCCAGAGGATTCGTTGCGCCACGCTCTCCTCCACTGAGTCTGAGTACGTTGCTGCTGTGGAGGCTGGGAAGGAGGCGCGCAGGCTGCGCTTCCTGCTGGCAGAATTTCAACTGCTGAGGAGTGAGGAGCCCACAACCCTCTTTGTGGACAACTCCTCCGCCATTTCAGTGGCAGGTGGCATGGGGCTCAAGGGGAGCCTCAAGCACATGGAGCGTCGTCATATGTGGCTGCAGCACATGGTCAAGCGCAGGAAGCTGCAGTTGCAGTACATCCCTACGAGCGAGCAGCCAGCTGACTACCTCACGAAGGCATTGCATTTCCCCGCCTTCAGTCGTTGCTTCGAGGCTGTGGGGCAGGTGAGGCTCTCGAGCGAGGGGAGTGAGACCTAGACACTCCTTGATGTGGTTGGTGCCATGGCCTATCCATGGCTGGTGCGGTGCGTGTTTGCACTTTGAGAGTGCTTCGTTTGTGTGTGTTTCCCTTTGTTTTGGTGTGTATGTGTGTATGCATGCCCTGTGTAGGGCCTTGCTGTAGTATGGCAGGGGAGTGTTAGAGGGCCCTACGACAGCAAGGGCCCTCGACGATGTGTGTTGACTTGGCAGGTCGATGAACGACCAAGACTGTACGCGGCCCTGCACCGACCTTATGACGTCGTGTGACTATGATGGCGCTAATGAAGTCACTGCTGGGGTGGTGCTAGCTTAAGGAGTCGTGAGTGTGCTTCTTGGACGGTCTTGGTAGTTGTGGGTGATTCCCTGTGAGTCTCGCCATTTCTAGGTGTGTTGGGAGAATTGGCGAGCCCGGCATTGACTTCCCTGCTGAGTCAGGTTGGGATTGGCCGAGGCGCGGTTCACCCATCCACACGACAGTTTCGTGGGGTTGGGTTACTCCGCAGCGCCACGCCAACTTTGTGCAACTTCCCCGTAGCCTATATCTATCTTGTGTGTTTGCTTTTGTATTCATAGTAATATTACAATCTCTACTCAACTTCTCACTTAGCCATTTGAGACAAGCTCTACCGAAACGCTACCGAATTCCTAGCGCAACATCATTCCCATAAGCAGAATCTCTCTCGCCGTCGTAGCGCTCTCCATAATATTCCTGCAGGCAGGCTCGTCCGTGTTTGAACAGACAGTAGCGTTTATCCAACGGTTGCGCCCCTCATTTGACGCACACGCACCAAGCACGGCAGCACCCTCAGTACAGTCACACTCCGTACTATCAACTGCATCTGCCTCTCAATTCGGAACCGATCTCCGCCGGAATATCTCGCGCTATACTCCCTTGTGCGACGACTCAACGTATTCACGACGGCCTGCATGGGCGGGCGGCAAGAAGCGACCGCCGGCGCCGACGCTCGAGCCGGCATGGGAGCGGTTTGGAGTGTGCTCGAGCAAAAAGGGTCCGGTCCGTGTGACGATTACTCCCCGAAAAATCGGAACCAAGTGGAAGGGATGGGGCACGTCGCTCGCGTGGTGAGCATGTAATTGCTTCTGTTGTAAAAAGCGCGCTTTTATCAGCTTGGATCTCATGGCGAGGTGATTGCAATTGGATGATGCAACATGATACCCATTCTTCCTCCTCACATTCCCCCCTTGCCGCCTCCCCCCACTCCCCGCCTGCCCCCACTCCCCTTTCCCCCCAGGCTGGGCAACTACATCGGCGGGTTCCCCCAGGCGGCGATGGACCCTCTCCTGGACCTCATGTTCCTCCCCTCGGGCCTCAACCTCAATATAGTGCGATTCAATATAGGCGGCGGCTCGCTCCCGCAGTACAGCCCGCAGCTTCACTCGGACGCGCTGCTGCGCTGGCGGGCCATGCCGGGGTACTGGCCGGCGCAGGCAGCGGGGTTCAACTGGACGGCGGATTCGAGGCAGCAGGCGGTGCTGCTGGGAGCCAAGGCCCGCGGGGTGAACGTGTTCGAGGCGTTTTCCAACAGCCCGCCCTGGTGGATGACCGCGAGCAAGGACGTCGCGGGCGGGAAGAAGGCTTTTCAGTCGAACTTGCTGTGGAAATACGAGGGGTGGTTTGCGAGGTATTTGGTGGAGGTGGTGGAAAGGTTTAAGACGGATCCGGCTTTAGGGAATATCGAGTTCGATACACTGGAGCCGTTTAATGAGCCGTTGGAGGGTTACTGGATAAAGGGGATGGGGCAGGAGGGGTGTAACTTCAACGTTTCCGCAATGAGCCGGATCATTTCCAAAACTGTGCGACTGCTGCGGAAGCAAAATCTCAAGACGAAGCTGGTGGGTTTGGACAGTTACCCAGGCTTCACCGCTGTCTGGTTACCACTGCTCCATGCGAAAGATGAACTGCAACGTATAAACATTCACGGTTATACACTGCCGGTGCCTAAAGATGGCCTGCCAGGGAATGGGAGTGTTTCTGCGGTTGAGAAGGCCTATTCCAGAATGAGGGTGCTGGCAAAGTCGCTAGGGAAAGAGGTTTGGGTGTCGGAATCTGGGCCGTTGAACAAGGTCGGGAGCGGGTACGATCTCTCGCTCTACATGATGCGAAATGTGATCGAAGCGGTGAACATTCTTGAAGCGTCAGCGTATGTTTACTGGCAGGTATTCGACCCAAATGAATCGTGGTCGCTGTTTGGGCTGAATTGGTCGTATCCTCCTGGATTTTCAGGCAGGATAGAACGTGCTACTAAGCTTAAACGGTTCTGGATGTTTAAGCAGTTTACAGACCTTGCAAGGCCTGGGAGTCGACCTTTAGGAGTGCCCCGGGAATGCCGGCATACTGTAGCTGCGTTTTACATCAAGGGAAGTCGAACAGTAAGTGTGTTTATAGTGAATCAGCGTGTGAAGGGTAGAGGGGTGAATGTGGAATTATCAAGGTTCAAGCTGAATGTCGGGGGGAAGACCCAGGCTCTGATTAGGAGGACAACATATGGAGAGGACAATGCAGAAAGAAGTTTAGATACTCAGGGTTCAGCCAAGGTGTTTTTCCTGATTGAGGGCCAGAGCTTTCTGTCAGTCACATTTACACATGTGCAGATGACAAGATGGAGATCTGAGAAGATGGTCATGTGAGCTATTGTTTGCTGCGGCTGGTAAGAAAATATATGAATTTCTTGTACATTCGTCCTCCTCTACAAGATGGCGAATTGCTTTTTATATCGCGAATTGTAAAATGGCACTGGCTGTGGGTGCGACATTGGAGATTGTGACTACGTGTACCAGATGGTCAGCCAGTCAGCGAGCAGCATTATCCATGACAGCGCAACCCTGAGAATATATTAGCCCTCCACGCCAGATTTTCTAGGCGAGTACGGTAATTACAGCTCAGCAGCGAAGCCTGACGAAGGAACAGCAACGCACAACAAGATGATCCATTAGGAGAACTAGGTTTGCCGTCACCTTTAGACGGTACACTTTATGCTTACGCGAAGTTCAATCTACACTCTATGCTGCTGGTTGGAGCCGAAAACAATTGTTGATACTAGTTACCTGGTCCTGAATTCTGGTCTAGATTCCTCACATACTCGTCGGTGCTGCTCATCCCTACATTCTGGTCCGATTTTCTTCTTTCCCCTGTTTGAAGAATCTCATTTTTCGTAACTACTCCTACCGAATTATTTTAGCCTGGGCCTTGCGGGTCAGGTCTGGCCTAGAACGTGTAGGGGATTAATCTCCGCGGTCGGAAAGCCAAAAATACTAATCGTGCCAGTCACTAAACGTTAACCGCTGGTCGATTGTAGCACAATCATTAAGCATTTTACGAGTTCTTAGTGGTAAAATCGCAGTCGACTGACGGTTAACGCGCCATTAAAACCCGTTTTCCTAGTCCCGCATTACTCAAGATCAGGCGTCGTCGCAATGCAGTCACTCACAACAGCACCGCATCCCACCACACTCCACCGCGGTTCCCGCCTCCTATACCCCGTTCCCCACACTCCCCTCCCCATCTGTCCCTCCTCCCCATGGACCCCCCCTTCTCCTCTCTGGTCGCCTATTAAGCTGCCACGTGTCGTAACCCCAAGCCTCCGAGCCGCGTCTCGAGGCGCATCGAATGTGACCGTTAGAGCGTCCGGCGACGATGGCGGAAGCGGAAGCGGCGCGTCTTCGTCTACCCGCCGGTCCGCGGCTCGGCGGTCACGACAATACTCTTCCTCCGTGCAAGAAGCGTCAGGAGGGCGACGCGGGAGTGCTTCTAACGCGGGAGTGGAAATCGACACAGAGCTAATAGGCATCGGCGCGATGCTATTGGCTGTCGGCGCAGGAATCTGGGGAGTTTCGCGGTTCTTAGCGCGCGGCGGGATCGGCAGTAGCGGGGATAGTGACGAGGAAGAGGAGGGTGCGGGTAGCAAGAGTTCGTCGTTTAGTGCGGGTGACGACAAGGAGAAGCAGCGCAAGTGGCGGCAGCAATCGATGGCGAAAGTGAAGGAGTTAGCGCAGCAGCTGCGGTCATTCAGGACCGTCGATCTCAGCGGTACGTTTGAGGGCCGTTGATCTTACGTTATCGTTGACCTGCATTTCGTCGCACCGTCGCACCTGCATTTCTTCATATCTGTTTTTTTTTTTTTTTTTCGACATGGTCAAGGAAAACGAGGATGTTTGCTGGGCAGGGGTTTAGTCAGGCAGCCACGCAGGAGTGTAGCTAAGCCTTCAAGTCCTCATTTCGCAGTTTTGCTCTCCCCCCTTCCTCCTTCCCCACCCAACACCTCCCCCCCCGCCCCTCCCTTCCCCCCACTCTCCCCCCCGCCCGCTCCTCCCCCTTTTCCCCCCTTGCCCCCCGCCCTTGCAGGCAAGAGTCTGGGCGACGAGGGCTTCAAGTACCTCGCGGAATCTCTCGCCTTCAACAATGTGAGTATGTTAGTGTCCCCGTTATAGAGCAATCTCATACATTTTCTGTTCTGGGAATGTAAAAAGTGGGAGAGAGCTATTAAAGAACCCCGTTCATGTGTGAGCTTGTAGCTCCAGAATTAGAAATAGCTAAAAGGAAAAAAAAAAAACTTGCAGGTTGGAATCATGGAGCAGAACGGGGGCCTGTTTTTGAGTCTAAAAGGCTAAAACAGGCTAAAAGGAAAAAAAAAAAAATTACCGGCAGGCTGGAACCATGGAGCAGAACGGGGGCGTGCACGGTGCACACCCGTCTCGTCCCACTCTTCTCCCCCTTCGCCTCCTTCCCTTCCTCCTGTCCCTTCCCTTTCCCTCTCCGCCGTCCCCTTCCCACTGTCCCTTCCTAATCCCCTTCCCCCATTCCCCCCTCCCCCCGACCCTTCCCTGTTCAATGACACGTGGAAAGAGTGGGTCAAACAACGGCATTGGCCTCGAGGGGATGAAAATCTTGACGGAAACCCTGGCCCCGTGCCCTATCCTTCTTCCCTATCCTCCTGCCCTATCCTTCTTCCCTATCCTCCTGCCCTATCCTCCTGCCCTATCCTCCTGCCCTTCCCACACTCACCCCCACCTCCTCTCTTCTGCAGAGTGTTGAAAGTGTGGATTTTTCAAACAATGGCATCGGCCCCGAAGGAGTGAAGGCCCTGACGGAAGCTCTAGCGACCAATGCATATCTCAAGACGCTCAACCTCTCTGGAAACGTGATTGGGGACGAGGGCGCCAAAGTTCTCGCGGGTATCATGGAGCAGAACTGCGGCGTGCAGACACCTCTCTCACCTCTCCCTTCTCCATCCCCATCCCCATCCCCATCCCGATTCCTGTTCCGATCCCCATCCCCTTTCTCAACAGAGTGTGGAGAGTGTTGATTTCTCCAATAATGGCATTGGTCCTGAAGGAGTGAAGGCTCTCACAGAAGCTCTGGCGACCAACGCGTATCTCAAGACGCTCAACCTCTCTGGAAACATGATTGGGGACGAGGGCGCTAAGGTGCTGGCGGGGATCATGGAGCAGAACCGCGGCGTGCAGACGCTGCAGCTGAGCAGCAACGGGATTGGGGACGAGGGCATGCGGGCGCTGGCGGAGATGGTGAAGAAGAACGAAGCGATCGTGTGCCTTGAGATGAACAACAATGGGATTGAATACGAGGTATGGGTGGGAGAGAGGATGTAAGGTATGGATGCTGAACTTGAGAAAGTTGGTGGTTTCAAGGACTGTGCGCTGGCAGAGGAGATGGGTAAGAAGAACGAGAAAACCACACGCCTTTTAAGGGTATGTGATGTGCGGATCGGATACAGCAGCAATGGGGCGTGGATGACCTATTTTTGAGTCGACTCAAAAATACGCCTTTTAAGGATGTGTGATGTGCGGATACAGCAGCAATGGGGTGTGGAAGAGGGCGCAGGGTGCAGGCAGGCAGACAGCCTATCAGCAATCGCATCAGATTATGCATTATAGAGCAGATGGAGCAACAATTTATGCATTTTGTCCTTCTGTGATTCCTCGGCGCCCTATCAGGACCCTATCAGAACAATTTATCCATTTTGTCCCTCTGACCCTGCTCCTGACCCTGCTCGCTTCCCTCGTCCCTCTCCTCCTCAACCCATCTCTTGGTCACCCCTCTCCTCCCCCTCCACCACACACCACACCAAGGCTGTGCTGCTCTCGCTTTGTTGCTATCCTGTTCGCCTTGCTACGAGAAGGCCTCACCTGACTCCCTCTTCCGTCCCTCACACCTTCCTCTCCTCGCCCACACACCACACCACACCACACCACACCACACCACACCACACCAGGGCTGTGCTGCTCTTGCCGATGCTCTCACCAGCACCAAGTCCCTGCGCTCGCTGCACCTCAAGTGAGTGTGAGAGGGCTATCAGTGAGTGTGAGAGGGCTATCAGTGAGTGTGAGAGGGCTATCAGTGAGTGTGAGAGGGCTATCAGTGAGTGTGAGAGGGCTATCAGTGAGTGTGGAGTGCTTGGCTGTGTGTGTGAAGTTCATGCATGACTGGCGGGCTGTGTGTGGTGTGTGTGTCGCCCACACACCACACCACACCACACCACACCACACCACACCACACCACGCCAGGGCTGTGCTGCGCTCGCCGATGCTCTCACCAGCACCAAGTCCCTGCGCTCACTGCACCTCAAGTGAGTCCTGGAGACTAGTGTGTATGTGTGTGTGTGTGTGTGTGTGTGTGTGTGTGTGTGTGTGTGTGTGTGTGTGTGTGTGTGTGTGTGTGTGTGTGTGTGTGTGTGTGTGTGTGCGCGCGCATGTGTCCATGTGAGTGTGTGTGAGTGCTGAGTGTATGTGTTTGCCTTACCTCACCAGCGCAAAGTCCCTGCGCCCGCTGCACATCAAGAGCCTTCAAGAGCTCAAACCCGCTCTCCAGTTCTCTCTTTCTCGTATCTGCATTCTCCCTGCTCCCCAATCGCCAGTGGCAACTGCGCAGGCGCCCTGGGAGCATCTGCCCTGGCCAACCAAGAGGCTCAGGGAAATAAGCCTGCTCTCGCTTTTCCCTCCCGTCTCTCTTTCTCCCTGTCTCGATTTCTTCTACCCCCTTCTCCCGTGTTTCCTTCTTCCTGTCCCCAAATCGCCAGTGGCAACTATGCAGGCACACTGGGCGCGTCTGCCTTGGCCAAGGGCCTTCAAGAGAACAAGTCACTCAGGGTGAGCAATCCCGCTTCCAAGGTTGGTTTTCCGTGAGGAGGGTTAGTTCTCCAACTCTTGATCACTACAGTCTGTTTGTATAGGGTCTAGAGGCTTTTGAGCCGACTTACAAGTAGAGGCGTTTCATTCATAGGGCCATAGACCTATGAATGAAAGGCCTTCCAAAAGCCTCATAGGCCATAAGGGGATGAGGGGGCGCGGCGCGTGTGCTGGCATCGGGATTGCTGGCGCACAAGGGCAAGCTCGTGACCATCGACCTGAGCACTTTTCCAATCAGTGTCCGGCCTTTATATCCCCCTTCCTCAACTCCCAACCACCCACAGGAGTTGCTGGCGTGCTGGCCTGCTGGCACATAAGGGCAAGCTTGTGACCATCGACCTCAGCAACAACAGCATGGGCGCTAAGGGCGCAGCTCCCACCACTCCCCTCCCCTTAACCACTCCTCCCCTCCTCCCCTCCCCTCCCTCCACCTTAGGAGTTGCACTTCAATGGGAATGGAGTAGGAGACGAGGGGGCGCGAGTGCTGGCATCGGGATTGCTGGCCCACAAGGGCAAGCTGGTGACCATCGACCTCAGCAACAACAGCATGGGGGCTAAGGGCGCGGCGCATATCGCGGAGGTTATCAAGAAAAGCCGCAGCCTGCAGTGGTTGAACCTCTATATGAACGACTTTGGGGACAAGGTGGGTGCTTCACTGACTGGTAGGTATACTGGGTGCTTGTGTAAGGTAGGTGTGTAGATGGGGGCGGCTCACATTGCTGAAGTGATTAAGAAAAGCCGCAGCCTGCAGTGGTTGAACCTCGGTATGAACGACTTTGGCGACAAGGTGGAGCAATAAGAACAGCAATAACAGCAGCAATAACAGCAGCAATGGCTCCAAAGGGGCGGCTCATATCGCTGAAGTGATCAAGAAGAGCCGCAGCCTGCATTGGCTGAACCTCTAGATGAACGACTTTGGGGACAAGGTGGGTTGTGGTGGGCGGGGGAACGGGAAGAAGGGAGCATGGGTGGGGGAAAGGCGGGCAACAGCAACAAAAGCATGGGCGCTAAGGGGGCGGCTCATATCGCTGAGGTTATTTAAGAAGAGCCGCAGCTCTCAGTGGTTGAACCTCTACATGAACGACTTTGGGGACCATGTGGGTGCGGTGCTGATTTGGGGAACAATGTGGGTGTTTGACTGGTTGATAGGTATGGAAGGCGTTGGAGGGGAAAGGAGGTGTGTTCAGTTGGAGGCTCCAAGTGAATATCTGCTCAGTTGAAGGCTCAGCTGGAGGAACCCAGGACACTATGCTGATGCACGAATTGGGAGTGGCCTGGGTTTGATTTGACCTAGTCCTGACATTTGTTCGATCACTTTTTTTTCGGAGGATATTTTTCATAAGTTGTGGCTCCTGTCTTGTTTCTGTCTTGGTCGCAGGGAGCGGAGAGAATAGCAGATGCTCTCAAGAGGAACAAGTCCATCGCCACCATTGACTTGGTAAGTGAGTGAGTCAGTGTGTGAGTGAGTGAGTGAGTGAGTGAGTGAGTGAGTGAGTGCATACATGTGCTCTGCATGTTTTTTGCTCTCAAGAGGAACAAGTCCATTGCCACCATTGAGTTGGTAAGTGAGTGAGTGAGTCAGTGTGTGTTTGAGTGAGTGAGTGAGTGAGTGAGTGCGTGTGTGAGTGCGTGAGTGAGTGAATGAGCGAGTGAGTGAGTGCATACATGTGTTCTGCATATTATTTGCCCTCAAGAGGAACAAGTCCATTGCCACTATTGACCTGGTGAGTCAGTGAGAAAGTGAGTGAGTCAGTGAGTGAGTGAGTGAGTCAGTGAGTGAGTGAGTGAGTCAGTGAGTGAGTGAGTGAGTGAGTGAGTGAGTGAGTCAGTGAGTGAGTGAGTGAGTCAGTGAGTGAGTGAGTCAGTGAGTGAGTGAGTCAGTGAGTGAGTGAGTGAGTGAGTGAGTGAGTGAGTGAGTGAGTGAGTGAGTGAGTCAGTGAGTGAGTGAGTCAGTGAGTGAGTGAGTCAGTGAGTGAGTGAGTCAGTGAGTGAGTGAGTGAGTGAGTGAGTGAATGAGTGAGTGAGTGAGTCAGTGAGTGAGTGAGTGAGTCAGTGAGTGAGTGAGTGAGTCAGTGAGTGAGTGAGTGAGTCAGTGAGTGAGTGAGTGAGTCAGTGAGTGAGTGAGTCAGTGAGTGAGTGAGTCAGTGAGTGAGTGAGTCAGTGAGTGAGTGAGTCAGTGAGTGAGTGAGTCAGTGAGTGAGTGAGTCAGTGAGTGAGTGAGTGAGTCAGTGAGTGAGTGAGTCAGTGAGTGAGTGAGTGAGTGAGTGAGTCAGTGAGTGAGTGAGTCAGTGAGTGAGTGAGTGAGTGAGTGAGTGAGTGAGTGATTGAGTGAGTGAGTGAGTGAGTGAGTGAGTGAGTCAGTGAGTCAGTGAGTCAGTGAGTCAGTGAGTCAGTGAGTCAGTGAGTCAGTGAGTCAGTGAGTCAGTGAGTGAGTGAGTGAGTCAGTGAGTGAGTGAGTGAGTCAGTGAGTGAGTGAGTGAGTCAGTGAGTGAGTGAGTCAGTGAGTGAGTGAGTCAGTGAGTGAGTGAGTCAGTGAGTGAGTGAGTCAGTGAGTGAGTGAGTCAGTGAGTGAGTGAGTCAGTGAGTGAGTGAGTGAGTCAGTGAGTGAGTGAGTGAGTGAGTGAGTGAGTGAGTGAGTCAGTGAGTGAGTGAGTCAGTGAGTGAGTGAGTGAGTGAGTGAGTGAGTGAGTGATTGAGTGAGTGAGTGAGTGAGTGAGTATATGGGTGTGTGCATGTACATGCTGTGCATACTGTTCGCCTTCTGAAGGAACATTTCTCCCTTCTATTGCAGCTCTTGACGTGCTCATCCTCTCATCCATGCAGAGGGCATTGCGGCCATTTGTAGTGCACTGAATCGCACTTATAGAGTTCTCTTTTAACGCGACACCCCCCCCATCCTCCCCCCCTACTCCCCTCCCTTCCTCCTTTTCCTCCTCCCCCTTCACCAGGGCGGCAACAACATCCATGCCGAGGGCATTGCGGCCATCTGTGATGCGCTAAAAGAGAACTCCACCATCACTACTGTGAGTAGACACCTCCTTCGATCAGAGAATGTGTCCTTTGAGTCGACTTGAGCGGTGTTTGCAGCCATCCATCTGTGACGCGCTGAAAGAGAATTCCACCATCACCACTGTAAGTTGCACCTGCTGCCGCTCTGCTACTCTGCCACGCACCGCCGTCACCACTGTGAGTCGACTCGAAAGCACTGGCGGGCACGTTCAAGTCCCCCCCCGCTCCCACTCCCTTGACATATCCTCATCACCGTTTCCCCACCCCTGCTGCTCCCATTACTCCCCAATTGGGAGGAATTGGGAGAAAGGGGAGTAACGCTCCAATTGCCCCATTACACCCCCGCTACTCCCCTTTCTCCCCTTTCTCCCACAGCTCCAATTCCTCCCATCCCATTCCTGTTTCAGCTGGAGCTGGGATACAAGCAACCCCTATCGGCCCAGAGGGCGCCACGGCTCTTGCGACACAGTCAAGTTTCCGCTTCCGACTCCCTCGTCATCTCTTCCCTGCCCTGCCTCTCATCCCTCTCACAGCTGGAGCTGGGGTATAACCCCATTGGCCCAGAGGGCGCCAAGGCACTGGCAGACACGGTCAAGTTCCATGGGAATGTGGAGACGCTGCGACTGGGTTGGTGCAAGGTGAGGATGAGGGATGGAGAACGGTTATGGGTGGTGCAGGGGTGGTGCTAGTTATTGCTGCTGCTGTGCACCTCAGTCAAGGCACTGACTGGCAGACACGGTGAAGTTCCATGGGAACGTGGAGACGCTGCGGCTGGGTTGGTGCAAGGTGAGGGTGGTTACAAGCAGTGCATTTCAGGGGTGCTCAGGTATGATGCTAAGGGGTGAAGGGTGGGCTTGGTGGGTGCAAGCATGGTGCAAGGTGAGGATGGTTACAAGCACTGCATTTCAGGGGGTATGATGCTACCCCACTCAGGGGGTGAAGGGTGGGCTGTATGCTTGGTGGGTGCAAGCAGTGCATTTCAGGGGTGCTCAGGTATGATGCTAAGGGGTGAAGGATGAGGGATGGAAAACGGTTATGGGAGAACGGTCATGGGAGAACGGTCATGGGAGAACGGTTATGGGAGAACGGTCATGGGAGAACGGTTATGGGAGAACGGTCATGGGAGAACGGTCATGGGAGAACGGTTATGGGAGAACGGTTATGGGAGAACGGTTATGGGAGAACGGTTATGGGAGAACGGTTATGGGAGAACGGTCATGGGAGAACGGTCATGGGAGAACGGTCATGGGAGAACGGTCATGGGAGAACGGTCATGGGAGAACGGTTATGGGAGAACGGTTATGGGAGAACGGTTATGGGAGAACGGTCATGGGAGAACGGTCATGGGAGAACGGTTATGGGAGAACGGTCATGGGAGAACGGTTATGGGAGAACGGTTATGGGAGAACGGTCATGGGAGAACGGTCATGGGAGAACGGTTATGGGAGAACGGTTATGGGAGAACGGTCATGGGAGAACGGTTATGGGAGAACGGTCATGGGAGAACGGTCATGGGAGAACGGTCATGGGAGAACGGTTATGGGAGAACGGTCATGGGAGAACGGTCATGGGAGAACGGTTATGGGAGAACGGTTATGGGAGAACGGTCATGAGAGAACGGTTATGGGAGAACGGTTATGGGAGAACGGTTATGGGAGAACGGTTATGGGAGAACGGTCATGGGAGAACGGTTATGGGAGAACGGTCATGGGAGAACGGTCATGGGAGAACGGTTATGGGAGAACGGTTATGGGAAAACGGTCATGGGAGAACGGTTATGGGAGAACGGTCATGGGAGAACGGTCATGGGAGAACGGTTATGGGAGAACGGCTATGGGAGAACGGTTATGGGAGAACGGTCATGGGAGAACGGTCATGGGAGAACGGTTATGGGAGAACGGTTATGGGAGAACGGTCATGGGAGAACGGTTATGGGAGAACGGTTATGGGAGAACGGTCATGGGAGAACGGTTATGGGAGAACGGTCATGGGAGAACGGTTATGGGAGAACGGTTATGGGAGAACGGTTATGGGAGAACGGTTATGGGAGAACGGTCATGGGAGAACGGTTATGGGAGAACGGTCATGGGAGAACGGTTATGGGAGAACGGTTATGGGAGAATGGTTATGGGAGAACGGTTATGGGAGAACGGTTATGGGAGAACGGTTATGGGAGAACGGTCATGGGAGAACGGTTATGGGAGAACGGTTATGGGAGAACGGTCATGGGAGAACGGTCATGGGAGAACGGTCATGGGAGAACGGTTATGGGAGAACGGTCATGGGAGAACGGTTATGGGAGAACGGTTATGGGAGAACGGCTATGGGAGAACGGTTATGGGAGAACGGTTATGGGAGAACGGTCATGGGAGAACGGTTATGGGAGAACGGTCATGGGAGAACGGTCATGGGAGAACGGTTATGGGAGAACGGTCATGGGAGAACGGTTATGGGAGAACGGTCATGGGAGAACGGTTATGGGAGAACGGTCATGGGAGAACGGTTATGGGAGAACGGTTATGGGAGAACGGCTATGGGAGAACGGTTATGGGAGAACGGTCATGGGAGAACGGCTATGGGAGAACGGTCATCGGAGAACGGTCATGGGAGAACGGTTATGGGAGAACGGTCATGGGAGAAGGGTTATGGGAGAACGGTCATGGGAGAACGGCTATGGGAGAACGGTTATGGGAGAACGGTGGGAGAACGGTTATGGGAGAACGGTTATGGGAGAACGGTTATGGGAGAACGGCTATGGGAGAACGGTTATGGGAGAACGGTTATGGGAGAACGGTCATGGGAGAACGGTCATGGGAGAACGGTCATGGGAGAACGGTTATGGGAGAACGGTCATGGGAGAACGGTCATGGGAGAACGGTTATGGGAGAACGGCTATGGGAGAACGGCTATGGGAGAACGGTTATGGGAGAACGGTTATGGGAGAACGGTCATGGGAGAACGGTCATGGGAGAACGGTCATGGGAGAACGGCTATGGGAGAACGGCTATGGGAGAACGGCTATGGGAGAACGGTTATGGGAGAACGGTTATGGGAGAACGGTCATGGGAGAACGGTCATGGGAGAACGGTCATGGGAGAACGGTTATGGGAGAACGGTTATGGGAGAACGGCTATGGGAGAACGGTATGGGAGAACGGTCATGGGAGAACGGTCATGGGAGAACGGTCATGGGAGAACGGTTATGGGAGAACGGTTATGGGAGAACGGCTATGGGAGAACGGTTATGGGAGAACGGTCATGGGAGAACGGTTATGGGAGAACGGTCATGGGAGAACGGTCATGGGAGAACGGTCATGGGAGAACGGTCATGGGAGAACGGTTATGGGAGAACGGCTATGGGAGAACGGCTATGGGAGAACGGTTATGGGAGAACGGTCATGGGAGAACGGTCATGGGAGAACGGTTATGGGAGAACGGTTATGGGAGAACGGTTATGGGAGAACGGTCATGGGAGAACGGTTATGGGAGAACGGTTATGGGAGAACGGTCATGGGAGAACGGTCATGGGAGAACGGTCATGGGAGAACGGCTATGGGAGAACGGCTATGGGAGAACGGTTATGGGAGAACGGTCATGGGAGAACGGTTATGGGAGAACGGTTATGGGAGAACGGTCATGGGAGAACGGTCATGGGAGAACGGTCATGGGAGAACGGTCATGGGAGAACGGTCATGGGAGAACGGTTATGGGAGAACGGCTATGGGAGAACGGCTATGGGAGAACGGTTATGGGAGAACGGTTATGGGAGAACGGTTATGGGAGAACGGTCATGGGAGAACGGTTATGGGAGAACGGTCATGGGAGAACGGTCATGGGAGAACGGTTATGGGAGAACGGTTATGGGAGAACGGTTATGGGAGAACGGTCATGGGAGAACGGTTATGGGAGAACGGTCATGGGAGAACGGTTATGGGAGAACGGTCATGGGAGAACGGTTATGGGAGAACGGTTATGGGAGAACGGTTATGGGAGAACGGTCATGGGAGAACGGTTATGGGAGAACGGCGACGGGGGAACGGTTATAGGAGAACGGTTATGGGAGAACGGCTATGGGAGAACGGTTATGGGAGAACGGTTATGGGAGAACGGTTATGGGAGAACGGTCATGGGAGAACGGTCATGGGAGAACGGTCATGGGAGAACGGTTATGGGAGAACGGTCACGGGAGAACGGTCATGGGAGAACGGTCATGGGAGAACGGTCATGGGAGAACGGTCATGGGAGAACGGTCATGGGAGAACGGTCATGGGAGAACGGTCATGGGAGAACGGTTATAGGAGAACGGTTATGGGAGAACGGCTATGGGAGAACGGCTATGGGAGAACGGTCATGGGAGAACGGTTATGGGAGAACGGTTATGGGGGAACGGTTATGGGAGAACGGTCATGGGAGAACGGTCATGGGAGAACGGTTATGGGAGAACGGCTATGGGAGAACGGCTATGGGAGAACGGCTATGGGAGAACGGTTATGGGAGAACGGTCATGGGAGAACGGTCATGGGAGAACGGTTATGGGAGAACGGTCATGGGAGAATGGTTATGGGAGAACGGTTATGGGAGAACGGCTATGGGAGAACGGTCATGGGAGAACGGTTATGGGAGAACGGTTATGGGAGAACGGTCATGGGAGAACGGTCATGGGAGAACGGTTATGGGAGAACGGTTATGGGAGAACGGTCATGGGAGAACGGTTATGGGAGAACGGTTATGGGAGAACGGTCATGGGAGAACGGTTATGGGAGAACGGTTATGGGAGAACGGTCATGGGAGAACGGTTATGGGAGAACGGTCATGGGAGAACGGTTATGGGAGAACGGTTATGGGAGAACGGTCATGGGAGAACGGTCATGGGAGAACGGTCATGGGAGAACGGTCATGGGAGAACGGTCATGGGAGAACGGTCATGGGAGAACGGTTATGGGAGAACGGTTATGGGAGAACGGCTATGGGAGAACGGTTATGGGAGAACGGTCATGGGAGAACGGTTATGGGAGAACGGTCATGGGAGAACGGTTATGGGAGAACGGTTATGGGAGAACGGTTATGGGAGAACGGTCATGGGAGAACGGTCATGGGAGAACGGTTACGGGAGAACGGTTATGGGAGAACGGTCATGGGAGAACGGTTATGGGAGAACGGTTATGGGAGAACGGTCATGGGAGAACGGTTATGGGAGAACGGTCATGGGAGAACGGTTACGGGAGAACGGTCATGGGAGAACGGCTATGGGAGAACGGTTATGGGAGAACGGTTATGGGAGAACGGTCATGGGAGAACGGTTATGGGAGAACGGTCATGGGAGAACGGTCATGGGAGAACGGTTATGGGAGAACGGTCATGGGAGAACGGTTATGGGAGAACGGTCATGGGAGAACGGCTATGGGAGAACGGTTATGGGAGAACGGTTATGGGAGAACGGTTATGGGAGAACGGTTATGGGAGAACGGTTATGGGAGAACGGTTATGGGAGAACGGTCATGGGAGAACGGTCATGGGAGAACGGTTATGGGAGAACGGTCATGGGAGAACGGTCATGGGAGAACGGTCATGGGAGAACGGTTATGGGAGAACGGTCATGGGAGAACGGTCATGGGAGAACGGTTATGGGAGAACGGTTATGGGAGAACGGCTATGGGAGAACGGCTATGGGAGAACGGTTATGGGAGAACGGTTATGGGAGAACGGTTATGGGAGAACGGTTATGGGAGAACGGCTATGGGAGAACGGCTATGGGAGAACGGCTATGGGAGAACGGCTATGGGAGAACGGCTATGGAACGGCTATGGGAGAACGGCGACGGGGGAACGGTTATGGGAGAACGGTTATGGGAGAACGGTTATGGAACGGCTATGGGAGAACGGCTACGGGAGAACGGCGACGGGGGAACGGTTATGGGAGAACGGTTATGGGAGAACGGCTATGGGAGAACGGTTATGGGAGAACGGCTTTGGGAGTACAGCTACCGGAGAACGGTTATGGCCGATGCGCTCAAGTACAGCAGCACCATCAACACTCTCTCAGCCTCTCTGCTCTCTTTCAGCCTCCCTCACACTTCCACCTTCTTGCACCCACTCCACCTCTGTTCCCCCATCCCCTCAGATCGGAGTGAAGGGAGCTGAGTACATGGCTGATTCGCTCAAATACAACAGCACCATCAAGACGCTTGACCTCAGGGCAAATGCTCTGGGTGATGAGGTGAGTTGTGGTGATGACAATCCATGCAGCAATCGAGGGGGATAATGAGCGGGCAGGTGCGCTCGCAATGGAATACAACAGCACCATTAACACGCTTGACCTCAGGGCAAATGCTCTGGGTGATGAGGTGAGCTGTGATGGTATGATGGCGAGGTGAGTCAGGTGAGTCATGTTTACCCAGTATAGGGACTCGTCACAGCTCATCTTGGCTCCATGTCTTACCCCTCCCCACCCCATCACACTCCTAGTCTCCCCTCTCACTCCCTTGCCCCTCGCAGCAGGGCACGGCCATCTTGGCTTTAAGTCTCCGAGTGGTCAACGAGCAGCTCTCCTCGCTGGACCTCGGCTTTAACAAGATCCGCGACCGCGGGCCCTCAATCGCGTTCTCTCTCCCTCCCCTCTCTCTTCCAACAGGGGGCGGCCATTTTGGCTTTAAGTCTCCGCGTGGTCAACGAGCAGCTCTCCTCGCTGGACCTGGGCTTTAATGAAATTCGCGACCGGGGGGCCTATGCTCTGGCAGAGGCCCTCAAGGCGAATGGGGAGGCGGCAGTGGAAACACTCAACCTTTCAAGCAACTACATCACCAAATACGGCCAGGTGTGGTGAATTTTCGGTTTTGTACTTATTGGTGTTATTTGTGTTTGCATATAATGTAGTCGACTCAGGCTGCTCTGAGCGAGGCCAAGGACCTGGTGAGTGAGGCGGCCAGTTCTTACCAGTGGCTCATTCCCTCCTTCCCACTCCCCTCTGGGTGTGCTTTCTCCTGTATGTATGCCCCCCAGGTTGCTCTGAGCGAGGCCAAGGACCTGATGAGTGAGATGGCCGGTTCTTACAAGAGACTGATGATTCTATCCTCCCATTCTGCTCTGTGCGTGTGCGTATGCATGTGCTTGTGGCTGGCACTGGGTCTGCTTTCTGTGTGCCTCTTTCCCAGGAGGCTCTGAGCGAGGCCAAGGACCTGGTGAGTGAGGTGAATGACGGCAAGGAGGTCAACATCTACTGGTGCTGCCTAGGAGGGACTGATACCACTGGGCTGGGATGTTGCCATCCACTCGCTCCCTCTTCCCTCCCATTCCCCTCTGTGCGATGCTGTGTATTAATTGCCTCCCAGGTTGCTCTGAGCGAGGCCAAGGACCTGGTGAGTGAGATGAATGACGGCAAGGAGGTCAACATCTACTGGTAACTGGTGATGCCATGGGTCTTCACCGCTGCACTGATGCCAATGGGCCGACTCCATTGCTCTGATACCACTGCACCGATGCCAGTGGACTGATGCCAATGCACCAATACCTACCACTCGGCGAGCCATGGCTATCCATCGACTCATTTCCTCTCATGATGCCACTGGGCAAGATAGAGCAGCAGGGTGAAGTGCGGAAACCGCATGATCACTGTCATAGTGTGATGTGAACATGAATTCAAGTGTTTTTTATGGTGATGGTTGGAATCTGAGACGAGAGGTGGTGATGGTTGTTAGTGATTGTACTGTAGATTATGGCAATACCATTTAGGGATTGTACTGGTATCGGTACGCACTGATAGTGGGGATGGAAGAGGTTTTGATAGGATCAGAACAGATCAGCTCAGATCATTTGCATTTGCCATCCAGCTGAAATGACTGTCGTGTGGGTGTACCATAGATTTGTTGATTGAAAGGCCGTCTCACATGTATTATGACAGTGAAATACAGATCAGTCAGAACATCCATCTTGTTCTCTGTACATTAGTGAATGTGACTGAAACGAAGGTTTGCCCCTCAACCAGAACTGGCACCTTGGGCTTATCCTGTATAGCCACGGTGCTTTCTGCATTGTCCTTTGCATATGTGGTTCTCCTGATAAGAGCCTTAGTAGTTCCCCCCACGTTGAGCCTGAACCTAGATAACCTCACATTCACCACCTTGTCCCTCACCCGCTGATTCACTATAAACACACTCACTGTCCGCTTCTCCTTACTGTAGAACGCAGCTACTGTGTGCCGACATGCTATCGGCACTGCTAAAGGCCGGCTACCTGGCCTCACCAGATCAGTAAACTGCTTAAACATCCAATACCTTTTAAGCATGGTGGGGGGGTCTACTGTACCTGTATATCCTGGCGGATAATACCAATTCAGGCCGAGCAGCGACCAAGTCTCGTTTGGATCGAAAATCTGCCAGTAGACATACGCGGAGACCTCGAGAATGTTGACTGTCTCGATGACATTTCGCATCATGTAGAGCGAGAGATCGTACGCGTTGCCAAACTTGTTCAACGGCCCAGATTCCGACACCCAGATCTCCTTCCCCAGCGATTTCGCGAGCACCTTCATCGCGACGTATCGAGCGGCGTAGGTTTTCTCGGCGACAGAAGCAGTCATGTTTACGACCTGCTGAACCGGCAGCGTGTAACCGTGAACGTTCACCCGGTGGAGAAATATTTTTCCCACGAGCAGTGGGAACCAGAGAGCGGTCATGCCCGGAAAACTGTCCACACCGGCGAGTTTCGTCTTGAGCTTTTTCTCGCGCAGTAGTCGCAGAGTTTTGAAGATTATCCGGGTCATTTCGACGACGTTGAAATTACACCCCTCCTGCCCCATCCCCTTTAGCCAGTGCCCCTCTAACGCCTCATTAAACGGCTCCAGTGTATCAAACTCGATATTCCCTAAAGCCGGATCCGTTTTAAATCTTTCGACCACCTCCACCAAGTATTTCGCAAACTTCCCCTCGAACTTCGGCAGCAAATTCGTCTGAAACGCCTTCTTCCCACCCGCGACGTCCTTGCTCGCGGTCATCCACCAGGGCGGGCTGTTGGAAAACGCCTCGAAGACGTTCACCCCGCGGGCCTTGGCTCCCAGCAGCACCGCCTGCTGCCTCGAATCCGCCGTCCAGTTGAACCCCGCTGCCTGCGCCGGCCAGTACCCCGGCATGGCCCGCCAGCGCAGCAGCGCGTCCGAGTGGAGCTGCGGGCTGTACTGCGGGAGCGAGCCGCCGCCTATATTGAATCGCACTATATTGAGGTTGAGGCCCGAGGGGAGGAACATGAGGTCCAGGAGAGGGTCCATCGCCGCCTGGGGGAACCCGCCGATGTAGTTGCCCAGCCTGGGCATGGGGGAGGGGGAGCGGGGGGAATAGGGGAAAGAGGGGGAGGGGTGGGGTTGTTGGGGTAGGGAAAGGAAAGCCAAGGGTCCATCGCCGCCCTGGGGAACCCGCCGATGTAGTTGCCCAGCCTGGGGGTGGGGGGAGCAGAAGGGGAAGGTGGGGGGAATGGGGAGGTGGGGGGAAGCGCGATGTGGGGCAAGGGGGATGTGGGGAGAAGGCGGGGTGCGGTGAGAGAGGAGAAACTTGGAGGAAGTGGGAAGCGTGGGAGCCGGATACGCTACTAGGACGATTCGATAGAATCACACATTCTTAGTACGATCAACTCACCATGCGAGCGAGGTGCCCCATCCTTTCCACTTGGTCCCGATCTGCCGCGGAGTGATCGTCACGTGGAACGGTCCCTTACCGCCCGAGCACACCCCGAACCGCTCCCACGCCGGCTCGAGCGTCGGAGCTGGCGGTTTGGCCTTCGGTCCTGCCGTCCATGCTGACGTGTTCACTAACGACGTATCGTGCCACGCAATGGGGTACCGCGTGAAGTTCCATGGTTCGGGTTCAGGTGCAGGAGCAGGGGCAGGTGACTGTATATTAGGTGCCTCTACGGGAGGTGCAGGAGGTGACTGAAACGGAGGTGACTCTAGGGGAAGTGACTGTACCGGGGGTGTGGCTGTGTCCTGTGCGTTCGCGTGGTTCGAGGGGAGTAGGCGTTGGAAAAACGCGACCACTTGGTCGATTATCGACGACCCTTCAGCGACTGTAGCTGAAGCTCCTATTAAGAGCAGAATCAGTACGATGGCTGTTTGGCACGACCTTGACGGGGATGTCACTATTCTAGGATGAAGGTGATGGGAGACACTAGAGCGCATTGTCAACGCCGCGTTGACGGAGAGAAGAAAAAATAGTTTCACAGAGAATTGCGGCGAGGATCACGGGTTAAACAGCGTGATCAGATTCGGTCTAGAGCCCCACGTCAACAGCATTTCCTTCGGAACGGTAACGGGAGCGGGATGCACGGATCAGGCTGAAACAGTAAAATAAAGGAGTCGAATATGATTGTCGCGAGGTGCGACTGAGACCCGCCGGATACCGCGCGTTGATTAGAACCAACTCGCCGAGGCTGTGCGTAGAGTTGCGTAAACGGAGCACATAGCGGGTTATAAACGAGCTGAGGAACAACTGGGTTTGTCGGTTGAATGTTGACCATGCTCGCTTCAGCTGAGGAACAGACCTCGAGATTGCCCCCTACCCCCGTTCAGCAGAAACGTGTGGAGCGCTGACTGAGGGAATGTGCTGAGAAGAGGTGTTGTTGGGCGGGGCGGGGAGGAACCCATGTTACTGTATCCGGACACCCTTCCCCGCGTTGAAAAAATTCCACCGACGGCGGAAATTTGGTGGAGCGGAACATTCCCCCCGTTTGAGGGCAGGAGGGGGAACGTGGAATGTTCGGGTGGTTGCGGGGAGCGCGATGGACACATCCGCGCACGGCAATGTCAGGGGAAGAGGACGAAACGGGCATTTCCAGGCGAGGCGCGATGAGGCTGGTTTGGCACCATGATGGCTGGGTGATTGGCTGGAAAGCCGAATCTGTCCAGTAAACCTAAATTTGACGGTTCGATGGACACCAGATCTGACGTTTTGTTGCGTCCCAATGTCTGGTAAGTATACCCGCGGTTCCAAACTAGCCTTACGAAGCTTTGTTCCCCTCATTTCAGAGCTCTTTGGTGTGTCTCATTTGGCTCGACAGCTGGTACGGAACCGAAGGTCTCTAGTCTGGAGGCGAGAAGTCGGTGGGACCCTGTCGCCCCACTCACCAAGAAGCTGAACGTGTCAAGTCACACTGCTAGCCGTCACCAGCAGCAGTCAAACGACGTGCCTTTCTCCAGTGAACCGCGAAGACCTTAGCGAATGTGTCACACGAAAGGGTTTTTATACGGGCCGTCACAAAACATTTCGTAGTTATCACGAGCAGTCACATGTTCCGCCAAATCTATCACGGACAGTCACAAAATCCGCCAAATCTATCACGAACCATCACACGGGTATCACCCGCCGTCACTCAAAGGCACTAATTTCTATCATGGGTAGTCACACTCGAAATCTTGCTATCACAGATGAACCCTCTCATCATTTCGCTGACGCGCCGCCCTGAAACACTGTACAGATTTAGGGACTATATTTCGGGTTGCTGGTTTTTGTCCTGTATACGTGACCATTTTGGTTGCAAAGATACCTGGTTACGTTCCAATCGACGTAACACACAATATCAAACGAGCGCATATAGATATTTCTAGAGTTCACCATTAAAAATATCTTGGCAATGTGTCACACGAAATCCTTCTTGACAAAAAGGCTCGTTTCATTTCGGTTCAGGTAGACTTATCGACAGGCTGTGATGGTTCGGTAGGGTGCAGACTGGACAAATCAAAACTGATGACAAGTCGCCACCACCATGGCATGTCGCCGTCGCCGACGAAACTGACTCCTGGACGTCAGATGATCAGACCCAAAGGGTCCCCAATCTCCTCGATTGAGCGCTGTCATTGCCATTTTCTTGGATTCTGACAATCAAGGCCGCTTCTGGGTCTGGGTCTGCCTAGCCCTACATTCCAGTGATACTTTCTCCAAGCCCCTCCCTAGTCCCAAGGCGGTTCACAATTGAGAAAGTCTATCCCAGCTCCTGACTTTCAGTTTTTTCTCATATTTAGCCCTATGTTTACTCAAAAAGCACCACTTTCCATTATTTCTCTCACGCGAGGCCCAAAGTATGTTCAAAACTGGTCCTGCGGGGCGAAGTTTTCGACACGTGTCCTTTTGTTACCAGCTGACGCACTTCCACTCTGAACTAACCGTTTGTCAGGGCAATTTTCGCGCCGGAAAAGTTTTTACGGGACAAAAAAACATAAAACCCCTAAAGGACCATTACACATTTTCGGGAGGGAGCAACCCTAAACACGGGACCTGCTAGGTGTTTAGGGTTGATCCCTCCCGCGAATGTGTCCTGGTTCTCTAGGGGTTTTATGTTTTTTGCCCCCGTCCAAATTTTCCATGCATGGAAGTTCGTCAGTTCGTCAGATGGTGTAACAAGAGGACACGTGTCGAAAAAATCGCCCCGCAGGACCACTTTTGAACATACTTTGGGCCTCGCGTGAGAGAAATTCTAGAAAGTGGTGCTTTTTGAGTAAACCTAGGGCTGAATATGAGAGAAATCTGAAAGTCAGGAGCGGGGATATACTTTCCATTCACAATTTTAGTGTACATCGGCCCCTCCTTTGTTATCGGGTGCACAAGCTTTCCCATCATATCCAGGCTACAGTCGGTGCTCATTTCAAGAACACCAGGTAGGCGGGCGGCATGTGCGTGAAACGAGTTTGTGAATTTCGCCACTTTCGCCGTTGTCGCCACGGGCAAAAATGTGATTGTAAAATGAAATTGGAATGTGAAACGAGTCTAGGGGTTTAAGTTCGTAACCAGGTAAACAATTCTGATGACAGGCAGCCGTTGTTGTTTATGAACTGTAGATGTTTTTCTTCCGCAACTTGGTGACTGTACCCCGAAATCAACACAATGGTCAATTTAATCACTCACGGGCAAAACGTTCGCGAGTGACAAATTTTCTAATTGTGAGTAGCAATTTTTTGTGATAGGCTGAGCATCGACTGTACATTTCAATGACCACCTTGTGAGAAGTTAATAATTTAGTACTACTGCGATACTTCTTCCTTGTCTGTAACATTCACTTATGTTCAGAAGAAAGGCTAATGTGGTGGAGAGCACCAGTATCTCATGAGAAACAGTATCCCAATGATAAGTTATGGTGGTTTGTCTCTGAGGAAGGGACAACCGCGCCCTTTAGCCTAGACCTAGCTAGAAAATTTATCCAAGCCCTATCTCTCATATTCTCCTAACGTTCGTAAAGTGTATTGAGACGAAACTTTGTCCCTCTATAGTGACGCTCGCTGTACCGCCGCTGGTCTCCTGGCTCTGCACCATATTATGCACCCAAGACGTCCGCCGAACAAACACCTTCGTGATCCCCCTCGAGTTTATCCGGAACCCCTGCAGATTCATCGATAACTGTTTCGGCTCCGCCTTCTGGTTCACTATAAAAAGACTCACTACAGAGTCCGCCTCGTTGAAGAACCCCGCAATGCCGTGAGAGCACTCCGCGGGGATCGCGAGCGGCTGGCTTCCCGGCTTAGCAAGACTAGTCAGCATCTTGAATATATACCATCGCTTAGACCGCTTCGGGTTTTTCACAGTACCCGTATACCCCGCAGGGTAATTCCACGGGAAGTGGATCATTGTCCAGCGAGGATCAGAATCGTACGTTAGCCAGTACACGTACGCAGATGCTTGCAGTATGTTGACGGTCTCGATCACGTTTCGCGCCATGTACAGTGACAGGTCGAAAGGTTGTCCGAATCGCCCCATTGGTCCGGATTCGCTTACCCAAACCTCCTTCCCCATCCCCTTGGCTATGTCGCGCATTTTACTGTACATCTGGGTGGTGTAGCTGACCGGATCCTGATTGCTAGGGGCCGGGTCCATGTACCCATGAACATTGATCCGCTTCACTTCGTTTATCCTCGCTATAGAGTTGATCGCCGAAACCGTGTCCTCCGTCCAGCTGTCAAACGCGGCGACTTTCGTCTTAAGCCCCTTCTTCTTCAGAGCGTCTATAGTAGCCCACAGCACGCGGGTTATGCCGGGGACGTCAAAATTACACCCCTCCTGCCCGTTCCCCGCGTTCCAGAAATTTTCCAGCGGCTCGTTAAACGGCTCCAGCGTATCAAAAGTCAAATTCCAAGCCGGGTCTTTTGCGAATTTCTCCACCACTGTAGTGAGGTAATCCACAAATTTTCCTTCGTACCGCGGCTGCAGGTTCGGCTGGTTCTTCTCCGACGCACCTGCCACGTCACCCGACACAGTCATCCACCACGGCGGGCTGTTCGAAAACGCCTCAAAAACATTCGCTCCGCGCTCCCTCGCGCCAAACAGAACATTCCTTTGCCGCTGATCCGCGCTCCAATCGTACGGCCCAGACTCCGCCGGCCAATACCCGGGCATGGCCTTCCAGCTACTCGTCACATCTTTAGAAAACTGCGGACTTAGCGTTTCGTTGTGCCCTCCGCCTATGTTGTACCGGACGATATTCAGACCGAGTCCTTTCCGGGGGTGGAAGATGAGGTCGAGAAGCGTATCCATGCGATCCTTGGGAAAGCCTCCGATGTAGTTGCCTTGCCTGGCGGAAACATGGGGAGAGATAGCATTCAGGGGGGAATTTGAGCAATGTTGTATTTTGAGGAATGAATATAAGGCATGGGAGGGTAATGAGGGGGGGGGTGTGGATGAGCAATGCGGGAGTGCTCGAACAGATGAAGGAATGGGGGCAGAGATGGGAAGAGAGAGGGATGAAAGGAAGAAAGGGGGGGGAAGGGGGGGGGGTGGGGGGGGTGGGGGGGGGGGGGGGGGGGGAGGACGTGCTAATGAGTAAATGAAAATGGACTCGCCAAGCCAGAGATGTTCCCCATCCCCTCCATGTGAGTCATTTTTTAGAATTCTCAAGAACGACTCCATCGAAGCTGAGAGAATGAAAATGGACTCACCAAGCCAGAGACGTGCCCCATCCCTTCCACGTTGTCCCAATGAACGAGGGAGTGATATTCAAGCTGATTGGCCCGGGGAAGCTACAGATGTCAAACAGCTCATTGGTCGGTTGTAGCGACGGCGGCGGGGAGAGCGACGCGGATTCGTCGACGGAAAACAGCCGGACGTTCCGTTTGCGCCGCTCGCGCCGCATGTGCGCGTGGATGGTGATCTCGTCGAGCGAGTATCGCCCCGCTGCGCCCGCTGTTGATGCCGGGCGGATGCTGTCGCGATGCAATGCGCGCGCATGGGCGGCGCGGAAGGAGGAACTCCATAACGTGGATAGTATGAGTAGCAATGACAGCGGAGGGAGTCTACAACGATTAGGGGCTGCCCCAGTGCTACTAGCCATGCTGGAAAAGCAATAGAGATTTAGTGAGAGCGATTTCTTTTTCGTAAGGCACAGAGGAACGAGCGAATCCGTGTCTAGGTTCTAATACGCTGTGGTTTCAAAGAAGTGCCTGCGCATTTGCTGGTTGGGCTGCAGACCTCGTCCTGCCGCCTTACAGAATTCTGTCGGAACGAGTACTTCTAGAGGCTGGCCCGAATCTGGCCCGAATTTATTAACGAATCCCGGTGAAAGCCCTTGACGGTTTAAAAACTGCGGACATCCAGTGTTCGACACGCCATTCTCGAGGCAAATTCGAAAGAAAACAAAAATCAGCATTGGGAATCGGGCGCCTCAATTTCGCGCGGGAGGTTGAGAACGCCATGGATACATGACGAAGGCTGTTTCTGAAGGGGGGGGAGGGGAGAGTGAAAGTGCAACGGGTGACAAGTACCGATGCATTCAATCACCCGCCCGCTCCCTCACGCAATTCCCTGTTGGGGTCGAAGCGCGACATTTTCCAATATTTGGTGGCTTTGGCCGGCATCTCTCCCCAACCACAAGGCGCGCGGATTTTCTTGAACACATTGCGCCACTTTGGTCTGGAGGCGCGGTTCGCCACCTGTCGTACTCGGCTTGCAACAACGATTCTCTGCGACAGTAATTTCCAAGAAATTGACGGTTTTCGTATCGCAACGCAAAGCGACTTAGTCGAGTCGCTAAGCTACATCGTACAGCTCTAAATGTCGCAAACAGGTCCACTGGCCGTCACCCGGACGTTTGAGGCTGGGTGCGATTGGGGCTTGAATGTCATATAGAAGTGATGCGACCTCATGCGACTCCACTGACATGTAATTTCCCAGCACTCTTCAACGGGGATGTTCCAAATTGTTTGGCATTTTGGTTAGCAAAAACGTAAGTTGAATGTAATTGATTTACAAGACCTTTCCATGTTGTGGCATGACCAACTCCACCAAAGCAGACCGCAGCACGTCACGATAAATAATATTCCTTATTAATAGAGACAGATTATGCAAAAGTGGAATAATATTGTACTGAAATGGCACCTGCATTTTTATACCCGAAACAGTCGTTGTGATAGAAGAGTATAAGAAATCGGTTGGGCATCGCATGCGTATATACCTTTATCGAGAAAACCAACAGTGAGTCATTCATTCCCCCCACCAACCAACCCCAACTAGAGCTTCGCGTGAAGCCCGCCTGCGCCTATTTCTTCGGCATTTTCTCCATTTTTTGCCTCCTTAGATGTTCCCATGTTCTCGACCTGATTTGTCACCACACTGATATTTTACGCTCCGGCGGTTCTATCACGTCGAGACTCGAGTCACCCTCGACTATGGCTGTTAAAAAAAAAGGCGCGCGCTTGGCAAATCATTATTCTTCTGTTGATTATCAGAACTCTTACCATCCTCCGCCGCCTAACTTATGTTCCCGTAGGAATAGGAAACGAGCCCTTCACGCGACTCTTCCGCGCGCAATTCGCGAGCCAGTTTCCAGCCTGTTTATTCTTTTATTTCTCTTCGCATTCGCCCCCTCCCTCTCTCTCTGCCAAAAGATTGACTCGACTAGTAGTTTCACGGATCTTGCGCAAGGGTCCGTATCCCCTCCAGTCCCTTCGTCTGCTCCTGATACCCTTGCCCCAAGCTCCGCGCCTTATGTAGATATAGATGGTCTCGCCGCCGACAGCGGCAACCCGGCTAGCAACGGAGTTGACAATAGCGAGTATTGGTCACCCGCTCCCGCTTCCTTACCAGCCACCTCGGACAAGGCATCCGCGGAGAAAGCGGGGGACTTGGGATCTGCGCCTGCGCCGTCGTACACAGGGTCGGGGAGTAGTGGCTCGCTAAGCAGTGGCGCGATAGTAGCTACAGTGCTTGGAGTTGTTTTTGGAATATTTATGCTGGTAGTTGTGATCTGGGTGGCTGTGGCTCGCGCCAAGAACCATGAGAGAGCTCGTGCCATATCTAGGGGAAACTTTGGGGACGTGGACCTTTAAAAGCGGAATACGTTGCTCATGCCGTATATTTTATTTCCCCTAATCAGCCAAATCCCCCGTCTACTGGGAAACAATACTTGGGAACTTGGCAAGACAGGGTTGAGATTTTTTTTTAGAAAAAAGGTTGCCAATGATGTTCAACCAGCTGTTGGAACAGGCACATTCAATACAAGTGACCCAACTGCAATTTGGCACTTCTAGCGTTCATGTGGCAAATTTGGTAATCAGAAATCGTTGCCCTATACGGCCAAGTTAGTGAAGGTGACAGAAACAAGTGATTGCCCCCATACAGTAACCGTCGCTTTTCCCGTAAACTGTTTGTATACCTTTTTGCTCAAATTCGCCGACCAGGAGGTCCTTTTGACAACCACTCGCGTGTTTCCCGCCAGGTTTGTCTTAAACCCTTGGAGATTAATCTTCACTTTCCGTTCAGTCGCTTGCTGATTCACGATGAACACCGTAACCCGCTTCTCATCCGGGCTGTAGAATGCAGTCGTTCCGTGCGCGCAGTCCGAACCTACCTTGATAGGCTTGGATCCAGGCTTGACAAGCTTGGTGAAATGCCTGAAGAGCCAAAACCGCTTATTCGGCTTGGGTGTTTTGATTGAACCCGAATGCCCAGGCCGATACTTCGACGGAAAGTCGATCATAGACCATCCGCCTCCCGTGTCGTACGCTTGCCAGTACAGGTACGCTGAAGCCTCCATGATATTGACGCTCTCGATAATATTTCGCGCCATGTACAGCGAAACGTCCCAGAAGCTTCCTTCTTTGCCGATTGGCCCTGCTTCGCTGACCCAGACGTCCTTCCCGAGCCGCTTCGCCGTTTCGCGAACGCGCCCGAAATTCTCCTCGTAAATCTTCCGCAACGTCGCTGGTGTCGTACTTGTTCATGTAAGAATGGACATTTATCCGCGATGGCAGATTAGTGTTAGCCACCTGAGGTAGCTTCGCAGTTGCCGGTGACCAGCTGTCCACACCAACCAGCTTCGTTTTAAGCCCCTTCTTCTTTAACGAGTCTGAAGTGTACTTAATGACACGCCCCATTGCCGGCGTATCAAAGGAGCAACCCTCATGCGCATTCCCCGCCTGCCAGAACCCCTCCAACGCTTCGTTGAACGGCTCCAGCGTATCGAAAGTAACACCCCACTTTTTCGCGAACTGCTCCACGACAGTCGTCAGGTAGTTCGCAAAAGCGCTCTCGTACTCTTTCTTCAGATTCGATTGCCCGATCAGCGGCGGGCCTGCAACGTCACCCGACTTGGTCATCCACCAGGGCGGGCTGTTCGAAAACGCCTCGAAGACATTCGCTCCTCTCTCCTTCGCTCCCTGCAGCACCTTCCGCTGCCGTTCGTCCGCGCTCCAATCGTACGGGCCCTTCTCCGTCGGCTTGTAACCCGGCATGCCCCGCCAATCCGTATGCTCCGTTTGATAGAACTGCGGGCTGCGTTTCTTGTCGTGCCCGCCTCCAATGTTGTAACGAACAATGTTCAAAGCGAGGTTGTCTTTCCCGAACAGGAGGTCGAGCATTTTGTTCTGCGTCTTCTGCGGCAGACCGCCGACGTAGTTCGCGAACCAGGCGAGCGAAGTGCCCCACCCTCGCCACGTGGTTCCGACAAATTTTGGCGAGACCGTGAAGTTGATGCCGCCTGTCCAGGGGTAGTAGAAACAGGGTTTCGGGTTTGAAAGGAAACGAAGACGTCACCTCATCATGAGAAGCCATGATGGCTTATACCTTGAAGGTAGTATGACCACCACAACAAGCATGAAAAGATTAGAATGAATAAAGCTGAATCAGCATGATCCATATAATCCACATGATTCCACCTGAGAACCTGCAGGTCGGGAAGATTTCGGACGACGGGTTCAGATTAGGAGGTGGCGGCTTGCGTGGACGGCCACCGCCTTTTTTGGCCGTCACTATTGCCGGATGCGAGGCAATCCCGAGGAGGGCTACGAGCAGGAACACACTGAGAGAAAAGCGGATGAACGGAATCCTGTTCATCGTGAAGCGGATGAACGGAATCCTTGTCATGGTCATAATTGTCATGAACGGGGTTTGTCTAGACAATTGCGGCTATTATTTTAGCCTGAGTCTGCTTCGCCTGCTTGCTAGTTATGATCGTCGTCGAAAGGGCTAAGATATCCTCGGAAGATAATGAAGTTTCCTGTATGGAGTCGCCAATGGGTTCCATTGCTGTTGATTAATAACCCTATATGTGCCAGTAGAGCGGTCAAGAGAGTCTTTCGCTAATACCTCCGCCTTCTTGACCTTTGGATTCGACAAACACTGCGTGCCGGGTCGCTAGACTGTTCCGGGACGACTATTCTGTCTAGTATCAGCTGGTCATTAGAAGCTGCATTACTAGCAGTAGTAGCGACTCGTATTCGTGACTCTATTAGGGTTTTGATGTTCTGCTATAAGAACTCGCGTCAAGCCGAACATTGCAGGAGTCGCGTGCGAGCAAGGGCAGGAGGGCAGAAAACTAGTAGTATGCGATGCGACGGTGTCGCTCACTTCGAGCAAGGGCAACAGCAGGAGGAGGTATGCGACGGGTGTGACTCGGTGAGCGGCGAGCGAGCGACGGGAGTCGCTCAATGCGAGCAAGTAACAACTGAGTCGCTTGCTACTGCTGAAGGGCAGAAGCTAGTATGCGACAGAGTCGTGGTCGTGGGCATGCGACGGATTTATTTGCAAGCAAGGGCATGCGACGGAGTCGTTTTGCAACCAAGGGCATGCGACGGAGTCGTTTTGCAACCAAGGGCATGCGACGGAGGTCAAGGCGAACAAGGCCAGGGTATGCGACGCGACGGGGTCGTTGAGGGCAAAGCGAGCAAGGGCTTGGCCGCTTGGTTACGAAGAGTCGCACGCACAGCGAAACGCGATGGGACCCAGTGGTCGGTTAATCATGTGCATGAACATGCATAAAGTGTATGGTTTCATGCGGCCGGATTACCGACCAAGGGTCCAACGCACATCGCGGAATCGGCAGGAGCGAATGTCGAATTTGATAACGAAGGGGACAGTGAGGGAGGGGCAGAGGGAAACAAGGTCACACGCACTTGTGGTCGGTTGGTATAGCTACACAGAAGTGTGGCAGGGCCACACAGAAGCGTGGTGCGTTGGAGTGGGTCGAGTCGGGTGGACTGGACTGCAGTGAAGGAAAAAATGCGGTAGGGGGAGGGGGGGCAACTGTTCGGTATGGGTGGGGTGGGAGGGACAGGGGCGAATTTCGAATGGACGCATGTGCGTCATTTCGAGTCGAGCCGCGTATGCAACGTGCGATGTGCGATTCGGAATGTGTGCGCTGTAACGGGCGCTGTAGCAGCACTTTTTCGTATTAGGAACAAACCAAGGGCTGGTTTTTACGAGCGCAGCGAATCAGCGACTTCGGTGGTACCAAATACATGGCAATAGCATTTCGAGCTCCGTGAAGTCTACACCTGTTTTTGAAATGGATTTAGCACTACAGGTGCGCACAGCAGGTTCTATCTATAATCTACCACCTCATGGGCATCATTCTATTCTACCCAAGGTCTATTATGGATTCCTCACAGAATCTGAGCATGCTTACAAGAGTAGTATGATTAGTACAAATAGACAGCAAAGCATCCACTCTAAGCGAAGCCATGACCAAGTCAGAAACCCAGCCTAGTGATAAGCTACCATGAAATTTCTAAAGTGCCACATTGCTGAATGTTACAGAAATGAAGGTCTGTCCCCACAGCGTGAGTGTAGCTCTCCCCTTGAACTGAGTGACCACCTTCTTGCTGAAATTCGCGAACTCAGACGTCCTCCTAACAACCACGTTGGTGCTCCCTCCCACGTTAGTCTTGAACCCCTCCAGATTAAGGGTCACTCGTCGTTGCCCAGCCTCTTGATTTACCATAAACACTGTAACTTGCGCCTCTTGGGGGTTGTAGAACGCACTCATACCGTGCTGGCACCGCGAACCTACCCTGATTGGCCTCGACCCAGGCTTGGCAAGCAGCGTGAAGTGTTTGAAGAGCCAAAACCGCCTGTTTGCCTTGGGCTGTTTCATGCGGCCATACGGCGGACGATAGTACGACGGGAAGCGAATGAAAGACCAGTGCGCGCCGAAATCGTACGCCTGCCAGATGACATAAGCCGACGCCTCCATTAGATTGACGCTCTCGATAACATTCCGCGCCATGTAGAGTGAAAGATCCCAAAAGCCCCCTCCTTTGGTTATCGGGCCTGCTTCGCTGACCCAGACCTCCTTTCCGAGCATTTTCGCAGTGTCGCGAATACTGCCGAATTTCTGCTCGTAAGACGAAGCTGCGTTTCCCTCTTCATACTTATTCACGTACGAATGAACGTTTATCCTCGTTAGTAGCTGGTGATTGTCCAGTTGATGCAGTTGGGATGTACCTCCGTACCAGCTATCCACGCCAACCAGCTTCGTTTTTAACCCTTTCCTTCTTAGCGAGTCAGAAGTGTACTTGATGACACGGCCCATTTCGGGTGGATTAAACGAGCAGCCCTCGTGATCCATCCCCATCACCCAGAACCCTTCCAGCGCCTCGTTAAACGGCTCCAGCGAATCGAATGTTACCCCCCATCTTTTCGCGAACTCAGCCACGACGGTCGTCAGGTAGTCTGCGAAAGCGCCCTCGTACTCGACTCGCAAATTCGTCGTCCTTCTCTTGCGCGAGCCTGCCACGTCACCCGTTACGGTCATCCACCAAGGCGGGCTGTTCGAAAACGCCTCGAAGACATTCGCGCCTCTCTTCTTCGCTCCCATCAGCACATTCCGCTGCCGTTCGTCTGCGCTCCAATCGTACGGTCCGTTCTTCGTCGGCTTGAAACCCGGCACACCCCGCCAATACGAATCCTGACTGAAGTCTTGGAACTGAGGGCTGAGTTTCTTATTATGTCCCCCTCCGATGTTGTAACGTACGATGTTCAAACCCAAGCCAGAAATGGGATCGAAGAGGAGGTCTAAAATCGTGGTCAGCTCCTTTTGCGGCAAGCCGCCGACGTAGTTCGCGAACCACGCGAGCGACGTGCCCCATCCTCGCCACGTGGTCCCGACGAAATCTGGCGAAATGGTAGTATTGATCGCACCTGCGACGCCACATCACGGAAGGGCACACACTGTCACTTGATCACCCACTTAACCAATGGAGCTATAGGAAGGAGGAAAATAAAACAAGACAGCAACAGGATTAGTGATATCCTGCAGTATGTCTTACCTGAGTGCGTGCAAGTTCCTAAGATTTCATACGGAGGCCATAAGTCGGGGGGTGAGGGGCGCCTTTTGCCAAATACTGCCACCGCTCTTGCAGGCGAGGCAATCTCGAGGACGGCGGCTAACGCTAGGAGGACCTGGAGGAGAGGCACGCGGAGGGACAGGCTTCTCGTCATCGTGCCAGTCGCTGGGTACTACTACAAACGAAACTTGTGAGACTGCTCGCAAAGCGGTTATTGTTGCATCGAAGTTTATACGCGACCTGGCATTTGTTGCCCACAGCATAGCACCTTCTGCCTACTACTAGGCACCTGGACAGGATCGAGTAGCTTGTCCTTCTTCCCACCTAGCCTGGGTGCACCCAAAAGGCCGAAGAAAGGAAATCTGGACCCTTGGTCGATTCTCGCGTATTGCGGCTCGAGGGAATACTTAGCGCGTGTTGGGCTGTTGCAGTTGGAGTCGAAGTGTGTGTTGTGATAATAACGTGGGGCTGACCCGCGCCAAGCACATGCAGTGTAAAACCAAGGCTGACTTGTGCCAGGCTGAAAGACCCGAAATAATCAGCCCCACCTGACCACCAAAACTTGTGCAACTAGCAGATGTCGCCGTGGTGTGCTTTCTGGTTGCGTTCTGGGGACTTTCGGGGCCTGCCCGGAGAGAAGATTGTGGTTTGTGGGTAGGGAAATCGGGTTGGTGATGTGATGATGGTTGTCAAACCGCGCGCGATTCGATCCCCCTAACATTTGCTTGCTGTAAATCGACGGATGGCTTTGCAGCAAGCGCGACGTCAAGTGGCACATTTCTCACACATCTACAGTCCTTGTATCGTGGTTCAGGACGGTTTTAACCGGTGAAAAACGTTCAATCGTGTTTACCGTTTCGCACCGTTACGAAACAAAGTCGACCGCATTGTTGTGCAACCTGACCTCGCCGTTACCGCAAGGCGGACTGAAAGATTGCATATTTGCAAATGGAACATATTTGTTGTCTATAACGGGGCAAACACAGAGATTCAGTTGATAGTGCCTGCAATATCATAATGGCTTACAAACTTCTAGCTTGCAGTGCTTGCTTGCTAAACTGAATCATCAGCAACTCCATGCCTGAAATTCCGTGCCTGCACGAGCCCTTAATCAGCAATATCGTTAAATTTAAAACCCCTAAAAAGCTTCAACCGTCAAGAATCTAGTGGAGATTATTGCGGGCTCGTGGGATCAATGAATTAGTTAGAACGGGAGTGTAGGTTGGCATGTGAAAGGGTGATGGAGGGGAGGGACGGCAACAGGGGGTAAGGGTGTTTAAACTTTATGCATAAGGGAGAGGGCGCAAAATGCAAGGCGTTGGGGTAAGGTTGGGAACCATGTTGGTAGGAAAGGAAACTGAGACCTTGTGCAACATGTTAGTAACTGAGAGCTCCTCATTCAAGCTGGACACGGAGACTTCCTTGTTTAGCCTGGTACCTCAGAGCTCCCTCTGCAAGCCATTTACTGAGACCTCCTTGAGAGTGCTGGTAACTGGGACCTCCTCGTGTATCCGCGGTTACATCTCATAGTACCGTAATTGAGAAAGTGCTCATTTCTGCATCATAGCCACAATAAACTAGTGGAACACTAATTTTTGCATTTCTACACTAACTTATTCTCCTTGAGATCAGCGGAGGAGAGGGAACCACCACCAACCATGCCAGCAGCTTCAGATCCCTCTGCTAGCTCAAACTTTTTGTCCCAGGCAGAACACAGCAATGTGGTAGGGACACCTGTAATGAGGACGCACGAGAGTACTACGGAGGAGAGAAAAGAAATCGCAAAAGAGATATGGAGCGTGAATGCGAGAACGAAAGCACCTAGTAGTAGGCCGTCGTTAGGATCTAAGGACAATGAGTGATAAGCAAAGGGCGCCTGCACATAAATAGAGACGATGGGGAGATTGCGTGAGAACGCGTCTTGGTTCTTGAAGGCATGAGGTGATGAGGGAACACGTCTGGAAGGAGGGGAGTCAAATGCAAAATGTTGCGGCGGATGGAGAATGCAACAAAAAAGTACTTACCGCAAATAACGCCAGTATTGCATTTACGACGACCACTGGAACCATGAGCGTGACAAGCAGGGCCAGTGCAGCAGCACTGGCTGTCAAAATTGGTGCAACGAAGTGCCACAGGATTGCGAGAGAGATACGCAGGGAACGAGTGCAGCCATTGCCGCTCATGGCGGCGGTGGGGAGGACGATGCACATTAGAAAGAACTGAATGAAAAGCTCTGTGCAGAGAAACAGCGCCACAAGCAGGCCGCCCGATACACCTTGACCAAAGTGAGCCAGGTAGAGGGCTGAGAGTATAAACATGCAGGCGGCTATGCTGGTGCTAGTGAAGGCAATGGCGCAACAGGTGCCTAGGGATGA